>VZSE01009346.1:800763-946415 GCA_013398275.1 Promerops cafer | reverse complement strand
CTTTCTTCTTTCTTCTTTCTTCTTTCTTCTTTCTTCTTTCTTCTTTCTTTTCTTCTTTCTTCTTTCTTTTCTTTCTTCTTTTTCTTTTCTTCTTTCTTCTTTCCTTGTTTCTTTTCTTTCTTCTTTCTTCTTTCTCCTCTTTCTTCTTTCTTCTTAATTTTCTTCTTTGTTCTTTCTTCTTTCTTCTCTTTCTTCTTTTCTTCTTTCTTCTTCTTTTTCTTCTTTCTTCTTCTTTTTCTTCTTTCTTCTTTCTTGTTTCTTCTTCTTTTTCTTCTTTCTTCTTTCTTGTTTCTTCTTTTTTTTCTTCTTTCTTCTTTCTTCTTTTTCTTCTTTCTCCTTTCTTTCTTCTTTCTTTTTTTTTTCTTTCCTGTCTGCAAAAATAAATCACTTTGCCTGGGAAATTGGTGTATAATTTCCCCCAGACCCAGATTACAAGGATGCATTATCTTATAATCATGCACTGAATAAAGAGTCACCTCTTGTTGCATATGCCAAGGACTGAGTAAACAGTGGTGCTTTTTTACTCTGTATATTCAGTGAACATTTGCTCCTTTGGACCGGCTGGGAATTCACACAGACTGTCATGCCTATTCTTTGTACAGTCCTTCTTTAGATCCAGGTGGATGACTTGGCAAGGTGCTGTGGGACTGCTTGATGTACAGGTGCTCTGAAGTGTGACAGATTTGATTAGAACAGTAGGCAGTTTGATTTTTTGTGCAAGATTATCTCATGGTTTCTCCATCATGTGCAACAGCAATAAATAAATGGCAGGTCTGAAGCTAACTGGATGCAACTTAGGTCATGCTTGCTTTCAAGTCAGAAGTAACACAGACACAAATACAGGGAAAGGAATCGTCACAACATTGTGTACTTGTTTGACCCAGGTACTGATCTTGAACAGCCTAAAGGAACTATAGATTCAGCTAAATCCTATTTTAAATACTCTGAAAGATTCTTTCTCCTATTCCTCAGCCTTTAAATCTTGCTTTCCAATCCTGCACAGACATTTTCACTTCAGCAGATGTTTCCCCTTTGAGCTTTTCCTATTTAATATATTTCAAACTGAAGTCTCAAGCTGCTTGCTCACCTCTCTCTACTTCAATGGAGCAGTTGAGATGCAAGGAGAAAAATAGCTCAAGCAGATGTTTCAGAAGTTAAAAATGTTAGAAAAATTAAAAAATGGAAATTGCTAATGTGGATTTTATATTTGTCTGTAGCTTAAACAGATGCTCACAGACTAATAACTACGTCTATAATTTTTGAAAAAAAACTGATACTAAATTTGAATTTTTAAAAGCTGCTTTGAAAAGCCTACGTGGAGTAATATGATTTATTACATACAGTGAAAGACAATAAAATTTTGCTAGAGAAACACTTATTATATTGGAAACAATGAAAATTATGTGCCGTGCCCCAAGGAATTTAGCAGGTTGTGGCTTCCCTGTGTGGGGGTGTACAAAATGTTGAGAAGGAGAAATTATCCTCTCTGCTCTGAGCTTCACAAGTTCCAGTCGGTCACAGGCCTTCACTCCTTTTCTCTCTTTTAACACAAGAAAAATAATACAACTATACCTTTGTGTATCTTGGCTGCAGTGACTATTCCTCTTCAATGTGAACAAGCCAGCTTAGTACGTGTTTTTGCACAATCTCCTGATTTGAGGGGCTAATGGCATCTTCAAGAAAGCAGAACACCTTCAGCAGCACCAAAAGGTTTATAACCTCTTGAAGGTTATCCAGACCTTTCTATGAGTGATATCCTGCTGTTTTGGTTTTTAAAAAAAAAAAAAAAAAAAAAAACACCAAAAAAAACCCCAAAAACAACAACAACAAAAAAAGTACCAAAAAACAAAAAAAAAACCCCTCTATATATTCTAGAAGTCTAAAGAGGGAGTACAAAAGATGGGGAAAGCCAAGGCTGTTGATGCACTTGTTAATAATTATCCTCCAAGTTTATTTTTGGACTTATATTTCCAGGGCCACTGAGGATCAGAGTTCAGCTCTAGGGAGAAACAGCAAATGGCTCACTGGAAAGGACTATCTCTGACAAAGATGAGCTCCAAGAAACAGAAGGAATTAGAAGAATTAGAAGCACTGGTTTAGGATATCTTTTAAAGTAAGAGATGGCTGGTGATAAACAGTGAGAGTTAGCATAGGATACAACAACACAAACAAGTTCAAGTTTGGCACCTGATGGATTAGCTACTGCACATAAAATGGTATGGAAGCTGTTAAAATTTACAAATATGTTCAATAAGGCAGTGAAACTAGTTGATGTGTCCAAGGCCAGATATCGCAGAATCACAGCATTATAGAATATACTGAGTTAGAAGGGATCCATCAGGATCATTGAGTCCAACTCCTGGCCCTCACAGGACACCCCAAGAGTCACACCATGTGCCTGAGAACATTGTCCAAATGCTTCTGGAACTCTGCCAGGCTTGGTGCTGTGACTACTTCCCTGAGAAGCCTGTTCCAGTGTCCAACCACTCTCTGGGTGAAAAACCTTTTCCTGATATCCAGCCTAAACCTCCCCTGACTCAGCTTCATGTCATTTCCTTGAGTCCTGCTACTGGTGAGTGTTACTGGACAGTGATGAGATCTGTACTTGCCCCTCCTCTTCCCCTCACAAGGAAGTTGTGACTGCAGTGAGGTCTCCTCTCAGTCTTCTCCAGGCTGAACAGACAAAGTGACCTCAGCCACTCCTCATACACCTTCCCATCCAGACCCTGTGGCCCTCCTGTGGACATTCTCTAATAGTTTAATGGGTTTTTTATATTGTGGCACCCAAAACTGCCCCCAGCACTCGAGGTGAGGCCGCCCCAGTGCAGAGCAGAGCAGGACAATCCCCTCCCTGGCCTGGCTGGCCATGCTGTGCCTGATGCCCCCAGGACAGGGCTGGCCCTCCTGGCTGCCAGGGCACTGCTGACTCACATTCCATTTTCTCTTCATCAGGACCCCCAGGTGCCTTTCCACAGTGCTGCTCTCCAGGCTCTCATTCCCCAGTCTACACACACCATCAGGATTGCCCCATCCCCGGTGCAGCACCTGGCACTTACCTTGCTAGACTTCACACAGTTGAGGCAGAATTGAAAACAAAAACCCCACTCCTCTCATACTCTTTCGTCCTATTCAGTCTGAGCCACAGACTCACTGTGGGAGATTTCTGCCAGAAACCTACTGAAACAAAACCAGCCAGAATCCTACAGAAAACCTGAGTCCATTTCCCCTTGCCATCAATGGCTGTCCAGAAATCTTTTGATTTCAACAGGACTTGAAGTGGACCCTTTATGAGTGAAAAATTAAGACACTAGGCTTCTTCAGCTTTCTGTGATAGACACTCACACCACATACTGGTGTAAAAATGTTAGTCAAATGATAAAAGCAGCATATGCCAAATTGCTATGTTGTTTGGGTTTTCTTTAATGCACTCAGAACATGCTTTATGTTTTCTATACTGAGAGATGGAAGAATCTCAGAACACCTGAGAGAATAAGAAATACACAAAGCTACAGGGAATACACTTCAGAGAACAGTCATTATGGAAGCAGCAGCAATTATATTTTAACATCCCTCTAGTTATTTGTGAACCAAAAACTATGTTTTGAGTTTTGTTTGTAGAGTATAAATAAAACTTTACACAGGAGAAATAGAGATTGTTATGGAAGCTGAAAATTTTGATGGTCTTGAAAAAATATGCTACACATATTTAAATTCAGACCTATATACATTGTTAGCACTGTGGGAGGTTTGCATTATTTTTCCTCCATTTTTGAATGATACAGTGTTTGAAGCATTGTTACCATAGAATAGGATGTAAATATTTATTCTCTTTCTCCCTTGTTTACCTTCCTTTTCTTCCATTTATTCTCTGGTCGGAACTTCAGATTCAGCTGAAGTTAACTACTCATAATTCAGTAACTTCATCCATGCAGGATGGGGGGAATTTCGTATCATTTCTCCACAGAATTCCCTTCTCAGCCAGTTTTCTCAGAAGTGAAAAGGAAATAACACTGCCCACGAGATTCAGCAAAGATACCTGAGAACCATGTGATCCTTTTTCCATAATGGTCTTTTGATCCATAATTTCAAATAAAATGTAAAAAAGTTGTTCTTAAGTGAAATTGTGAATTCCCAATCCGAGTCTGTAGAAAAGCTCTTCTATATTTTCTTTTGTGTGCTTTACTGAAAGGGTATAATTTCACAAAAAAATAAGAAATATGTATGAACACTGCTGTTTAGGTTAGTTAAACTTATACTCTCAATTCTGAAGATACATTTAGACTGCTGAGCTTTGATACAGTGCCATTTGACAAAGGGTTGGGTTTTTTTCAGCTGAGTGTTTGGGAACAGGTGATGCAAAATAAAAGTATAAATCTACATTTGTGACTGTGGGCATACTTTGAAGGAGTCAGTGTAGAACTTTTGCATTATCATTTCTAGACACTTGCCTCAGTAATGAACTCTTCAATCCTATGTTCTTGAGATCCTACCCTTCCATGAAAAAAAATTAAATCAGAAAATGAATGTTGGGTGTTTACATAGAGAAGAATAACAATATTCATATTTTCAGAAGCGAGTTCTTGTCACTTCCTTGGAAATGATAACACTTTCTAGTGCGAGTGCTTTTAGTATTAATTCTTTCAGTATTTAATTCTCATTCATTAAAACAGTATTAAAATAATATAAAGGCAATGTTCTTGAAACAAAACCTTACAAATTCTTAATTGAGTGATATTTATATAGAGGTGTGCTTAAGGAGCATGTAGTGGTTTTCCTCTGAAACACAAAGACTATTCTTAGTATAACATTTGGTCTCCAAAATACATACTTTAAAAATATGACACTGGACTTAGATAATACAATTTGCTAAATTTATTTTGTTTATGCTTTAAATATTTAACATAATAATCTAGGAATAAATTTGTAAAATAGTAAACAAACAAATAAGTCCTTTTCACCAAGAATGATTGTGTATTACAAAAAGGAATAGTTCACTTTATACTGTATATTAGTCTGCTTTTTGATCCAATGAAAAAGCAGTAATGATAAACTTTTTGTGAGCTAATTACTTACAGAATTACTGATTGACAGCACTTCCAGATTACTTCCCATAGTCATAAACCAAGGTAAAATATGTGTCTAGTTCCTCTACCTCAGCCAAGTTTCCCTTTGCTCAGGATGCTGTACCTTTCCTCCCCCGGTCATTCTTCGTTCCTGACGGGTATTGCTGAGAGGGGCCAGGCACTGCCTGCCTCTCAGGGTGGGGATTGGCCTCCTTCCTGCCTGCACTCCTGTGAATGGGTTATAGGAGAGAAGGTTGTTCAGTGACCACCCAGAAACAGAGCACCTGAGAGATGTCGCAGCATCACGGAACAGTTGAGATGAGCGGGGATCTCTGGGGTTACGTCGTCCAACATCCTGTGCAAAGCATTGACTTTGAACCTAGATCAGTTTGCTCAGAGTCAAATCTAATTGAAGAGAGAGAGATCAGAAGACCCCAAAGATAGAGATTTCACAGCTTCTCTGTGCAAGCCCCTCTGATCCTTCATCACTCTCACTGTGACATTTTTTCCCTTAGAGTCTACTGGAATTCCTCTTTTTGAAGCTTTTTTCTGATGCATTTTGTCCTTTCATCATGCATTTCTGAGACTAGTGGCTCCCTCTTCTCTACAACTACCCATTAAAGGAAGTTAAGAGATCATTTAAGTCTCCCATATGATTGTTTATGTTATCCTGATATTGCATAATTTGATTTTACTCATCTGCTGCACCACTGAGGAAGTAACGGCACTACTGTGGCACTTGGCACAGTAACCTGTAAGCAGACCTTGCCAAGAAAAAACTCAGTGAGAAGTACCTTGTTAATTCACACTTGCCTTCCACCTTGCTTGACTTTCTGCATGTTGGAACAGACAATTCCTGTGCTTTGAGGAGCTTCATCTGGAGTTTTCCTTCTCTGAACTCTGTGTTCCCTTTGCTGTTGCTCACTCTGCCACCATCCCCCCTCACTTCTCTCTGACTGATGATTTCTTTCTTTTCTTAAACATGTTTTCCCAGAGACACCACCAACTTCAGTGATGCACTCAGCAGTGCTCTGCAGAGGGTCTGCTCTGGAGCCAGCTTGTGTCCAGCTTGGGGCAGTCCCACAGGCCACAGCTTCAGTCCTTCCACTGCCACCACCTTGCCACCTACAGCAATGCAATATTATTATACTTCTCTGTATTTCTGAAAGAGTGTGACAATTGCCATGCTTACAAATGAAGATACCCTGAGGCTTTGGGGCAGCACACACCTGCATCTTTCTGAATTGTGATAAATGCTTTAAAATTCCTTACGGCTTACAGTGATGTCACTGTAGATACCTGGCTTTATTAACTGGACTCAAATCACAATTTGCAGCATGTGACTGACCAGAAAGTGATATATGCTGTGCAAAATTAAGATAGTGACTATATCTGTTAACTTTTGTTCTAAATTTGCAATCTGTAACCTAAGAGCTTAGTCATTGCTCATTTGCATCCAAGTGAATTGTTTTAATTTTATTTACTTAATTATAATTGCTTGCAATTTTTAATAATTTAGTATCAGCTTCAGTTTACTTTCAATTCTATACATCAATTTCATTCAAATCTGTAAAGATCATTACTTGAACTTGTAAGGACATTTCCACTCAAAAAAATACATTTCTTTTAAATGTATTAACTTAGGATTTTGTAAAGTAAAAGATGTGTGAAATTTAACATACTGATTGAAAATGCTTACATTATTTATTTAGTGTAAAAAATATGACATATATTTTGATAAAGGGAAACTACCAGGGTGTGAGTGAGTGGGTGAGTTCAGTCTTTTTTCACTTGTCCTCCAAAGCACAATAAAGGTAAACTAAAGGCAGCTACAGAAAAACATTTTCTTTTGAATAAGAAAGCATTCTGGTTTTATGGGTATTTACAATGCATAACTGGTAATTTTGATTTCTTTATGTCCTGCTGTGGCATAAAATTATGGTAGCTGAAGGACAACAAAGGTTTCCTACATTTCTATTTCTTATTAAATGATTGTTCCATTGTGTTTCCCTTTTTTTAAATTTATGTTCTATTTCTCCAAATATAAGCTACTGTTCAGACCAACTAAACTAGTTTAGGTTGCATAACAATGTTGAAAGTGCGAGTACTTTAGCCTTCAAAATAATCCTAAAATAATTCTTGTACCAACATTCTACTTATTATTAGCCCTCCAGGGCCAAGGAGCCAGGTCTACACAAATCCTGGGTCTTCTGTTCTGGAGAGATACTTCAATCCAGCTGTAAATGGAAGCTGAGTGAGTGTGAGATTCCATCTCCAGAGCAGTGCAAAGATACAGCCTGGTTGTGAGAATCTGATCCAGAGATCATTTCCTTTGATCTAGTCTTCTTATACATAGATGCCTGCACTTATTTTTCTACAGCATCTGTATTCATGTCCCCAAGTCACATTTTGTGATATGTGCTTTATCCTTTCAATCTCAAAAATGTATTAATTTATTTGTATGCCTTTGAGTTTTTTACCCTGCCTTGCTCACAGTTCTTATGAACACAATTCACAGTCTCGTTTCTGACACATTGGTTTCATTTCCCTTTCCCCACCTTACCCAAACAACAGACCACACAAAAGCATAGCTCGGAAGATAAATTTGATTGTCCCCACCACCACAAAATGTTGACATATAAGGAAGTTAACACATTGCATTTTTATCTTCATTCCTCTTAAAATGCAATATCTGTTTAACCTAAGCAGTGCAAAATGGAGAGAGGATTCTTGGTATAAAAGCAAGGCTTAGCAACAAACAGTGTTCACCCTGTGCCTTAATAGGAAAAGCAACAAATGAAATGACAAGGTGGCTACTCCACCTCAGGAAAGGTTTCTTAAAACTTTACTCCCTGACTCTTCTTTTGTGGCTCTAGGCAGTAAAAAGGAAGCAGCAGTGGGCATAGAAGCAAGAAAATAGGTCATTCCTTGTTTAAAAGTTCATGCTGCACAGCAGTTCCTGTCCTCAAAAGCTGTTTTCTTTCAGAAAAGCAGCAGGCTGAATGCAACACATTGTGCAAAAGTTATGAACTACAGTCTTTTTGGGGTTAAAAAAAAAAAAACTAAAAAAATAACAACCCAAACCACAAAACACGAAAACACAGAATACTTGCNATACAACTTATCAGCATTACCAGCAATGCCTGGTAAAAAAAAAAAAAAAAAAAAAAAAAAAATCTGTTTTCCTAGAACAAAGCCAATATTGCATTATGCAGGTCTGATAAATTCTTTTTTTCCTATATGGGGGTTTGCTCTCAAGGGAAGGATTTAAATGATTTACATAGATTCACAGATTCTATTCTAATTTGACTTAGACATACTTTCTGGGAGAAGCAGACCTCCACAGAATGAGGAGGCATGCACAATATCTTCTGTCTTTTATTTGGTCCCTACTCACAGATTTTGCTGACAAATATTGAACATTCCTCCTTGTCCATGACATTTATACAGTAAAGCCATGGCTGACATTAGCCATGAAAAGAATAAAAAACATTTTAAGTCATTTTCTGGGCTAATTCTCAATTATTTTTATGGTGGCTGGCAGTTCACTTCCACTTACAATACACTGAAACAATTTATATTAAGTTGTTTAGCAGGTTGCAATGCCTGCCCAGCCTTAGGTCTAAAGTACTGGCTCTGTCTGCATCTTAGCTCCTTCCTTGGAAAATTGATCCTGTTAACCAGTCTCTTTCTTAAGTGCAATACCTGAGTTCGACCAATCTTCTCTTTTTGACCTTTTGGGTTCATGCTCAGATAGATGAGACCTAACTCCCTGCTAAAACTTCCATTCACTGATAGCTGTATTTAACCCCAGGGTACACCAATCTTCTCAGTAATTCACCTCTTGTTATTCATGTTTCAGCAGTGAAGTTACCTGATAAACACAGACTGATTCACTTCAAAGAAGTACTTACCATTCAATCTTCCTTTTTTCTACAGAGAGGCTTTTGTCCAGTGAAGAGAACATGCAGAGCAGTGAAGTTAACATGGCCATGAAAATCAAATCATGCACATTGAAAGGGACAGGACAGGGGAAAAAGAAAAATATCAATAGACATGTAATATGAACCTAAAAGATTAATGCACTGCTATGGATTTGTATCATTTCCAAAGTAAGCAGAAGTAATGGCTACACAAAGGTGTACAAGGCTCATCCAGGCATAGCTCTGAGATCACCATGATATGAATATAGTCTCTCTCCAGCTGCTTGAACACCCCGTGACCTGTGCTGCATGTAGTGTTCATACAGAGTCATAAGCGTGCAGTGACTGTCGTGCTTCCCTTACTAGACAAGATCTTGTAATGTATTGGGTACGAGGTACAACTGCTAACAGCTCTTGGTATTTGGTTACTTAAAATATAACGTGTGTTGCACTGTATAAAAAGACACGGGCCGAGGCAAGGATCAGAGACATGAAAATAGGCAGCCAGATCAAAAGGTGGGATCAGATGCAGATACCAATATTACCAACTCTTACTAAGTATTTTTAGTTCAGCACTGAACATCACTGTGGATTATTTTTGATCACCAAGGACAAGTAGCATGGGTAACATGGGGAAACAGACTAATACAGGGAAATAGAGCAGATGCTACTAGTAGCAAACTAAACTGAGGAAAAAGAAATCCTGCATCTTATCCCATTGGTGTCAAAAATGTGTATGATTTCTAGTCACATTTCTGTACTATCTTTGGTGATCTTACTGTAATGGCAGAGAAGAAAAATTGGTCTTTTATATTTGCAGTATTTTCACCTTAGGGGTCAGACAATTTGCACAAAAGTTAGATTGAAAAACAGGTCCTAGAATAAAATCTCATAGAAGATTTTTAATACTCTGTGGAGGAACAAGTCTGAAAATGCCCTCAAGACTACACAGTCCTTTTAGTTCTCAGGATCCTCTTCAGCTCTACATTTTTCATGATGCAAATCAAGACACATCTAATTTTTGAATATCACATCTCAATTTTTTTGCATCCTTCCACACACAACTCATGGTTTGTTAACTTCATTTGTAAATTTTTCTTTTGTTCTGCACTTCCCTTCATATGATCCCATTTTCTTTCTCATTACTATGCCAAAAATTGGAGAACCTTTTAAACCATTTTAACTTCTTCCAATTTTCTACTTAACCAAATTCAGCACCAATCCATCAATCCTGACCTTTTATTGGATGTTCCAATCAACATAGTATGGCAGACAGAACAAAAGAATCAGAAATGCACATGCAGATTAAAAATATAATGACATGCTAATAAATTGAGACTGAAATTGAAGCTTTCATGCATTACAATAGAAGCAAAATGATAAAGATTTGTGGGAAAATGGTAGTCTTATAGAGAGAGAGATCAAGTGTGCTTAGAAGTCAGTTGTAAAACAAATCCCATCTAAACCAGAATGAGGAGAGTCAGCACCTCAAAAAATTATTACAGGGGTAAAAGTGCAAGTTTTACCAAAGACTGTATAGCTCTGCTTTGAAATTCTACACTGACAATTAAGACAAAGGCAATTTTAAGGATCAAGGAAAACATAATGATCCTAGAGTTTGATGAATATGATGATTGAAAGTCTCTTAAGTTAATTAACTTGAGATAATGATTGAATCAAAACTTTTATCTTAATGGAAGGTGACAATCTAATTGCAAAGCTGCTCCAGATGTGAGTATACCAGAAGGAGATACAAAAGAGTGTCAGAGTTCAGGTTTATTTTGCTGCAAGTAGGAACATAAGGATTTTCTTTGAGTAACACAAGAGTAAATACATTCAGCTGATGAGATGAAGTGCAAAGCTCTCATTACATTGCTATTGGAAAAATTCAGACCCTAAGAACACCTAAGAAAAAAAAACATTTATGGAAGAAAGGTACCTCTCCATACATTTCCTAAAGTCCCTGCCCATGCCACACAAAAGCTCTCTTCTCCCCTCCATTTTCTCAAATATTTTACATGATTGGAAAATCCTTACTCCCTTAGGACCAATTCAGATTTGTTATGTACATCCTGTGCTGCATATTACAATAGGGGAGAGGATCTTTTGGCTTGCATTCCACCAGAGAACAAATAAAAATTAGTGCAACAAAATAAAGATGTGTTTCAATACAAGTCATCCTTCCATACAACTGAGCTCAAGTATCAAATTCTCATCAGATTTATCATGACATGAATAAGAAGCATGAGTTTTGCACAACTTTTGTCTTTCTAAGCCATTTAGTAACGTCATTGCAAATTTTTCCTCAGAGACTTATCTTCAAAAGGAAATAAGACTGATGGGAATATTAAGACTCTTCTTATAAGAAAGAAAAATGATATGACTCTCTGATTTCACAAATGTTCAGGTTCCCCTGCACTCCATGTCTTTCTCCCTCAAGAGTCAGTGGAGTGCAGGACAGTGGGGAGAGAAGCCCACACTGGAGCAGGTTGGCTGGCAGGACCCGCGAGGGACCCACGGCGGAGCAGCCTGTTCCTGAACGACTGAGCTCCATGGGAGGGACCCACCCTGGAGCAGTTCAGGAAGAACTGAAGCCCATGGAAAGGACTCCTGCTGGAGCAGTTCACAGAGGACTGTCTCCTGTGGAAGGGACCCCCTCTGGATCACGGGAACAGTGTGAGCAGTCCTCCCTTGCAGAGGAAGGAGCAGTGGAGACAACGTGGGAGGAACTGACCTCAGCCTCCACTCCTTGTCCCCCTGTGCCACTGCAGGGGAAGAAATAAAGAATTCAGGAGTGAAGCTGGACCTCAGAAAAAAGGGAGGGGTGGAGGTAAGGTAGTTTTTAAGTTCTCTTTTTTTTTTTATATCCCATTATGCAATTCTAATTTCTTTGCTAATTTTTTCCCGAGTGAAATCTGTTTGATGGCAATAATTGGTGAACGTTCTCCCCTTGTTGTTATCTCAACTCATGAGCTTTTCATTATCTTTTTCTGTCCTCTGTCCAGCTGAGACGGGCAGTGATAAAGCAGCAGTGGACAAGTGGTGTCCAGCCATGGTCAATCCACCACAGTATTTTATCTCTGTTTTAAATGCGTATCCTGTTTTATCAGCTCATTATTTATTTTTAAAAAAACAGGTAATCATTTATTTTAAATATTGAACTTTTGTATATATTGAGGTAGTCATTAAGTTTTATTTCGGAAAATATTTAGATTTCTCAAACCTTTCCCTTTTACTTTCACCTTGAAACATGTGTTTTGCCTGCACATGTTTACTAAGTTGTATTTTTTTTGTTAGATTTTAGCACCTTTCTGATGAAAACAAAAGTATTTTCCCACTACCTTTCTAGTACAAAAGAACAGGACTAGTGGAGTGAGAAAAACAACAAATTTTTTTCTACTGTTTTGAAATATAAAATATATCAAAAAAAGTTTTCTGAGAAAATCTTTTTCCACAATGAATTTGCCATTGGAATATTTTTTGGGGAAAAAAACAGGACTGCTAACAGATCTTCTACAGACATCCAGCTGCCTTTCCAGTCTGAGATAGATTATTTATACTGTGCGTATAACAAGAAAACACTCCAAATGCTCTGTGTAAGCCACCTCCCTGAGCTACTGGAAGGACATTAATGCCCTTCAAAAAACCAATGCAAGTACCTAATTAATTTTCTTCCCTAGGAGTTTGATTATTACTGTTATAAAAAAGAAGCTAAATCCCATCTGATTAACAGTTTTCAAAAAAAGACACAGTAGGGCAACATAAATTGTTTTTCTATATTGGAAGATGTTCCAAAGAACAATTAAAACCCAAAGAGAACTCTTCAGCAAACCACAACAAATGAGAATTAATCTACAGGGTAATGTTTCATTTTTTTTTTTTTTTTTTCAAGACCCTCCCTTATTTTTTTTTTTTTTTTTTTTTTTTTTTTTTTTTTATCAGTGAATAATACTATAAATAAACCTTTCCAGAGTAAAGATGTACTTTATGAACTGGAAAAAGTAATAGGTAAAATAGAAATTACTTAAGATATCTAAACTTTATTTTGAATTATTTTTCCAACAAAAAGCAGAGTGTAACTACAGCAGAAACTTAATTGAAAATATTTTCTTTATTCCCTTTGGTTTAGTATTTGGAGTGATTAAAAAATCATAATAGACAAGTTTATCAGGATATGCAACTATATAACAGAAAAAAATCTGCATTACAAACCAGAATTTGCACTACAGCACTATTTTCCATCACAATTCACAAAGATCAGTTCCAGGTGTTCTCTAATTAGCAAAGTACTAGACTTTGCATTGCCATTCACATTATCTGTATTCACAGAGTCACATTGCATTCAGCACCTTCTTAATCCCTCAAAGGCACTTTGTAAAATGTAAAGAAAAAAAGCAGATTATGAACTCTGAGTGATCACTGTAACCTGTGTCAACTCAGCCTTTCTTACAGAAGCTTTATTCTTTTCTGCCTTAGAAACATCAAAACACACTTGGTTTTAGCAGTGCACAAAAATTCCTGACTAAAATATTTTTGTCACACACATCTGTTTTTCCTGCCAAAAGCTTTCACCACTTTCTTTCCCCGTGCAAACCATCAACATGTCAGATCAATTTTGACATATTCCGAAAATAACAGGTAATTTCTTTCCTCATGATTCCTTTTTGCATGCAAGGATTCAGCACACTCAGGTGAACAAGAATGAGTTAAATTAAAGGTCATAAGTCACAGGAAAAAATAAATTCAGTGATAGCAGAAGATAATGTAACCCTAATAACAGTCTCTTTCCAATGTATTTAATCACATGTATATGGTAGTAAGCTCTTCTGTCAAATTCAGGCATGCCACTCCTGTACAGATTCAGTCTGCTGGGTTTTTTGACCTCTGCTACATCAAATTAACTACTCTCACAGTGGCATTCATCTGGAATTGGACCACGAGTGGTAAAATAAAGGCATCATTAATTTACTGTGAACATATTCCCACCCTGTAAACTTCATTTACTTATGTAATCTTTAAAAAAAGAACCGTAATGACAAATAATAATATTAGACCAATTTTTATATAGGGTTTTCAACTGCTGTTCTCAAGACAGTCTTTAAAATAAATTAGCTGTAATTGCCATCACTTTTGCTCTAGACATTCTATTAAACACAGTTTTTATGAGCTGTTTACCAGTGAATATATTTGAGTTTTCTAAACATGAGAATGTACCTAAATACTGCTAATAGGGCAACACTTGTGCTAGAAAACCAAAGGTGTAAATATGCAAATTTACTATGCCTTTTCCATAGGCTGGTTACTCAAAAAATACTGGTGAGGAAGGTGAGGTACAATATCATTTTCTTCCTCTTATTGACTCAGAACCTCAAATCAGTACACTTATCATCATTCCCTTTCCAATGGATGAACTCAGAATTTGGTCTTCATAAGCTAAAAAGAGGACTGTTAAGGTCAATACAGTTACATTGCTATAAATTCTGGATTAGTTATCAGTTTAAAATATTTCTAGATCATTAGCCATGTGAAGGTTGACTTTTCAGAAAGCTGAGATAGCATTGGGCCACATGCAAATGGCCTTTGGTGTAATACAAATTTCTCCTGCTGCTGCAGTCTATATTGACTGCCTAAAAATTTTGCCAAATCTTACCTTTTCTTCTACTATGAAAAAAAATTATTTTTTTCTTATGCAGGTGTCACTGATTTACTGAGATATTCTCTAGAGCTATGATTCATCAAAGTGAAAGCCAAATAAATACCACACTGGCATATATATAATAACAAGCTTTACCTAGCTGAGCTTGTGTCACTACAAATCACCTCAGCAGACATTGGCATTATCCTTTCTCTTGGGCTCCTGGGTCGTTTGTACCTCCAGGTGAGCAGTTTGCAGGTAATGTTCGCACCAGTTGGCTGATTTGGAGTTGTTGCACAGCGTGAAGACCAGAGTTCACGTTGCAGCTGTGTCCTTTCACTGAGGACAAAGGGAGCTGCAGGGAAAGGCACGAGCTTCTGAAAGGCAAGGGGGGGCTCATGAGTTAGTAGAGTATTGGAGGGGTTCAGTAAGCTAAAATCCTTACAAGGAAAACAGGACAGTTTTCATCATCTTATTCTTACGTTCTCATTCACACATGAAAACGACCAAGATGACAAACAAAAGTAGGTGTGCATCCAGTTAAAGACAGGTTGTGGCATAAAAGAATAAAGAGGTAAATGCCTCTCCTAAATACAGCTCTTTTCTCTCCAGTCCTTTTCTGCATGATAGACTTCAATGAAGCATTAACAAGAGCATGTAGCATGGGCTGAAATTTGGGGTAACAGTGAAAGAACCAAGTATCCATTTCAGGATATAAGAGGCCTAGGAGACAATTATAAGAATTTATTTACTGTGCTGCACTAAAAATTAAACATGTCAAGGAAATGAGTGAGTAAATTAAATTTGCTGTTTAAGTTGTACTTACTAGACAAAATATTTATGGAATTTACAACATATTATAAACATATTTAATGAGGAAAAAAATATTCAGAGAATGTAGGAGTTTGGAGATTGTTGACTACACTTCCTGAGCCAAGCTAGTTCCATGCTGAAATCGATCTACAGTCCATCCAGTGCTACATCTTCTAAAGAAAAAAATTGGATCCAAGGTCTGTGATATGCAAAAGGAATCACATATTGTAAGATATATTTTTTGTTCTGGAACCTTTCATAGGAAAGAAATACAAGGGACATAATCAGTATAAGTAAAGAATTCTTTTTAATTGAACTATTCAGATGTTTCTGCATTTGTACAAAATTCTGGAGCCTTAAATAATATATTGGCTGGTTTCAGGCCTGGATTCCAAATGATTTCAATCTTTAAATATTTTAAATCATTGTAAAATTCTGGAAATATTCAGGATAGTGTGGAATTCATCTTTCTCAGATGAATCTGAAATAGATTTGCATGGTCATATGCCATGGGCTCTTACAGATGAAGCAGGCTCACATATCTTTGTTCCATAAAACCTAAATAACCAGATCATCAAAACCACTTATTGCAGTTGCTGTGCTTTATGACTCATTTGCTGCTATTATTTTCCTTTAGGAAACTAAAAAATTTAAACGACTTTGTTGTTTAGGGATTTTTTTGTAAGAAGTCAGGAACTCTCCAGGGAAAAATTTCAGCTACCTCAGTTGGGAAAAGAAACCTGGTCTTGGTCATCTCTGGATTAAAAAATAGATCTTCTTTGGTGCTATGAAACCAAGCCTCAAAGGAGCACTGAAGTCTCTTACAAAATTCTATATGTCTTTGACCCTGTTAATACTTCACTGTGAGGATATAATGATATTTGATGCTATAATTATTAACATGGCTATATATTTCAAATGATTGATAAGGTTAGCACCGTTTATTAGAAGGTTAATAAAGTTTAATCTTATTCAAACAGGTGCAGAGTGTGCAGTCTTCTGAAGAAAACAGTATTTACAGCTGCTGTGAGGCCAAAATAATTAATCATTAATCAGAGCCAACTTAACAAACTGTTTGAATTACATGCAAACATGGGCTCTCAGCTTAAAAAAATTGTATATTTTCTTTGCTTCTCCCACACTTTCCTTGCTATTTTCTCTTCTTTTAAATCCTTAATCCTTTTATATTCTTTTATTCTTCCAGGCAGAAAGAGAGATTTATCATTCAGCTTATTTCTACTAAGCAGGACATCTCTGTGTGTTTATTTAATCAGTTGCAAGGTTGGACCCACAGTTTTATTCTTTTTATGGTTATTTCTACTGCCTCCAGTGGGAATGTCTCCATAAGAATTTGCAGGTGTTGAGTCCAAAGCCTGTTCCTTACTCAAAGTTCACAGAATTCAGAACATGTGGTTAGGTACAAAGTCTTGTGAAAAAAAATAATTCTTTGCATTAAGACAGCAAGGATTAGAGGTATAGAAAAGATGTCTTGGGTAGCTGGATAGAAGTGAAATATTGGAGTCCTTATCCTAAACACGTTTTGCCAAGTTACTTATTTCCTTGCTATTTCAAACGGAACTAAAAAAGGAAAGCTAATGAACATGACATGAAGTTCCACTGATTAAGACACTGGGATAGTCGGACTTCTACTCCTAGCCTCACTTTTGCTTTTCTGTTTTAGCAGCCATTGGCTAACTGCAGGAATAGTCAACAAAGAGGAACTATGAACATTAAAACCTTTGTTATCCAGCAACCTGACCCCAGAGCCAGAGGTGGAGTGGTCCTTGCCTTTTGGCTGGCTGAAGGGTAGTCCTGTGGAACATAAGGGTCTGAATTTCAATGGAGCCAGTGAAGCCAAGATTCTTGTTTTTATCTCATTAAGGCTAGGAAGCATCAATTTTAGCAGGAATTTTTAAATGGAATCTGCACTCTCAGTATTATGTGTATTCCAACCAGAACTGTCCATTTTAGGCCTCTCAAAGAATTTGGTCTCAGGGAGCTCTGGTTTCAGATGGACACAAGATAGGCTCAAGTAAGAAGCACACAACTGTTGTGAGGGGAGCAGTTGTTTGCCTGCAAAGAAGAAATGAAGGCATCTAAGAACTTGGCTTTGTAAAACTGAGTCTGCACTACAGTTTTACATGCAGAAATAAAACAGGAGTTTTTTTAATTTGTTAGACACTTAAATTTGGCTGGTGTGACACACAATACTGCCTCTATTATGGTCCTTAGTAGCCTCTTAGGAGAATTGAGAGTATACAGCTCAAACTAATATAATTTTTTGGTCTGCAGTAATTAGCTCCCTTACACAAACTTCCTGAAGGATTACATGTCATCATAGTTGAGTAGTTATTCCCAAAATACAGTTGTTGACCTGGTTTTCCAGTTTTATCACAGGAGCTCAAACTGAATAAATAAATAAATAAATAAATAAATAAACCCAAAGCTGTCATATGAACAGATTAGAAAAGGCAGTTTCTCTCTCACTCGGAGAAATCTCAGCCTTTTCTCTGATGCTAATTCACATCTTGTTGAGGCAGAGCTTAATCCCATATGAATGTCTTGAGAATAATTTGTGCAAATAAATTAAGGAATACATTAGTTTACATGTAGCATCTCTCTGCAAAAAATCTTCCAGGCAAAATATCTATACACTCTACATTTTTTCCCAAGTCTCTTCAGTCATTTCCAAGACAGTACTTAACTGTGTAATTGAGTGCACGTTATGATTCTGCTCCTTCATTATCCTAAATCCTCTTTTCCATTAAACATAGGGCTATGTATGAGTAGGTAACTGAGAGGGTAATGTTAGTGTCATGCAAGCATTTTCCTATATCAAGATAATAGTAGCATAATTATTAGGAAAAGCCTTTCTAGAAGAGAAATAGAGTTAAAAAAAAAACTTGGCATTAAAAAAGCATCTATTTTGCTTTTTCCTTGAATTCTGTATTTATTTAACAAATAAAACTGTCTTTCTTGATGGCAGTTATCAAATGCAATTTTTTAATGATATTAATGACACTACAATTAGCTAGATTCTTTCCTACCTATGGTAGATGGTCCCAAAAATGAAACTAACACCTGCATTATTTTTGTTTTCTAAGATGCTCATAGTGATCATAGAAGTAAGTGATCATAGAATTTAAACCTGCATTGTACAAAAAAAGAAAAGACATTCAAATTAAAATAGGCATTAAAATGAAAACATATAAGTATTTATCTCATCTCCTATAATGGCAAAAAAGCAAACACTTAGGAAAAGAGCAGAAGACCAGAATTACTATCCAGATTATACTCTGCATATAGTCCACTTAAATAGTTTCCAAACATAATATTCTCATAATGTTCAGATTCATTAAGGAAGATTAAGAATAAGTGTCTTTTTAGGGGCAAATATCTTTCTCTGGATCTTCATTATGTCTGCTGGACCCAAGATCTGACTAGCCAACATTAGAAAGGTAATTTATCTGATCAGGTCTGATAATCCATAGAACTCATCTATTCCTTCTTCAAGTATATTCCCTGTAGTGATATAGAAAAAGAATATCTTCATTCTTCTTTCTTGAGTACAGAAGGCTTCATACCTGCACTACTTGAACTGATAACATATCCCAACACAGCCTTTTGGAGTTTACACACTTCAAACTCAAACCTTTATGTGGATCATTCTCTCTGATGAAGTTTTGAAAGTCAAAAGTTTCATTTTCAAATGCACAGTCTCATGAAATTTTGAACCTCTTCTGTTTCCCCTTTAAATTCTATTTTAAAGTGATAAATATTGCACAAATTAAATTGGATGTGTTAAAATGTGTTACAGACCTCTTAAACCACTGTAAAGATAGAAAAGGAAGACTAACATGCCAGCAGTTGTATTCTTAGTAAATACCCAGAATATATCAGCATATGGGAAAAATCAATATTTTTACAGAAAGTAGAATACAAGATGAAAAATCATGAATCATATGGAAGCTCATAATCTTATGAGGGTCATATCAGCCTAGCAGGCATTCATTTTGGATAAGTAATCTTAATATCACAGAATAAAGATTAGAGAAAGGAATTGCCAATATTTTGTTATGAAAATGAGAAAATTCAGGGTTAAAATAGAGACGAGCAATTTCTTTTCATCATCAAGTGAAAAGATCAGCAAAAACTCACATGGAGCATCTTTCTGTATCTCAGTGGGAATTCTGCTCCTTGTGATCTGCTGCTGCCAGATTTAATGTGCTGAATTTATTATACACAAAGTTGTCTGACTCACAAGTTGTTTTTATTTCCTCCGTACAGATACTGCTTTATGTTGTTCAGTAGCATAAAATGGTTAAATAAAGTGTGTTTTCGCACTATATACTCTACATTTTAACAAAAAGGACATGGGCTATCAAATATTTTAAATGCATACTAACAATAAGTGGGTTTGCCAACTGCATGTTACTTGTAAAACAGCCTCTAATTCCTTCTTCAGATTCTGCTTTTAAACATTCATCATATACAATGATTCTTGTTCACCTCTGACCGCATCATCTGTCATCCCTGAGAAAGGTAATAATCTGGTCAGGACAAGAAATAATTTTTTTCCTAGTTTGCACCATTTTCTTATTTGAAACACAGTAAAGCAGAGCTAAGAAATGAAAGGAGGGCCCCTTTCTTATTTGAATTGACCGTATCACTGCACTACTGAGTGTTGTCAGTGAGGAAACAAGGATGGGAATGTGCAGGGAGTACTTTTATTTGAACATCTTTTATCTTGCACACCTAACATACACAAATTAAGATTTCTCAGATATCATTTCTTGGCCAACAGTAAATAACAAGGACTAAATATACACGTAGCATCATCATTAACCTCTTTACCAGTTCCATGATGGGGACAATTTATGAGCCTCTCCCAGCCAGGGAATTGTCAGGTCAATGGGGAAGGGTTGGATCTGTTATGTTTTGAAACTGACTTGATGTTGCTGAAATCTTGTCTTCTGATGTTCTGCTTTGTTGTGTTTGTTTTATCCTTTCTCATGTCAGTATTTTTCCTCTTCTGTCCTTCAACTGCTGAAGACAACTATCTCAGCTACTGTGCACTTCTTGTTTTTCTTATCTTGCATGGCTCTAGTTCCCATACTTTCTTATTTCTTAATAACAGTTTTTATAGTAAAACCAAGTCTTAGCCACAGCGTTATCATGCACCAAACTAGGCTGGATCACATTCAGCTGAATCCTTAGACAGTGGGTTACAACAACAGCAGCATTCAGAGCTGAGCAGACGTACTCAGTTTGTGCTGAGCCTGGATTATAGTCTGGCCATACCTGCTGAGCTCAATGCCTTATCTGCTAGGCCACATTGCCTGCCTTCAGTAACAGCACAAATATACCAGCATTGCCCTACCCCTGTGCTAAAGAGCACCATTAAGATTGCAAAGTCATTATTCCAAGTCATTATTAATTTGCAGATGCTGTAGTGGGGTAACAGATATCACCCAATTCACTGCTTTTTCTATTTCTATTATCTGAGATAGACTAATCATATGACCACTTACTCTTTTAAATAGAAGTCCTGCACTATTTAGCCTTCACTTGGAAAGGAGTTATTCAATATTCTATTGCCTTCCATTTCCTTATTTGTTGCACCTTATTAAAGACAATTATTTATTCCTCATGGCCTTCCCTATAAAGCTAACCTCTGCAGTTACCTACAAAGTTTAACAATTTTGGCTGTGCCATTCAGGCTAGTTAGGATCTCACTTCTAGACAAAAGACTTCTACCTAACACTTCATTGTTGTTTCCACTTATTCCATGAAAATACAAAGCTCTAGCATCAAACAATCTTCAAAATTACCATGGTTTATTCTTGTACTAATAGTATCTAATAGTCCAGTATTAAAAATCTACTACCCCTTTTCCTTTAATTTTTGGTTGTCATGAAAAGTAAAGGTAGTCAAAGTCAGGAATACTTCAGAGCTGTGGGAAGCCTTTTAGAAAAAGCCAACAGAAACAGGGCCTGAGTATTCGTGTCAAGTAAAGATTTAACTGTTGTCTGTTCTGCTGTTTGCAGGAATTCTTGATCTCCCCCTGCAACTGTCCTGGGGTCCTGGAGGAAAGAAAGATGAATTAAGAAATACTGAGGAAAACTATCTGCAAACAATTTCACTGTCTGGGAATAAAAATCACAGATTTTTAGGTAACAGCTATTTCCATGACTGACTAGTCTTGAGATTTCTCATGAGAACTGTTTTATAGCCTCATTCCTTTTTTTTCTATATTTACAAGCACGTCCAGTCCCAATGCCAATCTGCATTATTTAAATGTGAACTAAAGCACTGAATATATGTTTTATACATCAAGGGATGTTTACCAAATAGATAACCACCTGTTCTTCTCTAGTTTGAGAATAAAGTCTTTACTGTGCAGATAATTAAGTCAATGTAAGTAATGTAGGCTGAAGAGGAAAACCTTGTGTCTGAATCGATGCAATAAAAAGGAGGCAGTAAAATCTCACAAGTGACTACAGTTCCAATAGGTGTAATTGGTGTCCATCCGTGCTCACTTCCTAATATCTTCTTTGTTTTCTACAGCTCCCCACCATAGATCTGGGAATTCTGGGAAACAAAATTCTCATTTTATAACATGAGACTGAACAGGTATCAGTTGTCTGCAGAAGTTTTATTCTTACTCTATACCTTTGGCCAAAATCATGTTTCCTTGAATATAATTTCTACTCTATATGTAATTTCTACTCTATATGTGATATCAATTGCCTAGTAGTCTTGACTAGTATTTTTCTTATATTTTAGAAGTTCCAAAATTCTAACTCTTATACCTGTCAGCTTACAAAAAAAATATTTTCATAAGGCACCAATGTGACTATACAGAAAAACCTAAGAATGAACACTGTTCTAGCAAAATATATGACATGTATATTTTATTTTCTTTCTCATATATGAAGACCCACACTGATAAAAATAAGCTCACAGAATGGGCCCTACTATTTTGGTAGATAATCAAACTCTCCACTAGCTCACAACTCCACTAGGTCTGACTTTCCCATTTATACAAAATTTCCTTTCTCTGATTTATTTGAGAATTTAGAAAATAAGCTTTTTGGAGTACACACACTCAATTAATTGGTTGGAATTAATAATGATATGATTTGGGAATCTATTAACTAGTAATGAGAGATTATACTTTCCACAAATAGACTAACAATTTTTCATTTTAAAGGTCATTGGGTTTTCACATTTACAACACCTTTTTTTCCACTGATTTTTTCATGTCAAAATTGACATGAGATTTTCCTTTCTGCTTGAAGAAATTCCCTAGAATTGCACTTAAAAAATCAGTGTTCCCAACATTTCTTAAAGCAATGACTACAGATAATTTTTCCCCCAGTGCAGCTCAAGTTCAGTGTCATTCACTTGCTGTATTGCACACATGAGGTATTTTCTGATACAGGATCCTGACTTTTTTAATAAGAATTTTGCATTTTGGCAGTCAGTGAGACTTTCTCAGATAATAAATGAACATCCTTGCTCACAAATTAAACTTAATCAGTTCTGGAGAAATCCAGAACAACTTTTTGTGTGCGACAGTATGGTGCATTTTTTCCATGACAAAGTGGTACTCTCCTAACCCCTCATCTTTTTGTAGCTATTAGGCACTGACAATCTTCACTTTGCTGAAAAGGACCTCTCTGATTTATAATACTCATACTTACTAATTTATCTGTAAAGGCCAATTAGCTGACTGAAGTGCTCAAATGAGTCAGTAATAAAATGGCCATTGCAGCAAGGACCTAGCCACTATCAAAGTAAATCATTTCTCCCTTTTAATAAGACTCAAAGAAATTATTTCAGCTGTCCATTGCCTATGCCTCCTTCACTGACTCAGATTCAGTTTTCTATAGGCCAATTAAAGTTATGTTTACTGAAATACATTTCAACACAATTTAGCAGGATGCAGTAAGCAGAGAAAATGAAGAAAACAAGGCGGACATTTGGATTAACTGAGCACAACCTTTGCAGTGGACTCAGACCTTAGTAACAAAGAAATTATTTCTATCTAGAAAGCCAGAAAAAGACAAAATACAAACAAATTTCATAGTAAAATAAACGCAGAAAAAATATTACATTGCTGATTTTCCCAGCATGAACACTGTTAAGGTTTGAGCTGTCATAGAGCTGGGTTTTTGTTTGGGGTTTTTTTGCACTATTTTAGCCTACATCTTGTTTAGTAGGTGAGGGACTTTGCAGATTTGTAGAGTTCACCAACAACAGTAATGGTTGTGGTACCATTTGTCACTGAAGCAATTCTCTGCCTAGAAGACACTTCGTGTCCTAAAGTCTGTTCCTTCCTGTGCCCTCTGCAGTTCTAGCAATGTAAATAAATCAAGGTCCCTTTACAGCAATGCATCAATGTGGAAGTAACCCAGAGCTTCTACCCAGCTCATCAGAGTTTACATCTTCTTATATATTTTTACCTTGCAGTTATATAGTGAGTTTGAAGGAGATGAGGGTATTATCTGAAAATTGCTTACATATACCTTGTCAGGTGGCAAAATTTATATAGATGTACTATTTGTCTGAGTCCTTTCACATCCATCCTGAGAATATATGCCCTCTTTAAAGTACTGTAAATCTAACTGTCCCCTAAATCACCTTGGAGACTTCTGTCAAAATGAATAGGATTAAAGCTATCAAGAGTTTTTCAAAGTACTTGTCTTTCTAAAAATCATAATACTGGTTTTATTTTATATTTATGACAATGCAAAATAATTATTGATTTATCCACAGGCAGCAAAGAATCTTTCTTGAAGTGTTGGAAAACATTCTGAGTTGCAATGATGAAGTGCCTAACAGCCAATATTCTGCAGCAAAAAGCACATCTCTGTCATTAAAATATATGCAACAGTCAAGATTTTGCTAAAATGTGTTTAGTTTTAGAATGTATTATTTATTAAATAAACTTGGTTTTCATTGCCTCTTTTATTATCTTCTTCCTTTTCTTTTGTTCCAGGATATTTTATAGCCATTTGTATTCAAAACAGAATGTTAAGATTGTAGAGTATTTCCTCCTAGATGAGAGGTTTAAGAAGTCCAAAGAAATTTATAGCAAATGGCAGCATATAACTGATGAAGGCTTACTGGTTGCTTTATTTACCAAAGTTGTATGGTATTGTAAGCCTGGTACTTCATTAAGTAAATATCATCAATTTTAAGATGCAGTTGCCTCCTCTTTAATTTCGATGGTTCTAGTGCTGCAGTTACTGAAAATAGCTTTGCTATTTAGTCTCTGAATCATTATTTTGATACATTGAAGTATAACCATAATAGAACCACTTCATCCCCCTGTTAAAATCCTGAAATGAAGCTGAAAGAAAGTAACAGGATCATCCAGAATCATTAATAATGGTAAATAGTGACCAGAATGAGAACAGGAAGGAAGAGCATCTCAGGAAATAACTGCAGAAGGAAATGGTAAGGAAAAAAAAAAGGAAACACCATGGAGCACTAGAAAAGTTAGGCTCTAGGCACAAGTTTTATAATGGGGGTCCTTATTCCATTTCCAGCAACACCCCTACACAGCACACTTAATCTGGCTGGAACAAAAGTCTTTGCCATTGAGCTAGAGAGACTCAAAGACAAAAATACTTGCTTGACACCTTGAAAGCCAGCTAGAGTATTTATCTATCCAATTGATTGCATAGCTACAGCTGTCTCTTTTCCCTGAGAGGTTGGATTTTGAGGTATGAGCTGGAGGCTGGGGGTGGGGGGAGGGAGTGGGGGCAGAACTTTAAATAGTTTAAACACATGCTAGACTCAGTCCTACTTAAAGCCACAACAAAACATCAAAGCCATTCCTAACTCTTCTTCATAGGTTTAAAACATAATTAAGTTCTTTTCCTTCGGTATCTTCAGCTTTCTGAGTGCTACTTGACTTAAAAAGGAAGAAAACAGTCTAATAATGTACACACTGAAGTGTACTTAGCTATTCATAGCTCAAAATATCTTTCAGAGAAGAGAGGTTTACTGGCTCAAAATCCTAGGCCAAATTCAAAATCTCTTCCTTTCCTCCCGTGCACTAAAGAACAACATGTGCAGACATGCACTCTCACACATGGTGGCTGGGAAGAGTGTCCTTCATGCTGGAAAAAAGCTGTATTAACTGTTAGACAGAAAACTGGAAAATAATTGCCTAAGGAATGAGTATGGCTTCCTGATTTCAAAAGGCAAATCAGGTGGATGCCTTTATGAGCAAAGAAATTAATCTATCACATGGTCTTCCACTTACTGATGGTAAGATGAGAAAATTAACTGAATGGACTCACAGCTGCACTAATACACAAAAACAAAGGTAGTTTTCTGCTCCAAAGACTTAACTCAGCATGTATTCAATCAAGATTGTATTCTTCTATCTTGGTAATTAGATTGAAGATAAAATGTACAGTCTTCTCACTTTTCTGCTCTTTTTGTACAAATAAAAATGCTATCCTCTGCTACACTTCATCTGCAGTTCATAGTTTTGAAAGCTTAATAAACAAATTTTTCTAGAATAAATTACTCTGATGTATTTCATAGAAAAATGTTAGCATGAAAGCTGAATGCGATTGTATTATTTTGCAGACTTAAGTTTTTTCCAAATAAGGAAATTGTGACAAATTAGATTAGTTGTAACAAAACATCAAAAAAATCTATTAAAAAAAACACACAAAAGCAACCTCAAAAGTACAGAAGTTGGTTGGAAGTAGAAATTTATCTTACAGACCAAATGAGGGCTTCCTTACGAAAGATGCCTCTGCTATCAGTTTAAAATGATCACAGTCCCTCACTGGTACATGCAACCCAGATTCACAGCAGCTACTAGAGTTGTACTGAAATCTGCTGATATAGAGCATAAGATAAAAAAATACAGCCAGCAGTCTGAAAGACCTTATCTACAGGGCACTAGTAATGCACTTAGGAAAAAATAATACAAAGGACCTAGCACCTAACGCTTTACAAGTCATCTGCACTGCACATTAAAAAAGGGGAAAAGAGAAGTCAACATATAAGACCATGAATCCGTTTTGCATATGATAAAAGGCTGCTTTTTACTTGTGTTTTCAGTGTGGCAGGTAACAAAACCAATATGTCTTGAGGTACAGAGACTAATTTCAGCAATATCTGAGGATCACAGAAATACTCCTGAGGCTATTAGGCTTCAATCAACAGACCTCTGGGAGTCAACAAATTATTTTAAGAGAGTAATTAATTTATTTCTAAAAACCACAGTAGTTTTGGTAGGTTTTAGTGAACTTTAGACTTTGTGAGAAACAGACTGGAATACCTTCTTAAAGGAAATTATTAGCCAGTCTGTAGCCAGTCTGCAGCAATAGAAGCCCCAGTTCATCAAGATGTTTGACAGGGTCAGAGTTCATTTTCTTCTTAGTAGCTGGTACAATGCAGTGTTTTAGTTTCAGTGGGAGAATAATATTGATAGCACACTGATGTTTTGGCTGCTGCTCAGTAGTAATTGCCCTGAGGCAAGGAGTTTTCAGTGTCTCATGCTCTGCTAGCAGGGAGGTGCGCAAGGAGCTGGGAGAGATCATGACCAGGAAAGAGGACCCAAACTGTCCAAATGGATGTTCCATACTATAATGCATCATGTCCAGTATATAAACTGTGGGGAGTTAATTTGAAGGGGGATGATCACTGCTCAGGGGGAGGCTGGGCCTCCATCAAAGGGTGGTGAGCAATTGTAGTGTGCATCACTTGTTTCTCTTGGGTTTTGTCTCCTTTCTCTCTCCTTTTTATTAAAATTATTAGTGCTAGTACTATCATTATTATATTTCACTTTGCCATAATTATTAAACTTGAGTTTTATTTTCTTTTCTTTCCTGACTGTCCTCCCCATCCCACTATGGGGGCAGAAGGGAAGTGAGTGAGCAGCTGTGTGCTACTTGGCTGCCAGCTGGGGTTAAACCATGACAGATGCACAAGCAAAAGCTTGGAGATAAGAGAGTTGCATCTTTTTTGATCTGATATAAGCTCCAGTTCTCAAGTGATAGAAACAACAGTTATGGTTTCAGGGAGGCGTAACACATTAAGATCCTCATCTTAAATCATTCTGCAAGTGCAACGAGAAAGAATATTCTGTTGGAATGAGCCTATTTGCTGAAGGGTGATATACTTCTTCAACGGGTGTGTTACAGGAGATGATTTCAAACACAAAGAGAAATTAGGATGGACAAGCTAAATATGTCTGACATTTCTGTGTGTGGGCAGGGTCTATTCTGGTACAGGTTTTACCACTGGAACTCTGCAACAGCCCTGGTTACCAGCCAACATTCACAACCCCTTGAAATAGAAGCAGTAGGCAAAAGACCCATTTCTTGGGCCATTTCCATGTTGGGGGTTTTTTTGGCTAATAGTAGAATTTGCACTTCAGCCAGCTGGATGGGATCTTGAAAGCTCCTAAAATTTGCAGAGAAATTCAGCATAATTAAAAGGTATCTGAGATCAAAAAGCCTACCAATGTAATTTATTCAAAACCAAGGTTCACCCCACCCATCCATCTGCATTTCTTGCTACATCCATTATGTTAATTTCAAATGCTTTCTACAAAGATATAATTTTAAGCCTAGTGAAAACCATTCCCTGTGAAACAATGAAAGCATCACATATATCCAATAGCAGAGCATAGCTGTAAAGGAAAATGTTATTGAATTGGAGGAAGCTTCATATCTTATTCCCATAGAACTAGATAAAAGGGATAATTTGAAGTGTATTGTTGTATAACACTGAGCTTTTGACTTCATGGACATTCTTTGTTTTTCCTGTGTAACATATTTCAGATAACTGTATTAGCATAAGAAAGCTATCTTAGCAACACAAAGATATCTGTCTTTATTCTAAAATACAGAGCTGATGACAGTGTTTACCAAAAATTTGTCTCAATTTCCCTAGTGAAGACCAATTTTTACTTGCTCACGGTCATTATGAACTTTGAAATCATTTAGGCTTAAATGTTCTGTGCTCCAAATGCCTATGTCAAGTGAATTGTGTGCACATGTGCAAGTAAAGCTTCAGACCAATTGATATCAAAGAGCTTGTCTTGAAAAATTGACCAAAAGCAAATAACTGTCTCAGTCTTCCATACTGTGCTTTGTTATTAAGCTTAAATTGCATGTTCTTTCCCATCACTCTCAGAGCAGTGGATCAGATTTAATTTAATCTTTCTTAACCACAAGTTACCACTTCACAATGTGTCATAGAATGGTTTGGGTAGGAAGGGACCTTAGAGATGATCTCGTTCTGCCCCACCTGCCATGGACAGAGACACCTTTCACTAGGCTAGGTTGCTCAAAGTCCCATACAACCTGGCATTGAAGACTACTACAAATAGAGTCAGAAGGTCCATCTACTTCTTGTAGCTGTTACCAGGGTGAGGGAAATAGTGAAAAGAAAGAAACAAACCCCCACACAAAACTCGAATATCATTGGGATCCTGCTGGATTTGGGTAGCTTAGTTGTGTGCAATTGTGGCTGCATCTGTCAAAGAATTTCTATGGATTTTCATTCTCCTATGTCTCTAGACCGAGCTCTGTGCAGGATTTGACAGGTATTTGCCATGCCACTGTCTTAAATCCAAAACCAGACAGCTACCTTCATTATCTGTAAAGAAACATAACATGGCAGAAATGAAAAAATGGGACGAGGATCCTGGGTGAGAGGTCAGGACTGGGGCTATGGAAAGTACTATTGAGGGAGAAGACCTGATACACACGAATGTTGCTGTCAGGAGTCTGGGGGTGCACAGGGAGTTGGGAGGGGACACATACAGGACAATTAAACCCACTTGACCACAGGAATGTTTAAAATCATATGGCATCATGCTTAGCAAGAAAACTGGGAGAAGAATCACAGAATAACAGAATAAATTAGGTTGGAAAAGACCTCAGATCATTGAGTCCAACCTATTAGCAAACCCAAAAATGTCAATTAGATTATGTCACTAAGTTCTACATCCATTCTTTCCGAAAAATGCCCAATGAGAGTGATTCCACCACCTCTCTGGGCAGTAAATTCCAATGTCTAAACACACTTTCTGTGAGGAATTTGATCTTGATGTACACCTGAACCTCCCCTGGCACAGCTTGAGGCCACTTCCTCTCTGGCTGGTTGCCTGGGAGAAGCCCCCAGCTCCACCTGGCTACAACCTCCTTCCATGCAGTTGAAGGCTATGCTAAGGTCTGCCCTGAGCCTCCTCCTCTCCAGGCTAAACACACCCTCAGCTGCCCCTAATAAAACTTGTGCTTCAGACCATTCACCAGCTTCATTGCATTTCTCTGGACTCACTCCAACACCTCAATGTCCTTCCTGAGCTGAAGCAGGAAGAAGAGGATATTTAGAGTGATGGTATTTGTCTTCCCGAGTAACTGTTAGCCATGATAGAGTCCTGCTCTTGCTCTCCTGGGGATGGCTGAACACCTGCCTACCCCTGGGAAGTCTAGAGTGAATTCCTTTCTCTGCTTTGCTCGCACAGGTCCCTTTTGCTTTACCCATGAAAATTTCTTTATCTCCACCCATGAGTTTTCTCCCTTTTACCCCTCCAATTCTCTTCCCCATCCCTCCAGGTGTAAAGTGGTGTTTGGTTAGTGGCTGAGGTTAAACAATGGCATCTTCAATTTCAGTATCATTTTTCCTGTTTCTCTCTTTTCTAACCCAGGAATATTATGTGTATGTCCATGTTCCTACATGGAAAATACTTACATGAGTAGCTGTGACATTTGGTATGACTGAGGTATGCTCTCTACTCAAAGCAGTGATTCAGCCCTTTTGTTAGTCCATCTCCAAAAAATATTCAGCTTCCATTTTCAGGACCAGAATGAGTTGGTGAAATTAATTAATAGCTGCACCTTTTGACTAATTTTGGAAAAAAAAGCCCTCAGTTTCATCTTTCCTTCTAGTGGTATTATTAATAATCACAGATTTAACTCTTATTGAAAATCTTATAGTCAGGTTTAACTAAGGTGTTAGCAATTATTTGCTTATATTATTATATCACTATGAAAAGGCTCACAGTCATTTTTAAAAGGGCACCCAGGCACTCATATTTCTTCTACTCATGATTTGCATCAGCAAGTTTTTTGTTGTGATAATTCAGTACTAAGGCAGAGGCAGACATGTGTCAGGAGTTCTTACCAATCCTTGGCTTCTCCCATTTGCCATTCCAGGCTTTGGCTGCATGTTACCATGAAAACTGTTTCCAGAACTGGTAATTATGCTTCTACAGCTGATGCAATTCAAACAAACAGCAGCACTAGGAGCAAAAGAAGGGCTTTGGAATATATATTTAATCCTAAAATAAAAAATGTTGTTTGTTTGCTTTTGAGAAAGATTTAAGGATATTCTTTCATTAAAATTAACTCAATATTTTCTTGGGATTTAATTCAGCATTAGTGTTTATTTATGAAATCCACTATTTTGTAGAAACTATAATTTCCAAAAAATAGTATTATATTTGCGTGGAATTAAAGCTGATAGAATATAAGTAACAAAATGAAAAGAATAATTTTCTCATAGACAAGTTACTTTATACCTGGGAAGCCAGACTTACTTTTAAAATGCAAAGAAACCATGAACTCCAGAAAAAAAAAATCTTAATCAAATGCTATGTAAAAAAATATAGTAATTAATGGTTTTTGCATATCCTAATATCTAAATCTACACTAAGATTTTTTCCATCTATCCCTCACATGACTTTAATTATTATAACAATAAAAGTATCCCTGAACTGAACATATAAACTGGGGAAGACTAACATATTCAACCACTATCTTATATTAATGCTAATATGGGTTGAGCTAAATTAGTGTTTTTAATTCAAAATAGATAGCATGATTTGACTATGCTTTAGGATTATGATTTTTTAAAAATAATTCATAAATCCTAGTTGTTCCAATAGAAATAAGAAAAATGTCTTAAAGAAATTTAAAACATTTTTACAATCTCACAAGCAGCCACATTAAGTGAAGATTTATCAAGAAATCATTACACATGAAAAAAATTACATAATTTGGTAAAAGCAACATTTTATGCACAACCTATCAGTTAAGGTCTTTTTTCAGTTCTTTCTTTTCACCCTATTTGGAACAGTCCATCTCATTTTCTGTTAGACATAGTTTTAAACACCTTGGTAAACAAAATGTTGCAACATCTGGTAACACAGGATGGACAAAGAAATAGATTTCAGTTTGAAGTTCACAACTATGCAGAGTAAAGACAATTCTGCTCATCCTAGCAGTATTCACAGCATTAATTAGGGAACACCTAAACTTTAACATCAGTATGATTAACATTTTAATGTTAAGGGTTTCTCAGGTAGAATTTTTACATTACGATTATTTAAACTGTAAGTAGGAGTATTATTTAACATTGGCTCTCCCTACACTATTTGCAGAACTGATAGAGGAACTGAACTATTCTACTATATGAAAAGGAAAAAAAAAAAACCAAAATCTGTCAAAAATCAAATTTAATAATAAAGAAAAGGTTCTTCAATTAGAAAATTTCAGAAATTACTAGGCAGACCAAAAATTAGCAGGGCCACAGATTTCCATCAGTTTATAAGTGCTAGAGATACAGCCTCCTAACAGCAACAAGCTTAACATACTGTACATCATAAACTTCAACAGACCACACACAGAGCCCCCAAAAGCCCTTCAATGTTAGTTTTATTCTTCATGTGTCAAGAACTGCCATCTGTCTTAAGCTGCATGCATTCTCTCATTTGGTAAAATCAAAACTGAGTGGCAAAATGTTAGCACAGAACCCTCCTCTCCACTGCTTTCTACAGCCACATCCAAAGGACCCTTAAACTCAACAGAAACCTACAAGACCAGAAAAATAAAATAATTACCGTGGTTTGACAGTTCCAGGTCACACATGTAAAAAACCACTATTCTTTTCAGCTACAAGGAAAAGGAGCCAAATAAACCCTCTACCTCTCAGCCACCATGCAAGGGCAGAGCCTCTATCTATTCTTTCCTCTTAATCTTAACTAATTGACTCCAGGTGCCCCTCTGCAGGAGTGGTGCTGGGAAGAATCACTGACTTAAGGGTTTTGACAGGTCCTGTATAGCAGCACAGTATTCAAACATTTCTGTGTCTTAGTAGGTTATTCCTCAGAATGTTTTTGCCTGATGAAGCACTGGAAGACACTATTTTCACTTTTGAAACAAAAAGTGGGGTATTTTCTTAGAGAAAAAAAATATAAAATTAATCAGGTTAAATTTCAAGGCAAACAATCTTGTGGAATCTTAAGAATGTTTGCATGGGAAAACTACCAGAGGGTTAGAAGAAAAAAGGCACAGGAAAGAAATCCCTCTATAGGTATCCAATAAGTTCACCCTTCTGGTTGCTCCACTGTTGTTCCACCACATATACAAGCTTTATACTCCTCCAGGAGGAGTGCAGGTTGATTTCTGTACTGGCAATGCAGTAGCAAGTTGCAATGTTTGAAAGTGACTCAGTGACCTAGGACTTCTTTTCCATATTGTCACTCAGAAGTTCAAGATTTTTGGAAAGCCTTTTTGAACGTATAAAAAAGAATTGCTGGTATAAATAATATATATAAGTTTTAATATATGAAATTTTAAATCACATTGAATCAGCCACATAATTATAAAAGCTGACCCTGCATATTTTTGTAACTTCCATTCAAAAAAGACTATTCAACCTTAATCCAGATACACTTTTAAAGTGAGATATTAATAAAACTCAAAATCAACCTTGAGACTGTCTAGACCATACATATAAACATTTTAAGTTTGGCCTCTATCTGTAGTTTCAGACTGCAGATTTGCTGATAGTCTAGAGCTCTAGGGACTCATGTCTGTCAAGGATCCTCTTTCTGTACAAAATTTACTCCACTTAATTTTTAGCAGCCGGAGATTAGAAAAAAGCAATTATCACTCACAGCCATGGCTGGCAGAGAACAGATTGGGGTGGCATGGCCAGATGATTACCTTACTTAGAGACAAGGACAATTTTTTTCCTGACAGCATTTCAAGAACTTGTTCAAACTTAAAGAGGTGAGAAAATTATGGAAGTCAAACAAGTGCAAAAATCTCTCCAGAACCCTCAGAGCTCTGGTCCATTGTTCTGGCGTTTCATCTAACTATAGCACAGCCAAAAAATAAGGAGAAAAAAAAAATCAGACTGTATCTTGAAAATTTGTAGGTTGTACAGTAGTCCACACCAAAGCATGTGATAAGTTCCCTAATCATTTATTTTGCATGCACTAAAGTGATGCATCTCAGTCTGTTTTGCACCAAAAGGTCTCCCTAAGACAACTAAAGCAAAGTGCCGAATACAAACAAAATATAGAGGTATGGTCATTTCTTAGTCCTTAAGCTTTCATCTAGCCTACAATCACTTTCTATATCTTTCAATAACTATTCTCAAATCTCATATATTGAATTATTGTAATAAAGCAATAATGAAGGAAAACTGTTGAACTTTGAAAATAGACTTGAGAAAATATCTAAGGAAAATTTCAAACTGATAATAATCAAAATGTATTGTGAAAAGCCAAGAATAGATCATTGTATGGGGAGTTTCAGGAGAAAAGTTTCTGTATAAAGAGAGTCTGACAATAGAAACTTGGAAGCTAACCTTTAAAAAAATTACCAATTTTCCCATGTCACAATGCTATGCTACAACACAAAAGTAACAGAATAGTACAACAATCCCAGTGTCTCTAAAACAGGTCCCAAAATCTTTCAGTTACAAACCCCTGACTAAGCCAAATAGAATAATTTGTTATTTAAAAGGAAAAGTAATAAATCAGATTTTATGCCCAGAGAGCAACCTAATCAAGGTGGTGTTGGATGCTGATAATGGGACTTTACCAGGAAATCTGGGGATTAGTTTATTACTTTCCTGCATGTTATTTGAGTTCAGATCCTATTTATAAATGCAGGCACATTCTCTGTTAGGTCATTCCAATTACTTGGTATATAATTCAGCACCTGAATCAATTCTATCAAGTTGAAGATGATGCACTTGACGAGATCCTATTTGCTGAACAATGGTGGATAGAAACTTCCTTTATCAAAGAAATAGAAAAAACCTGTGAGCAAGTAAGACAAAGTGGAAAGTCATTCTAGAAATGCAGGCCTGTTTGCTGTGGCACAATGAATCCCAGCCCAGCATTTGCATGGTGGAACGTTACTTACAGATGGAACTGTCAAAATCTGGTTTTCATTGTACAGGATGACAAATGTAGTCCTTACGGGAGAAACTTCTCAGCATAATGAAATCTAATCTCTCTGGAAGGCAAAAAGATTCATTCCCTGTTTGTTTCATTTCTCCTCAACTTCCCCCAACTACTATGTGTTTATAAGGGTTGCATACCTTTCTCAGCCATGACCAAATAGCAAGGGGATAGAGGGGGAAGAGGCAGAATTGCCTATAATTTAAAACTTTTCTCCCTCCTATGCACAGCTGATTTCTTCTATTTCTGCTCTGTACCACATGATACCAAACTGGTGGAACACAACAGGGAGTACAAACAAGATCTGCCAGATCTGTACCAGCTGGACCCAGCTCAGTTTTCTGATTTTTTTTCTCTACTGTGAGTTCATGCACATCTTCAGATATTCCTGTGCATTTAAAATATGTGACTAAAGGCACTGTATTGCAGTTACCTTTTCCTCATTTCTTTGATCATTTGCTATGGAATCAGCTTTCTCCGTGACGCTTTGCTTTTCCTTGGTCTCATCCCTTAAAATTACTGATGGCTTGGAACATCTTTCTGGCTGCAATCTTAAAATGAATAAAATGTATAAAAACATATACATAGCTCACAAACTCCAGACAGATATGTAGCCACTTCCTTTGTGAGTTTTCTTTCACAAACATGAATTTTTGAATCAGCTGATGGAGCTTCACATCTAGATGTCCTGCTGCCAGAGGCCTCAGAGCACTCTAGAGCCAAAGCATCAAGTTTCTTACCTTGTTCACCCTCCAATTTCTACACCATGATATTTCTGCTCTTGCACATCTTAGCAACATCTGTGATGATGAGAAATGAGCATAACATGAAAGATAACTAAAAAGTTGAAAGTCATTGTAATCATACTGAAATGATTCTAAATTAAGAAGATGGAGTACAGAGTCACTTTTATATCTGTAAGGAAAGATGAAGATTACACTGTGACCAGTACTTAATGCTGTCTTCATTTACTCTTGTTCAGCATGAGTTCACTTTTCGGAGAGCCCCTCTGTGTCTGTGGGAGTGTGTGTAAACTTCAGTACTGGTATTTGTAGAAACAAACAGGTGTTGGCTTGTCAAGTCAGTTATAATATCCATAATAACTAGTTTGCACAAACCAACGTGCTTGTGTGAGGTAAACAGATGGCATCATATTTTCCCTCCTGATGCAAGCACTTTTTAAAAGCTTTTGCAAATATTGCTTAAGGATAGTTAACAGTGTCAAATGCAAACATATTAGCACCTCTCTTCAGTTCTATATCAAGGTATGGATGCACTTGTTATTTCTCTATCCATATCCATGTGCCTCAAGACATGTATTATCCTTCTGATATTATGCTTGATTTTAATTGGGCGTTCTTTAATTCAGCAGGACTTTTGTCATTAATGGTAAGAAGATTACCTCTCCATTAAAGCTTTTTTTTAATCATAAGCTTTCTCCTTATTTCAAAATTCTGCCACTGCAGCTTGGATCTTCCAAGTACAGAGCAGGCAATGCTTTCACCTTGATACAGCTCTTGTGATTGAGAGGGAAGCACATGCTTACATGTTTGTAGAATACTGTGAGCAAAGCCTCAGAGTTTTGCCAACACTGCAAATTCCATGCACTTACATCGATTTTTCCTACAAGTCTCAAATCAAATTAAGACATCAAAAGTCTAATTAATTAATAATTTCTCTGGACAGGAAATTGTTTCATTTAATTACCTAAATGACAGCAGAATATTATTTACTGACTTTTTCTCAGGACACAAGTCATAGTCTTTTCTCTTCTTTCTTCTCCCTTCATCTGATTTGTTTGCACAAAAGGGACAAGGATTCTATTTAATCACCCGTAGGAGCCTCTGTCAGAACCAGCAGTGCAATATGCAAGGCCAATGTACAACACCACAAAAAATAACCAGCTGACAGATTTGGTAGGATTTACCTCACTTAATTCTAACTCCCTTCATGTAAGCTAACTTGCTAACCTTGCTTCACCCCAATAAGGAGAAAGAGACATTGCTGGGTACGCATCTCATGTTACTTTATTTAGATTTACTTTCATCTGAAGAGGCAGGATATTGATTACATTGACTATAAAAAGTGACTAGGACAATTAACTCCTGATGTAGATACTAGTTCTCTGATCAGAAGAGCTTACTATTTAATTTGGAAGTTAGATTCAAGCCATTGAATCCATCGGCTGCCAAAGTATCAGAGAGAGATCCTACAGTGCCAATTCATGGTTCTATAGACATTCTATTTGGAAATTGTGTTTGGAAATATAAAAAAAATTACCAGAACAATTTTTTTCTGAGACCACATTAAGAAATAAAGAGCAAGACTAAAGAAGTACCATCAGGAAACAATATTTTTTCAATGCTGTGTCTTCACAACGCCCTTGATGGATGGAAAGACTTTAAAAAAAACCCAGATTCATCCTTCCATCCACTTCTCTCACAGCTCCATGAAGAAAAGCAGTACAGTCAGGGAATAGTATGAAGTAAAACAGAAGAAGAATAAGCAGCTGAGGGCCCCGCTGCTGATGACACATCCTGACACAGTGTTCATCTGCAAAGCACAGAGCTCTATTTGCATTTTCACTTCCCCTGCCTTCCTTTAACAATAAAACAAAAAGGCAGGACAATTCAAGGCAGGGGGAAAAAGTATTTGCAAACAGAAATTATACATTTCTGGGTCTCTATGAAAAATTCAAAATGCTCAGAGTTCAATAGATATAGAGATTCAGTGTCAAATGAAGAGTCTAAAATAAATGGTGTCATAAAGAAAAGCAAACACCTAGACTACTGATGAATCAATCTCTTTTTAAAAATATGATTCAGATTTAATCTCTCTTTCATTGTGGCAGAAGACAAAAATGAAAAACAAAGATATTTATTTGGCAGTTTAAAAAAAATTGTGAAAATACTGTCTGAAAGTATTATTTACTCTCTTCTTTAATAAATTTATAACTGAGAAAAAATTGTGAAAATACTGTCTGAAAGTATTATTTACTCTCTTCTTTAATAAATTTATAACTGAGAAAAAATTGTGAAAATACTGTCTGAAAGTATTATTTACTCTCTTCTTTAATAAATTTATAACTGAGCAGCCATTGACAATAATGCTATGAGCACATACTGCACTGCTGCTTAGTTTTGGTGAACCCTGTTGAGTAATTACAGTTTTAGACACTTCATTCTCATAGCATTATCATTCAGAACAGTAATAAAAGGGAAGTCAGGAAGAAAAACAAGGAAAGAATTAATATTAGCAGAGAGTTACTGTGAAGGACAGGAGGACAACCTTACTACAGAAGGAAACCTGCTGGCAATTTCTGTACCTAATTCAATGTTCAGGTACAAGTCATACTGGACGGTCTTGGCATTGAGTCCTGTGTAACTGAACCCAGTATGAAATGTTTATTGATGGACTACTGACGAAAGAGAGAAAGAGAGAAAGAGAGAAAGAAAGAGAGAAAGAGAGAAAGAGAGAAAGAAAGAAAGAGAAAGAAAGAAAGAAAGAAAGAAAGAAAGAAAGAAAGAAAGAAAGAAAGAAAGAAAGAAAGAAAGAAAGAAAGAGAAAGAAAGAGAGAAAGACAACCTTAACAGTTTCCATTTTCAAGTTAAACCTATATACTTGCACATTTTTATAGAAACTATATTTTTTTACATATTATTAATACAAATTTACATTTCAGTGAAGATCAAAGTCTCCTTTTCCAAATACAGATCCTTTCGATATTCCTGAAATATAGGATATTTTCATTTAGATTAAATCTACTTTTATTTAGTTTTAGACACTCAAGTATAAAAGGAGATCAGTACCTCAATTGGAATTTATCTTTCAGGTCACATCAGAGAGCCTGACTGTACTGAAAAGCTCTCCACTAGGTGATGACTGGTTACCTTAATTCGGGAAGCCATGAGTCCCATATGCTGAGTCCCATGAGCCTTAGGACACTGAAACAGAGCATCTGTTCTACTGCACCACAGTGCACATTTAAATGACTGACAACTTCTATATGGTTCCAAGAAAGTGGGAAACCTACTTCAGATAAATCAACAGGCACAAAGACCCTAAAACTCTTATCTTTTATTCCAAATTAAGTTGCAACTTTACTTCTTGCTCAATTTTTTCCAAAGTTATATGTTTCTTTTCCTTTTTATCGTTTAATATAGGATTTAAACCTCGCATGCTCTTTTTAGCCCCACCAGTGGTTATCACTGCCATTCACTTTGGTGATACTCTGCTTAGCTTGTCCCACTTGCATGATCAGATAAAGGAAGAAAAATTCCTTCTTGCTTTTTCATTCTGGGTACTGACCTATAGAATGAGTCTTGTTTTTGTATCATGATAAAAATATCATGAGTGAACAATTCCAACATATGTAATAACCAACATGATATCACAGATTTTCCTTCTCTTTTTTTTAATTAAAAAAAAAGTAATAAATACAATTTATTCCAAGTTCATATGATAAATAAAATCTTGTTAAAGTCTGACAGTGGACATTTTTTAAATGAAAATAACTCTCCATTGGTGTTGTATTTGACATGTGAAAATATTTCATGTTAATCTTTCACGTGTTTCTTATTTCAACCTGTGATTATACCAAAGACCAAATTCATTTAATACATGCAAATAATTTTTGTTTTGTGTGATTGCATATGTAGATGAGCTGGGCTACTTCCTGCCATATCTCAAATTTTAGTCATGGCATAACTGGAATTACCTTAAATGTCTTTCAGAGACATGTAAATAGGCTGTGGAGATGAAGGAGTGGAACTACTGATGTCAAAACTATTCTGCTTTGGATAGAGGGAACTGTAAATATTAATGTCTCCAAAAGCCTGAATAGTTTCAAAAATTCTAGTTTCACATCAAATATTCAATTACTCAAATTCATTCACTGCTAATTTGATATTAGAAACAACATAGCAAGTATGATATAATTAGTTCCTTTTTCTTCTAGCATATGCTTCATTGTATAGAAAACTCATAATCTCTGTAACAAAATGAAGCAATTACAATAGAAATCTACACTCAAAAAAAAAAAAAAACAAACCCAGAGCCATCCAGATTTGCTTTCAAATTCTGTGTAAAGCTGAATTAACCTCAGTTCTTGATCAAAGAAATGTGCAAGACAGTGCTTTTTCACCCTCCCAGAAATGCTATGGAGGGCACAGAATGGATGCACTGGGAAATGTGTGAAACCCTAAAACAATCAGAACTACAGACAATCATTCATCTGTACCATTACTTGATTCACAGCTGTATAAAATTACCTGATACAAAAATCAAAAATCAGAATATTATTTGAGCATTTGAGATTTTTTAATGGAGTCCTATTTCTCTGTTTAAAAAATATACTGATAAGCAATACTGAGAAGCAAATTCCTTTAAAATGGAATATAACTGAAGATCAGAGTGTAGTAGCAAATTTTATGCACCTCAGAAAGCCAAGTGGCAGCCACTGTCCTGTATATAACTCTACTTCTGTTTGGTGTATCTAGTTCTCAAAAGATACGCATGTAAATTATTGCTATTATGGTAACATATTCAAACTCTCTTTAGTAAAACAGGTGGACTGAAACAGAGAGGGAAAATTCCCCATCATTACTGAACTGATCCCAAAGAACAAAAGTTCTGAAGAGTTAACAGAGATTAGAGTATAAGGAGGGAAGGGACCACACACATGTTACATTATTTGATCATTTTAATGTGGAGATGAGAAACCCCTACTGATAATTGTTTATTTCAAAAAGGACTCAAACAGCCAGCTTAGTGCAGGACTCACAAGTAGTTTTGCTAGTACAAATTAATGAGGCCCTTGACTTTGTGGCATTTGATGTCTACATTTAGAGGATTATAAGGGTTATTAACATCATTTCCCTGAATAAAAATATGTAGATACAAAGATAATATGGAATTATTCTGGAAAAATATTCTCATGGAACTCCAAATATGATGTAATGGAGAGAAAAAAAAGACTTAGAACATTTTAGGAGCACAAGAGAGAAAGATTATTTGCTAACAAGTAATTACAGAATAATGATGTAATATTAGTTTGATTTTCAGGCAAGTATTAACTAGAAAAAATAGCAAAAAGATCTGCACAAAATCAGATTCATAGAATAGTTCAGGTTGGAAGGGACCTATCTAACTCCCCTACTCAACCAAACCACGTAGAACTGGTTACCCAGAACCATGTCCACTTGGTCTCCTGGCAATCTGCACCAGGGCTTGGTCACCCTCAGAGTAAAAAGTTCTTTGTTGTGCTAACATAGAATTTCATATTTTTTCATTGGCGTCCTTTGAGTCTTGCCCTGTCAGTGGGCATAGCTGAAAATATCCTGATTTCCTTGTTTCATTTCCGGATTCCCTTCCACAAGAAGGGAATACACACAGATAAGGTCCCATCTTGAGCCTTCTCTTCTCCAGGTTGAACAGTCACAGCTCTCAGACTCTCTACATGAAAAAGATGCTTCAGTCTCTTAATTGTCATGTGACCCTTTGTCAGACCCACTTCAGTAAGCCCATATCACCATGCATTGGTCATCCCAGTATATCCAAATAAGCCCAAATATGTTTGTGCATTGCTTTCTAGAATGTTGTAGGAAAAAAAAATGATACAAAATCTACTGCAAATGAGAAGAAAATCTACAAGAGGATTTTGCATGTCACAAAAGTTCATTTTTCTTTGTATTTGTATTTGATCTCTTTCTGGTCAATAAAACACTTAGTATACACCAAAAGCAGAGGGAAACTTGCTGCAACATGCAAAAAGAGGGCAAATCAGTGAAGAAAAGAAAACCAAGTGAATCATAACTTGTTTCCTATGGATGTAAGGCCACACTGATACCAAGGAATGCAGTAAGGCAGTGCTACAAGACTAGTAGCTGTCAGCACAGTCAAGGCACCTTGTGAAAAAGAGGAAATCAAGCAACTCACAGCAACAATCTGCGGACAATCTGTGGGAATATTCATCAAAGTGTGTTGAATGGATAATCTGGAGTGAGTATGCACAAGGTAAAAGTAGATGACAAAGCTGTTCAAACATTACCTGACTTCTCATTCTACAGTTTCCTCACATAATATTTATTTTCTCATCTTTCTGCCCTGGGTTTCTTCCACGACTGAAATGAGCAGACATACATATTGAGGCTTACCATATGTGCTCTGGCTCTTTTCTAGGACTGTGTTGGAAGCTATTCTGCTGAAACAGGGACTTAAGATGCCTGCAAGCCCAGATTTGCTTGCTTTAATTTCTCACCATAAATCCAGATGTTCCCACAAGCTGCCCTCTGGATCACACTGTTCCTCAGAGTACCTGTTCCTTACTTTGCCCTTCATACCCCATCACAGGATGCTGACAGAGCCACACAGAGGTTCTACACAAATGTTGTCCTTGGGCCAAGATTCACTGGAGACAGCTTACCATCAGCTCCAACGTTCTACAAATTAGGTTTGTGAGTAATATTGAAAGAGCATGAAGATCTCAAAATTCAGTCTCTTCTGCTGCATACTGCTTAAAATGTCCATGGAGATCCAGGCTTTGCAGTTTTCTCAACCCTAAATCTAGGCTCAACCCTAATACTAAGCGGAGAAGTAAAAAAAGTCATTTGTTGGCTGAGATAGCCAGCACATGGGTGGTGCCAAGGAGAAAGATGTGGAGGGAAAGAAGTTGTGGCAGTGCCGTGATCCCATTGGCATGCCTTTTGTCGTTGCAGTGTCCCTGGAGCTGAAGGCTTTGTGGTTTTCTCAACCCTAACCCTAAGCAGAGCATTAAAAGCAGACATTTGTGAGGCTGAAGAGCCCAGGAGGAGTGGTGCCAAGGAGAAGGCTGTGGAAGGAATAATGTTGTTGCTGTGCCACGCACCCCTTGGCATGCCTTTTGTAATTGCAGTGCTCCTGGAGCTCTGGGCTTTGTGGTTTTTTTAACCCTAACCCTAAGCGTAACACTAACCCTGAGCAGAGCACTAAAAGCAGCCATTTGTGAGGCAGTGGTGCCAAGGGGAGCACGGCACTGCCACAACATTCCTGCCTCCACACCTTTCTCCTGGGAACCACCGCCTCTCAAATGGCTGCTTTTAATGCTGCGCTTGGGGCTCGGGTTGCGCTCAGCGTTGGGGAAACCACAAAGCCTTCAGCTCCAGGGACACCGCCACTACAAAAGGCGTGCCAAGGGCAGCACGGCACTGCCACAGCATTGCTCCCTCCTCAACTTTCTCCTTGGCATCATCCATGCCCTGGGAACCTCAACCTCACAAACGCCTGCTTTTAACTGCTGAGATCTCAGCACAACACATTCTCCGCACTTCTCCTCTACTCCGGTGCAAAGTTTAGAGGTTCAAAGGCACTGCCATGGGAAGCCTCACACGTTTTGAAGTATTTGAGGTAAAAGCTATGTAACGTATCTTCTCAAGGCACATAAAAACCTAAAGTGACTTCTGTACTATTTTTAGTTCATTAATTTCTTTTCCTCTCACAATTTATAACTGATACAAGGTCATTCTTTTCATGCTGGGGTTAGAGTTTAGGGAGGATAAGTACTGGTATAAATTACATAAATCAGTTCACTGATTTTTGTGTTGCTTCATAGCTATTGAAGAGCAATTTCATTATTTTGCTTTCTCTCTCCTGCAATAATTTTAAATAATACTTTCAGTTACAACTTTCAGTTACAAGTCTTCCCATACTTTTCTTTCTTTTCTGTCATATATCCACAACACAATTCTTTTGCTCCTCTCTGCAAAATTTTTCAAACAGCAAAACTATACTTTCAAGCAGCTCATCCACAAAGCACCTCACTCTGATGTTCCTGCAATTTTCCATCTCATATGTTTGTTTATTTTCTCACTTGCTGGAATTTTGAATTTCTCAACCAGACATATTGGCACAATTATTTTTACCCTATTTTATGCACCCTGCTGAGTATGTCTACGGGCTCACAGTCAAACGTCTGCTTCCTCAGCAGCTGATAATCTTCTAAGCTCTGTGGGACTTGTTTACTAGTCTGTGCCAAAGGGGCACAGTGTTCTTTGAGTGGCTCTTATAGAGAGCTGTTAAATTTTTTACCAAGAGGAAAATCAGCAATGAACAGAAGCAAGGATAAATTTTCTTTCACTTAATTAACTCAGAAAACCACATTTTCAGAACAGTGTCCTATTTACTCAAGTCTGCTAAAGACATAAACTTCATAATTATTTGGGATATTGTTTTAACTAAAGCATAAGCATCCAATCAGAACCTAAGAAAATTAAAAGGGTAGTTTGTTTTTTTCTTAAACTATCCCAGTTAAAATACTGGTAGTTTGTGGCAGATGCAAAGCACAGGTGCATAAAACCACCATAACTAAGTAAGTGCTTGATCATGCCAAATTTGTAGTCACTCTATATCTATACTTAAAACCAAACTCTGTATCTATATATTTACTGTTGTATCAGACCATGGCTACTGTTTTTTCTTAAGCAATGATCAACCCTATGGAATGACTAAGATGAAACAAATAGTATTTTCTCGTCTGCATTCTCCTGTGCACAGGAGACATCTTGTCCCACTAGACCAAACCAAATTTTATTTGATGCATTTACCTGTCCATTTCTGATTCAGCCCTGTATGCTGGACAAGTCATTTTACTTCTGCTTTTCCTGGGAAGCAGTAATAATAATACTGACTTCCACTGCAAATTGCTTTGAGATTTAATGATGGAAACAAAATAGAGAAGATAGGAATTATCACAATAAGATGATAATCATTCCATTGTTCACCCATCAATAAAACTTAAAAGGTAGTGCAATAACCTTAGAACTGTATGAAAATTCAGCTTTTAAAAACTGCTCTGCAGTGCATTTGCTAAACAATACACAGTGGTTTACAGCATTCATTTTTCAAGATGAAATTATTACTTGTCACCTGGAGGTATGGCAATTATCAGCAATGTCACTGATAAGCAATAACTTACAATAGATAATTGAAGTCCTTCTTCTGTGAAAATTGAGCATTTGTTTCAATATATTTGATTATTTTCAGCATGCTCAGATTTTCCTTTTCTGACAAGTGGAATAGCTTTTAACTACTGTTAAACTATCGAGGGATTGTATAAGCTCCATGCAAAATTTAACCCAACCAAATTTCAGGGAAAGGCAGAGCTCTGACAGCATCCCTCTGAGCTGCATTGCCTCATGGGGGCAAATGGAGGAATGACCCATTTCCAATATATCACCTCAAAGTTCCTGGTGTCACAAGACTTTTTCAGTCTTGCTATGAAAGCCTTACTAAACATATTTCTTAGAAAATCCTTCTGGTATTGGCACCATCCCTTCAACAGCTTGCATTAATTGAGACAGAAAGATTAAAAAATGTGTGCTAAATCACAGGAGTCAGCATCAGATTCAGCAGTTCTTCCTAATGCCAAAGCAGTTAAACTAGGACACTCATACCAGATACCAGGGTATCCTTCCCCTCACACCCCCCCAAAAATAAACAGGCCCCTCATATTCACCTATTCAGTCTAATTCTTTTAGTGAGTACAGTTTCAGGAATAAGATGTAAATTAGGTATTTGGTGGAAATGCATGCATTTTCTGATTAAGAGAGACATTTTCTCTGTAATTTTGAGCGTTGTTAATTGCTATACTAGTCCAATGCTGAAATATAAAAAGTGGTCATTGTTGTAACAACCATGTGACATATAACTGTATGTTTACCTCGACAGTGTCACAGAACAAATTGATACTGGGGTTCTTTATGTTTATCTGGGGAATAAATAGAACGGGTTTTTTCTTGTGTTTAACTATTGTATTCTATAGTAGCAGGAGTCTGGGAAAATTTAAAAAAGATATGTACAAGAGAAATTTCGTGACTGCTTTTTTCCTAGGGGCCTCTCCTGGAGCCCTCACAATAACAAAGGCAGGGATACCAGGGGGTAAACAGTCAGCCAGAATTTGACATGAAAAATACAATACATGCATCAGCTTCAAGAAGGATGAAAGGAATTATGCCTTGAGTACTAGGCCAAATTTGAGGTATCTTGCTGAGTTGATTGCCAAATTTCCTCTGTCAGATGTTATAGATTCGCCAGATGAAACAAATTGTTAAATAAGGGTTGAAAAAACCTTCTAGTATTAAATGATAATTGCTTTTTCATCTTTACATAACATACAACTCTAGTATTAGAATGAACAGTGTAATATAGGAAGCTACAGCAGAAGTGATAGATGCAGTCATTAGATTAGAAATGGGAAAGTTGTCTTCTGAAGATTGAATATCTAAGAATTCAAGGAAATAGGTAAAGTAAAACAAGCATCTATAATAGAACAAAGATAAAATGAGGCAGTAAGGAATCATTAATTTTTTAAAATATTGATGTCGTTTCCCATTTGACATATTTGCTGGCTCTTTAAATTATTATTCCCATCATTAGATAGTATTAGTAAAAAGCTGCATAATTTGGTTTGATCTGAATATATTGTCATTAAGATTTAGCAGCCTAATGAAATAAGAATAAATAAATAAAATTTTCAATGTTAAACCATATCTCATATATAATATTGCTATATCATAATATGTTTTGTAGGCTGTCTTTTTATCTATATAAAGTACTATTCTTATACAGAATGCAGATAAACTCATTTAATAATGAAAATTACTAATTGTTCCATACCTTCATAAGTTGGGCCCTATGGGAGATATTCAAATGTTTTCCTCTAGGGAACTCATATTTCATAAGGAAAATAGAAATACATTTGGAGGCACATTCTAATCCAGTGTACAATACTAGAGATACAGCTATACAATTCAGAAATCCCACATTTTAAGAAAGCATATATTAAAAATTTGTTTAGAAAATTTATTTTGATTGGTGAACTTTTATCATCCCTGACTGACATGAAGCTCTATGCAGTAAGAATAGAAATCCTTCACAACAACATCATTTTTTCTTTCTCTGTTCTTCAAGTTGAGATTAACTTTGGGAAAATAAAATCTCCAATACCACATTTAAAAATTGCAAGCAAAATACTTCCCTGTGTAGTATTTTCTTTCTTGACATGTTTTCTGCAAAATATTGATATATTTTTGCATTTCTACTACAAATATGTAAATTACAGTGAGAAAAAAAATATTTAAACCAACATTTTGTGCCAAGACAGCACACTCAGGTCTCTAAAAAGCTAAATGAGTTTAAGTAAATTCTTTTTCTCTCCAAACTGGAACCTTTTCCTACTGTGTTTGAATCAAATGCATTAATGCACCAAGGCCCACAGAATCAATGGCATGTCTGTGTCTGTAAACGTCTGTTACATCCAGTTTAATGGATCTTTGAGGGTGGGATGCCAGGTGCAACTACACTTTCTGTGGAGCAAGAGTTGTAACTTAGAAAAAATTCCCTTCCTGATGTGATTGGATTTCGCTTTTGGCTCTGGTGTGTTTGTAAATTAAAAAGATGGATGAATCTTCTCAACATTGTTAACCTCAGATTTAACTTCTGTAGATTAAAGATTCCATCAAGGCTCCACATCCCTTCTCATTTCAGATGCAAGGGTGTGAATTGAAAATAAAGCACATTAGAAATTTTTGTCTCAAGATCAAAAAAGTTCTGCATGTTATGTTATTAAACCCAAAGATTTCCTTTAACAGAAGAAAACAAAGCAAAACCCCTATATTCTATATGGGATGTTATGACCAATCCCTGATCTTTACAGTATCCAGCATGGAAAAACCTACAGGCAGAATAGCAAGTGTTCCCATTCAATTGAGGGTAAGCACAACCTAGTCAGCATTTCCAGCCTGACTGTCCAGAGCCATGGTCTCACACTCTGACCATGGACCAGGGTCCTTGTTCAGCTCACACAACTCTGCAGTGAACTTTGTTTAGATCCTGTAATCAATGCCTACACAGACTGAGCCCACGCTCACATTTGCATAGTCCTCATCAAAGTATCAAGTTGCCTGTTAATAGTTATTGCTTGGCATTCTAAATTCCTCATTATGGCTTCTTTTAGACAAATAGACTAGAAAACAAGGGAGCACAGACTTAGCCATGCTAAGCCAGGCTTAACCAAGGAATAAGCTGCATCCTTGTCTTTTAAAAGCATTGCAGGATTGGGGTAATAATCTGTTCTCCTGTTGAGAAAAGCAGTCCTTTCTTTCTTCTTCACAGGCAAGCTGAATACTTACAGCAGCTCAAACTACTGCTGAGGAGACAATCCATTGTTATGAGGCACTGGACCAGCAGGTCTGAGGCAGTAAAAACGATGGTCCTTAATTGCTGTGTCATCTTTGCCACTCACAAGCCCTCCAGAGTTTGTCACAAACCTTCTGTGGAATACATCATAGCAGGTTTGCCTGGGCGAGCTTAGACACACACTGAGCACTTACCACAAAAAAACAATTGCACCCCACATGCCACAGCCACCTTCCAGCATTCCACCTTAAGCTTAGAAATAAAACTGAGCTGCTGATCATTAACAGTCCCTGACACTACCATGATATTTTTCTTCAGTATTTTATCACCGGTATCCAATTCTGATTCTGGACAGGTTATTCCTGTATTCTACCTTCTCATACTCCTTGTTATCCTTAAACTGCATTGTATATTTTCTCTCACATCCCATTCTAAACTGATAAATATTTCTAAGCAATTTTCCATCTCCCTACTTTTAACTAACCAAAGTAATTGCTGCAATTATTTGACCTAGTCACAATTTTTATACTAAAACTGGTGCAGTTAGTGCTACCATTCTTTCCTAGATATTCATTCCGTCTACTAACATTTATAAAAGCTCAAATGAACATATATCCACACTTACTATAACAAAAGAAATAGCTTTCTAACAAATCTGCCCCAAATGAAAATGTATTAAATGAATAATGCAAAGCAAAGGCATGTGATACCTATTGGATAATGTAATCTTATTCTTACTTATATCATAGCAACCATGGTATTGATCATTTACAATAAGGGACACAGCTAGAGGTTCTTTCATAAAACTGTAAGGATTATAGCTGAACATAAACAAAACAATCAATGAAACTGGAAATAGCTTTAAGATCATCCTTTCTCCAGAAATATGTATGAATTTATCAGAGAAAGGAAAGGCTCAGTTATTTTATCTCATTGGCTTCTTATCACTTGTCACAAATGACAACTACTCTACACTCTCTCAATATATTACCCCTTTGCTCCTAATCTGTGATTTTCCAATGTGAAGAGATTCTGCTTTCAGCCAAACACATTCAAACTGTGCAGTGGAAGGATACAGATTACTTGGATGTTAAAAGCCAGCCTTCAAAAATGTAACAGTGACACCTGTCAAAGTTCCATAGCCTGATTTCTCATCTGATTTTTCCAGAGAAAATGTTGATTACGTAGTTCAGAAAATCTGTGGATAAAATAATGCATCTCTACTCCAGACAGATCTTCTGAGAGTATTGGATTTTTACCAGAAATAATGGAACACCAGTGATAGAACTGAAATGATGCCATTTGCATAGCTCTCTATGGCCACAGATTTTTATCATAAATAGAAATAAAGCCAACTTTTTTTAATGGCTCCTGGACCCTCGAGGCTTTGACTCTAAAGAATCTCATTTTCTTTCTACAACTCTGTCTCCTCAAATTCCCACACTTTTGCCTTCAAAAGTGTCCATCTTTACAATGCTTTTTCTTCTAAGATTTCAGGTATTCAAGCTTATATGCCTTTTAACAAGTGGCCACGCTCTACAAGGCAACTACTTTGAGATCAAGGAGGATTCACAGTTCCTCTACAACCTTTCTGTTCTGGAGGATTCAGCAAGCTTTAATCCCTTAGTTCATGTTCTAAGAATAAAAATGTAGTGTAAATTTATGACCTACAGATACTTTCACCAGATCAGCACCCTCATGATTTAAAACTGTATCTGGGAGTCCTTCCTTAAATTTCATCAAGAGGGAATTAAAATGATGGAGTATCTTTCAGCTACAGTCATATAATCAAAACAAAAAAAGTTATCCACTAAATTTATTTGCTGATGTGACTAATGGGAATCATTGATCTAGTAAGTTAATTACATCTTTGATTTAACCATATTTTTGTTCTTTTTGTAATAGATATAATAGTAAAAACTCAATAATGAATTATACATATAAATAACTTCGATTTCCTTAGAAAGTTGAGCAAGCAATGTAAGAAAAAAAAAATATACAAATGGAAGAGAGTGGATCCCCAATCATCTGCATCATGTCACCATTAGACAGCATTGCCTTTGCTTCAGTTCACTCCAGGCAGCTCTTTTCAAGGCAGCTCTTCCATAGGGAGACAAATCCTAAACTATTCAAATATGATCCAGTCATTTGCATTTATACTGAGTACTAATGGCCCCTTCTTGGCCCTGCTTTGCTTAGTAGCACAGACACAGGATGCAGAAAACCTGACAGCTCCAGAGATTCCAGGAAAGCAGCGTACACACCATAAAACTCTATTTCCAAAGGAAAACCAGTCCATTCATGCAATTGTGTAGGACTATATCAAATTCTTACAGAATAATATGGCAATTAAAAATCTGTAAATATATTCAGCTCAACATTTTGATGTTTTTATAACCAGACTTCTGAATCTTTTTGGGAAGAACATGGTCTGAGTGCAGTCCTGCAACATGCAAGATTTAACAGCTATCAAAGGCCAGTTAGATCTGATATACTTTCATTTAGCAAGTGACAACTGAAATTATGAAGAGTCATGATGAAAATTGTCTGGAATGTACAGTGCTCAGTAATATAAATAGTGACCTTTTAAAATTGACAGAGTGAATTTGAGAATCCATAGCATTACCATTTCCCTAAAAGTGTAAGTTTTACATGAAGGAAATGAATGTAACAGAATATGCCATCACTTTAACCCAACAGCATTCTTAACCAACAGGTTTCTGACTTCATTAAACATCAGGTCTCTTCCTGGATTTTACCTTTCTTGTGCTGCAATGAAAACTTGTTCAAAGATCCAAGGCTGTCAAGAACAGATACCATTAGTGATAGGAATCAGATTCCTGTAATCCAAATACTGATGTCCAGTACTGGAACTGAAGCCATTCAAGTCCTATTAGCCTGAGACTTTTGAGTAGCACTTAACCAAAGCCATAGGCAGATTTATCACAGCTTAAAAGATAAGGTTTTCCTTAAAATTTACATTGTTACTCCTTTTTCTTCTACATCCATTTCTCACTCTCTTAGGGATGCCTTTCATGACATCATTTATTCTAATGAGTGAGCCACACCAGTTATGTTTCAGTAAATATGGAATCATGCCATTTCTAGTGGCTCAGTATCCGTACCAGGTATGAGAGCATGAGACAAGTCCTACCAATATAGTGGCACAGTAGTTGCTCTGACTGTATTAGTTACTACTGTGAGTAGCATTGCTGTGAGCTGAGACACGCTCGATACAGCTACACCAGCTGTATGTCAGCACGTGTAAGTTCTGAAAATTATCAGGGCTATACACTGTTATTTTATATTATTTTATGAGTGTCCCTGAGAGATAACAGGAGGACTTTAAAAACCATGAGTTCCATTCGTTCATTCTCTTTCTAAATAAGAGCATCCCAAAACTTTTGTGTCATACTTAGTCCAGGCAAGGCTGAATAGTTTAGTTCCTATTTCACATAACAGTCTTACATATATTCACAATCCTCGCCCTTCTTTCCATTTTGAAATAGTCACTGGCATTCACTGTTTCTTCTTAAGTCCATGAGGGGACTGATAATGTACATTCCTCTTATTTGTACTTTTCCTATTGCACAACACCAAATGTTACTATTATGACTCTTTCCCACCTGTGCAAGAGAAGACAATCTTTTAAATACAGATTTTGCTTATGTGGGAGGATTTGTCCCAACCGTAGTTTTCCTAACACATTCTGAATTTGTAATTAAAACACATATATATTACATGTAAAGTGTAAATTGCGTGGATAGATTAGACAATATACAGGCAAATAAGAAAGGGACATATAAACCAAGAAAGGAACACCATAATCAAGTGGTACTGCAACATACCTGTGATTACTGGGTGCATTTTCCATCTCCATTTTACTGGAGGTCATGAAATGTAAGTGCTAGCAAATAAGTATTGCATACATTGAAGATTTTTCTGGTTCTGTTTCAGCATTTTATGATAAGGGTGTGTTGTCCCCTCCAAGGATAGCTGAAAAAAGTAAGCCCTTTGACAAATATTATCTCCAAATTAAAGGCAGAATTTTATGTGGAATACAGCATAAAACAGATTTGTTTTCACAGCGCTCCCTAAAAAAAAATCAAATCATTTTAACAGGTGTAATGCAGTTCAAGAGTTTTGAAGGAAGAGAAAAAATAAACAACAAATAAAATGGGTAAATTGAATGAATAAAATCACATAAATGAACATAAAATAAACTTATTTATAGAATGGGAAAAAAATAGAAGTAATAAAAGCAGCTTTAAAACTAGCTCTTCAAACTCTCAGGTGCTAAACCAAGAGCTCCCAAAGAACAAACATAAAGCCACTTGAGGTCATACAAATTACCAGTAAAATCATGAACTTGATGGAAATTCTATTGCAAAAGTGGCTCTTGCAATCAAACCTGGGAACCAGCAGCTGCCAAAGAAGCCTGGTTCTCAGGCTAACAAAGAGCTTCACTTAAAATCATAATCTCAAATACAGTGATAAATAAAGAATAGTACCCTGCAGATAAAACCAGACAGTTTACATGGAAAAGCAGTATAAAATCAGACTGCTTGGATAGTAAACAAAAAAAAAAAAAAATTCAAATGTTTCAAAACTTCAAATATTAACTTGAATATCACTAATGAGTGACCGTTCCACTGGAAAGGCAGCTAACTTCAGTTTAGGGACACAGTTTCAAGGACCCAGGGGACTGAACTCAATGGAAACTAGAACCTGGTCCTGAACATAAGTTTAGTGCAAGGTAAATACCATTTTAAAGCACAGCATCTCTTTATAATCATGTCTGTAATGCAGAATTATTTTCTTACTCTGAGTGGGTTAAGTGAATATTATTATATGATTTTCAACCACATAAGACAAATAAATACACATATTTTAAGTTTAAATGATTTTAAATTATTTTGAATTAAAATGCCTTTCAAACTCTGCCTGTGAAAAGCCCTGAATAATTTGTTATTTCTGATTTTCCTTCCTGATGACAGTTTCCAGTTATCTTATTTCCCATTCATATAACTAAAGTCAAACTAGATCTGTATTATCTATGACTTTCACTTATGCTTTGCTAAGCTTTTACCTTTATTTATTAAAGTTTTTTTAAGGACTATAAAATGAATTAATACTTGATAACAGACCTCAGAAATAAGGTCAAGACACTGGAAATAAGGTCACCTGTGAATACGTTCAAAACTGCTGCTGCGGAGAAAGAGCTCTTTAGACTGGCAGGAAGTGTAAAGAGCATCCTCAAAGCTGCTTTGTGTATATGTGTTATTTAGCTCAGATACGAATAGCAACTCCATAATGAAGGAACCTTCTATCCCTGTCTAGATGAAGAGAAAGACAGCTTCACTGGCACAAGATTTCTACTCAGATATCTTTTAAAGACACTTTGTGAACCACAACTTTAGCATGAACTCAGTACTAATTAGCGGTTAAACTCACTTAGACAAGAAAAACTTCAATCTTAAGGCCAGAAATTTAGCTTTGACAATGAAAATTTTGCTTAAGGATCTCAGATACATTAGTTCTCTGCTTGAGTGTCATATTGAGTATATGGTTCATCACAGGTACCAGTAGCAGAGGAAGACACAGACATGATTTTCTGGAAGAATGCAATGCAAAGAAAATCTTTGTTGAAGTCCCAGAGGACAACAGCACAAACTAGCTTTCCTAGTCTGTTGCAATATAATTTTGAAATCATTAAATCTAAATGAGATGCGGAAAATATGAGTCTTGGGCCTGACATCACCTGCTGAGGCAATTTTCCTCATGGACATATCAAAATTGTAGAGTTGTAATACTTGTTGAAACCGAACTATAAGTGGGTTTCGTATGACAAGGGAGGGGAAGGGATAATGGAAAGGATAGTTTGTCTCTCATAGATGCATTTGTCTCTGTGAAGAATCATCTAGCATCTTCCTGACAACCCTGTTATGCTTCCTTTTTTATTTGTTACACAACTGTCACACTCCAAACTCAATTTTTACTTTATTTCTTTTCCTCTCTCCCCTCTTCCTCCCCACAACCTCAATTCTCTCTACTTCAATTTTCAGCTTGCACAATCAGCAATCCAAGCAGTCAAAGAAAGAAGTTCCATGCTGTATCAAAAAAAAAATATGTGCTGTCTCTGCCAGTCCCCCAGTTGCGAATACTAACAGAACAACTTAAGCCCTGAAGCATAACGTTGGACATCTTTTCAAAATAAGGGCTGTAATACTCTTTCACAGAGATTGGTATTCCTTCTGCCTACCAGTATGTCCCTTCCTTTAAAAAAATTGCTCATATATTGATGTGTGATACTGAATTTGAATCTTAGGTTCATGAAGGAAAAGGATGGGAAGGGGAAGAATTTAATCATTTTACTCAGAAAATCTTTTGATTTATTTCAGTCTCAGTCTGCTCTTGTGTTGCTCTGTTTGCCCTATCAGCACAATATGCCAGTTTTAATAAAGTCCATTCGTGCTTCACTGTCATTTTTATTTAAACACTATTAAAGCACTGATATTTAGAAATTTTAATTTAACTAAAGGTGAAGGTTTGGGTTTCTTAAGTACTGTCAGATGCTTAAGCAGAAATGTTAAGGTATCAAAGTGTGGCTAAATCTCAGGTTTTGGATTACTGGTCTTAATCTGAACTTTTGACATCTGGCATTTCACTCAACTCGTTCAAAAACGTGCTTCACAAGTGATATTGCTGTGGAGATCATGACACAAGCTAATTAGCACCAACAGATGAAGTGTTGTTTTCTCACCACAAGTGAAACCTGAAACAAAAAAAAAAATTATAAATGTTAGTGATTAGCATTTGTAATCTCTGTTTTCATGGTACACACAAAAAATATGGAAGGAGGTTTGCATCGACAGCCTGTATGAAAATAAGTGCACCTGTACTGTGGGGAGGGAGGAAACACAAGGCAGCAGATGGAGGAGCCACATGGACTCTTCACTTTCTTTTCTTTCAACTAAGTGCTTTCTGTCACCTGTTCCATAGCCCAAATCAGAAGGCATTGCAGGTACAGGCAATACGACAGTCCAGATGAATATATGGGTTTGTAATCACAATAACCCAGTCAATCTCTGTAATGGAAGGCATTTGTGTTTTCAGCAGTTGGAATAGCAACCACAAAGGAAGTTAGACAATTACCAGGTAAGCCCTGCTGACGGATGCTATAGTGATGCCTCCAGAGACACTAACCATGAAATCCCCACTGGGTTGCCTCCTAGAGTCAAAAAATCTTAAAAGCCTTGAATTGTCATAGCCCAATCCTTATGCTAAACATCTATACTCAGAGAACAAAGAACTGGAGAAATAAATTGCCTTCTTATCCTAAATTAACCGTCTACACTCCTCTGTATTGAATGAAGAGAGATGGACAATGAAAAAAAAGGTAATTCATCTCATCTATGTTAAGATAGAATGAATAGCTCTCTGGAGATCGCTCTTTCTCTCCGCTGACTACAGAGTGAGCCTGGATGACTATTTTGGATTAGAGCTGTATCTTTTTTGATGGCTGAAATAAAGTAAGATGAATCTAAGCAAAAATTACTAGAACTTCTAGAAGCCCATTTATTTTTCTTTAATCTCAGGTTACCTGCAATCACTGGGAACCATACAGATGAGTACATTTTCTCTGCTCATTAAATTTAATTCAGTAACATTTCTTACAAAGCGTAATATAAATTTCTTTAAAAATGCCATATGCTGCTCAACTCTAATAAATTCCTACTAACCCTTCAACTCTGTTTAATTTTTGAAATCGATTATTTTAACCCTACATCATAAGTTATGCAGTATTTCAGTTTATTTTAATAGTCTGAACAGTGATCTGTGGGATCTTAAATTCTGTTCGTTAATTCTCTGTCACTTTTCCATTTTATGTTTTTACTCTTAATGGCTATTTAAAAGACAGATCTATAGGAGTAATCATATTTTAGAGCTAGCATTAATTAATTAGTAAAAAAAATATTATTTTAATTCAATAGAAAGACTAGCAGATTTAGATTTGCTTTTTTGTGCTGGAATAACTTTTGGGTTTAGTTTAGTACATATCCTACCTGGGCCTGTGCTTCTTTCTTTTACATTAAATAATGTAAAAATTTCTTATCCAGCTTGCAAAGGATAATTTGCATTCAAAGACACATGGATGGCAATCATTCCACGTACCTTCTGCTTAATTATCTTTTTTCCCTCTCCAGAGCAAATGCAAAGGAGAGGTGAAGAATGAATTGGACTTTGGTTGTGCCTTTTACAGAGCACTCTGCACTACTGAACTGATGCCATCCAGAAGCTAGCAGACCCTGGAGTCCCTGAAGCTGGACAGAATTTGAATCAACAATATTTCAGGAGAACACTTGTGTAGAAGACAACACAGAACAAGTAATATTAAGGTGGAGAAATTCCAGAATATTCTGCAGACCTGCCAGCAGCATCCTTCTGCTTAAGGCACACACTTTGCTACCTAGGTGATGACAGGTAGTCTAGGTAATAAATAGTGTAAAACCAGAAAAATGGAAAGAACTTCTTGTCCAAAGAAGGACAGCAAAGCTGGTGAAGGGGCTGGAGCTCTTCTTATGAGAAGTGGCTGAGGGAGCTGTGGGTGTTTAGCCTGAGGGAAATGAGTTTTAGGGGGGACATTATCACTCTCTGTAACTCCCTGAAAGGAGGTGGTAGCCAGGTGGAGGTCAATCTCTTCTCCCAGGTAACTAGTGGCAGAACAAGAGAAAATGGCCACAAGTTGCACCAGGGGAGGTTTAGATTGGATATTAGAAAAAAATTTCTACACCAAAAGGGTGTTAAAGCACCAGAGCAGAGCACCAGGCTGCCCATGGAAGTGATGGAGTCACGATTCCTGGAAGTGTTTGAAAAACATGTAGTTCTGCCACTTGGGGACATGGTTTAGTGGTGAATACTGCAGCTTTGGGTTAAAGGTTGTAATTTATGATATTAGAGGTCTTTTCTAACATTAAGAATTCTATGATTCTATGAACAGTTCGCCACATGTCTTGAAAATAACCTGTTTAAACTTGTCTTAGAGCACAAAGGAAAGGTGCTATTTTCTCAGCCAACAAACCACACTTGTGGTTCTCCCTAGCACAGTGAGTGGCAACTGCAGGGCACAGAGGAAGGCTGGGCATTAACTTTGCCCAATGATGCTCCATTATCTTCCCACCCCATGCTATTTTAGTCAGGACTAGATTTAGTCAGGACCAGATTTAGTCAGGACTACTTTCATGCCTGCTTTACCACACGGATGGTGGCTGACCTGCACCCTGAGGGCTGAGGTGGAATCCTCTCTCTGCACAGTGGCCTGAGGGGGAAATTTGGGGGCTGTTCCAGAGGGCTCTGAAAATAGGGTGACCACGTGCAGGGCAGGGTGTCCAGCTGCTGTTTGTGGCCAGCACACACAGTGTGCAGGACTGAACTGGACATGGCTTGGACTAATCCAGTCACTCCAGGTCCAGCTGAGCGGGGGGCAGGTTAAGATGGCCTCTGGGGGTCCCTTTTCAACCAAATGCTGATTCAATAACATTATTGTCACTGCATGTTGATAAACAGTCTGTGACACTGTTCAACAGCAAAGCAAAAAAGGTGGAGCCACAATGTTAGTGTGATCCTTGGACACTAGCTCGGGCAAAGCTTGTGGCGTGAGGAGATGCAGTGGGACAGTGTGTAACAACACATACTTGACAATGTTAGTAATTGGATGCAAGTCTAAGGGAACCTAATTCACATGTTAAGCTGCTTGGAAGAGTCTTAAGCTTATACCTGATTGCAGACCACAACAGAGAGCTGAGCAGGCTGGACTCGCTGCCTTGGCTTGCTGTTCACTGTGCTCGTCAGCACTCAGTGACACCTCCATACGGGCAGAGAATTGGGCTAGCAAAAGTACACGAAAGGCAGTGTGAATGGGAAAGGAAAAGGACCTATAAAATAAGAAAGTCTTTGATACTTGAAAGCAAAATTCAATGCTTTATCATTAGTTTTATAATATATTCAAGCATAAATCTATTATTAATTTGATTATGAGTGGAACTTCTGCAAATACAAATCATTACTTCACAAGTTAATATTTGAAAGACATTTCATTGAATTGAAATGATTAGGGTTTTTTTCTTTTTACTGTTGAGAATTTTTCAAAGATATTAGAAAGAAGTGGTATTTGGAGTAAGACTCCTACTGCTTACTGTGTGCAGGGATCTGCCAAAACATCTCAGAAGGGGCATCATGTTACCACAAGGCATCTCCCACCTTTGGGGAGTTACCCAGCCTGTGTGCAGAAAGCTGCAAGGCCTTTCATGTTACACTTAATTTTTCTAACTGAACACTACAAATAAGGTCAGGCCCCCACCAAGGCGTGTACATATATATAAGGTGCATGAGAGGACAGAGAAGGTTTCTGACTTCCTGTGAGCCACTTCAGCAGTTAAAATGTGTTTATACTGGTGGTTAGGGTGGTTAACATCTCCCCCATTATTCTGGCAAATGCTACACTAACAGCCTGACTATCTCAAGCCCACTGGTTTCTTTTCCTTTTTGCTCTTCCTGATAGAAAGAGCAATTGCTCATAAGTTTTATACTATTATGGTTGGTTCTGCAGGAGTGTTTTTCTAGAAATCACCCTATCCAGGGCTCAGCTGATATCAGTGATGAAGCAGGTGCACTACATGAGCAAATATGCTTTGGCAAGATAAAGAGACATTTCAGCTAAAATTGTGATTCTGCAACAAAAACAGCAATCTTAACTGCAGTTTAACTGGGGGGGAAATCAACAAGGTCCGTAAAGGCAGTGATAATTTTCAGTCTTCTTAAAGAGCTTTACAGATGAAAAAAATATTTTACTTCAGTCTCTGTTCTGGTTTTACTTAACCTGTAGAATGGATTTTAGGACTGAAGAGGCCTTAGCACTCTGATCTGCATACATTGCTCCACTGTATTACAGTTTTATGATTTCTGTGCAATACCTGGCTTCACCTTTTAGTTTGGTAACTTCTCAACAGAAGAAATAAATGAATTCTATAATGCTAATTCTTTTATGGTAGCTCCTAAGAACAGAATGTATTTTTCACAAAGGAAACGTGACAATGATCGCTACATGACCTAGTGAATGCATAATTGTTTAATCCTGACTTCAGATTGGAAGACTTTTAACTGTTCCTTCCATCCTACTTGTCAACAATTGGCACAAATTTCACAGATTTCCATTAGCACTAATTAGAATTAGTTTGCTTTGTAGTACATGACAATTTTGTTGCTTCTTTAAACTTTCCAGAGTTTTGCAAAGTTATCAGATTAGAAAGTTTGGAACTATGTGACCTCAAAAGTTCAATGATTATTTGATGCCAGCAAATGTCTATTCCAAATGGCATCTGTTTCCCTTTGATATTAAAAAGTATGTATTTTTATTTACATTTCCCCTTCCATTCTTGCCTATAAGTCTAAAGAAAACCTATTATAACATAGAAGTAAAGCAGATGAAATTTAGATGCACCTGTGCTTTCATAATTATAAAAATATGTCTGAAAATTCTGAATGGTTCCCATTGCTGTATTAACTCAGCTTTGTGTCCCTAGAAACGGCTTAAATTAGATCAAATTAATAGGCTGTCCTTTTGATATACTGCAGAGACAAAACACAAAACTACGAGCTTATGGCGATTCCATCATGAAGGTAGTTCAATTCTGATGGGTCTGCAATAGCAATTGACTCAGACTCTCTCAATGCTCAAATCCCCTACCAGTGGAAATAAAGAGTAGAGTGCTCCTGCATGGCTAAAAGGAAATTTTAAATATTTTAAAAATAGAAAATATGAATGAACAAGTGATTATTCAGTGGGGGCAACAGCCAAATACTCAAATACCATGCTCTGGACATGCATTAAAAACATGGGTCTTCACAGTCCATTACTTGCTTCCATTAATTTACCTATAAGGAGTTTTAATTAATTTCCAGAGGTGTGGCAAACGCTATTACTTTCTCCCTGTAGAAATACCCATCTATCCTGACTGGTTTGAATTTTATGAATAAACAGAAATTCCACTAATCCTGCATGAATAGCTGAATCTCAGATACCCTTTTCTGAAGAATGACTCAACACAATGAAATCCTACTAATAATTAAATTTAGCACACAATCAAAAATAGGAAGAATTTATTATGCATTTTTTAAAGTTATGATGTGCTCACCAAGGATCTATCCATGTAGCTGTTCCAGAAGCTTCTTGTACACCATGAACTAGTACAAAGCACTGCAGATAAGTGAGGCCCCACTTCACAAATAAAGAATGTTTACGATTATTTGTAGCTCCATGACATCTCAGCAATGCAATAGGGTGAGTAACAGAAGAATGAAGAATATTAAATGAGAGATTCAGAGATGCTATATACTAACTAAACCCAGAGTATTAAAGATATCAGGTGGCAGAGCTCAAACTTTTATTGCCTTTTTCATGACAGAAAACTGCCCTTAGAACTGGACTGTTCATGTGATAGCATCAGATATTTTAATTCAGTTTTTCTTATGAAAACACAGCTTTCAATTTTCCAGTTTGTTCTATTGCAACATCTTCAGAAAAAAATTTTATTAAGACTTCCTTTAGACATTCAAAAACACCTATATGACTATAATATAATCAAAGATTTACTATGTAACTCTAGAGTACATTGCATTATCTTTAGCAAAATGTAAGAACAGTTATGCATGTTTTTCAGTTCATACATGCCCACAATTTCAGAAACCCCCAAAAATATACTGCAAGAAGGAAGAAGTTTTCCTTTGTCCCTCACCTCCCACCTCTGGTTGCCTTGACAAACAAGTTGATGTAAATTCAGGTCTAGTACTGATACACATACCTTACTAAATATGTTTCCTACTTAAGCATTTGACAGTTTTGCCACAAGCTGTGTTGTGAACTGCTGTCACTTTTTTGAAAAAGGTCTATAATTTTGTTTAGGAAAATGAGCTTGCATTGTGTTATTGTTCAATTCAAATATGAAGTACTCTCAGATCAAGCATTAATAGGATAAAATAATTTAGGAACTACATGGCCAAACATGACATTGATCACTGGATTGATACCGACCTTGTTTAAAAAACTGTCAGGGTATTCTTGGAAAAATTCCTTCCTGATGAACCTTTTAAGGTATTTGAGAAGGAGGTATTAGTTAATGTATTACATAAAAACCTTTCCATACATTGAAATGTCTACCAGCCATGAATTTCAGGCATGGATTTTTCAGGGAGAAAGTTAAATCTCTGCCCCCAAAAAAATCAATATCAAATGCCATATGATAACCTGACCTGCTAATCTATGCATCCCCTTATCCCTCTAACATAGGTTTAGCTTATAACTACACCTGGATCCAGACCAGTTTATTTTTATCCATCATTAAAACTGGTATTTCCAGTATTTTTAATAGCTGTTGACTCTATCAGTGTTTGTTTTCCACTAACACCTGCTCTCTAATGGAAATAATTTAAGCTTTAAGCTTTTTGCCAGTCTGTTTTTTAGCACATGAAAGCAGTGTCAGCAACCAGGTTTTTTTAAGATCAGTTTTAAAACAGAAAATAGCCAATACCAATATTTCTTTGTAAATAATAAGAAGTTTACATTTAAGTCTTCCTTGCTTCTTCTACAAGACCAGTGCATCAACTTTGGCAAATATCACTGAAAATGAGGCAGCAGGATCAAAGAGTCCTGCACAGGTGGAGTCAGAGATGTGCACTCTAAGAATGCAGTTTTCTAACACTAAAGTGAGTGATTAAGCAGCAAATAAGAGTTTCTGAAAAACTGGAATCGGCTTCCACTACTATAAGGTATGTTTTCTGCAAAAAGTGATGGTAGGAAGGAATGTTCTCATGTCCTCATGAGAAGATTGTGTCACTAGGGTGTAAGAAGCATAAAAGTACTTTTTTTTCCCATATATGAAAGCCAAAGTGAAAAAACAACTTTTAAGAATTTTGTGACCTCCTAATTACTCAGATCAAGAGTTGTCCTTCTGGATTTACAATTTTCAGGTGTTTCAGGATTATAGTGCCAGCCTAAATTCTGATTTGACATAAAAAGGAGAGAAAAAGAATGAATAACAAGTTTCAAAGGGAAGTAAAGGACAAAACATGTTTGTTGGAGAGTTCTTCATACGTTTTTGAAAACAATTATTGCTTTTAAATGTCACACAGATGTCCCTGCACTTCTCCCAAAGCATTGATACTTCACACTCCCAGACTAGACCCTGAGTGAAATCAGTCAACTATTTTATGTCTTCATTTATGCAGCTACAAGGCTCAGGAGGACACGAGGTTTTCCAGCCTCACACCCTTTCGGTTACAGAATGTGCAATTGTTTAATTGGTTTGTTCACAATTACTGCAAGTTTACATGGGTTTGATCCTTTACAGAGTTATATCTGGGCAAGTAGAAAAGTTGCTTCATTATCTTTGGCCCAGCATGTGCACTCTGAGTCAAGGACACCTGGAAAAGGGGTAAAGTCACTCCTTTCTCGAGGACAGATGAGGGGAAACCAATGGGAAGAAAGGGATACTCAGCACTCTGGTGGTATCAGATTCCAAAGTGATTTCTTGAAAGAAAAACACCCTAAACAATTCATCAATGTTTACCCAACATATACTAATTTTTAAGGACATATATTAACTTTTAAGACACACACGCACACATATATATGTGTGTGCGTATATATATATATATGAATAAATTTACAAATTTGCATAAATAAAAAAAATTCAGATCACTTAATAGTATTATCTTCTATTATAAGTAGCTTAGATACTACCTTGGATTTCGACAAAAATAACAGAATTTAGAATCTTTGGTACAAACAAGTTTTTTACTAAGCCTTTCAGGGATAAAGCAATAATGATGTCTCCCAGCTACCAGGCACTTTTAGTCAGTACTCTATCACAAATTCTCCCAAGGCTTGTGTTTTTGTAGTCACAGCAAGTTTTGGCATCTTCATTTTTTCCTTCTGTGCTCTAGCTTGACCTTGCCTCTCTCCAAATAAAAATAAAAAAACATTCCACCTAAATAGTTCCAACCTTTAAGTGATTATACATGTGCCTGGAAAATTTTATCTCATAAGTTCAGGGCAGGGCCACATGCTCATTCAGCTAAGCCTTTTTAAGATGTATTAGCTTTGTACTAATAGCATTGCATTTATTTTGTGTTTTTTAAAGTAGACTATTCTTTTACTCATTTTGAGCTTTCTATAAAGCAACTAGATTTTTTACTAGAAACACATTTTTTACCTCAGCATACCAGATGATCTTTAAGGTCCCTTCCAGTCCAAACCATTCTTTGATTCTAGGATTCTATAGTAAATAAATAAATAGATAGATAGATAGATAGATAGATAGATAGATAGATAGATTAAATAAAAATAAAATAATGATACTTGCATATTTCAAAATTAGTTAATATTATGCCAAATATGATATATATAATTTTTTAAAGTTATTTATCAGAGTTTTTTGTTGATATAGAGACATATTCATTGCAGTGCCAAAAACACCCTCATTTTTCTCTGTGACAAATTCTTTTATTCCTCTGCTTCTAGCAGGTGTACAGGTAAGCTTAAAGAGTAAAAAAATTGTTAAAGATTGGTGGTGTCCCTCCTATTAAGTGCAATATATGGCTTTGCTTCTTCTGCCTTAGAGGATTAATTCGGGTCTCCAACATCTGTGTGTCCCCAGCTCCTTCATAGCACTTCTCTGGTTTTTATTCCCTTCAGAAGCAGGTAACTGATTTCTGTGAAATGGGATATTTTCTCCCAATTTAAAAGAAGACAGGTTCTCCCTCCAGCTGCTTTCTTCTTTGAAACTGTTACACAAATGCTTTTCATTGATTTATATAACCTTCTAACTTTAACATTTATATAACTTCTAACTGTAATATTTGACTACATTTAGTCAAATGTATGTTCCCATAAACACTTGCTTCTGTGACAATTTTGTTTAGTTTAAATAACTCTTCTCTCCCTGTTACTTTCACTCCTAATATGGAGAATCTCCTCCCAAACATTGTATACAAGCTGTTCCTGTATATTTTCATCAAATATACATTTTGTTTACTTCTCCTTACATTCTGCATTTCAATTTCTTATTTTCAGATAAGATTCTAGAAAACATTCTTGCTCCTCACTAACCAGCAACAACATTTACATAAGAACCTTTGCTGGGAAATAATTTAATGAGAAAGAAGAAGCTGAGCATTGTAACTATCTTCTTTTGAATTTCTGAAGAAAACCAGACTTCACTCAAAAAGCAAGGAGATAATAATGGCAACACAAACACACCCACATCCACCTTGGGCCATATTTTGCCAACGAACTCTCAATGATGGAGAAAAGTTATGAAAAGTTAAATCTTGTGGACATTGTGGTAAAAAAATTCACAGTGAAACTGAGGATTTTCTAGAATGATAAAGTAATAATACTCTGTTTTCTATAGAAAGGTGAGAATTTTTTTAAATCTTCTAGCCATAACCATGTAGACTGTTGTAAAGAAACCTTCCAGATTTTTCTTCTAAACAATGAAGACAAATGGACCTCTCCTAACAGACTTTTCTATGCCCAGTTTCACATCTTCATCAACAGTCTTCCTGTTCCACAAGCAACAAGTTATCTGCTTCACATTAGTAGTTAAACAGGTACTTACATTTTCTGCTGAATAAGCAGCTATCAGGGAAAACAAATTTTTACCATATAGCCCACATTTTGGAGGATAATATAATATGTCTAAAACTTTTCAGTCATGGTGCATTTTTCAGCATTGCATTCAAAGTCAATGAAATTTCATGCAAACACAAAGACGTGTCTGTGTTAAGAGTGATCTAAGACCACAACCACAGAAAACAGGGCTCTGGATCTAATACAGAATAATGCTTTTTAAAAAAGTTAATTTTTCCTGTGATATTCAAATAGACTGAATGTAAAAGTAATTCTTGCTCAGCCTGAGTCCCACTCATGTACAATGAATAAGAATATTAAAGCTGAAAATGTTTGTTTCTATATAATCTCTAGATACTTCTGTCTCTCCTGAGTGGGGGATATAGGTTGCTTCTATCCTTACTGTTCATTTCATATAAACTTGAGCCATTTGGCAGCTTTTTGGGTGAAGGCATATCATAGTATTTAAAGAATTAGCTTTTTAAATCTACAGCTCTTTGATTTATTCTCTATCAAATTTTCAATTAGTTGTCCCCCTTAAGTCATGTTGCCAACAAAAAATTATTCATTCTAGTACAGAAGCTCCTCAGCCACAGGAATGCATGACTATAAGGCTGGCTCAAAAGACCCTCATTATTTTCTGACAACTCCTCAGGAAGAGTTGTTTGAAAACACTGTGAAATAGGTTGCATTTGAATAATGTAGAGGTGCCTGTAAATGCAGCCTGATTCAAAGCAAAAGCAACAAAATGTCATGGCTGGCTAATTTTAGTAGGGGTAAAACTGAATAGTTTTAAATTTATCTTTTCAGGTTTTTAGTTTCCAGCTCTGCCTAGATCCATCCTTCATCCTCTTTTTCTCTCTCTGAGCCTTTATTTCTGCTGATTCCCGCCCTTCTATTTATAAAACACCAAGAGTAAACCCACTCTAACCTCAGCTCCTCAGCTCCAGCTCTATGCTCAAGCCCCCACGCCACCCCTCACTTTCTTGTCCACCTCAAAGCCCCAGAGGGGAGGATGCAGCAGGGGTCAGTACCTCTGCAGGCAACCTCACTGGTCTTCAAATCTGGACATACAAAGCAACATTGCTAAGTGAGGCCATTCAAGAGCTGAAACACTTAGAAGTATTTTGGATGGAGGGAAAAAATCACTCTCATTGTTTATTCCAGAAATGTTTGAATATTTTCTAAAAGTACAGGCTTTCTATATTCAAGCTTTTCCTCTGGGGGTTCGAAACATAATTCCCATTTAAAGGAAAGCAGAATCTGACATAACCATGTGATTTGGGGGCTGTGGCCTGTTAGAGACAAATATAATGTATTACAAGACTCGCCCATGAGAACTGGCAGGAGTGAGTGCAATGATAGCATTTCAATCATCATAACAGAATGTTTGGAATCAAATATCGGAATAAAATGTGACAAATATTTCTGCCAGTCTCAATTACATAAAAGTTTGTTTATATGTAGTACACAAGCCAAATCTAAGCTGGCATAGTCCCTGTAAACCAGAATGAGGAAGAAAGCTCTAGACAAATATGAATAATACTTTTTAACAACAAAAGCTTATCTGAATCTCAGTAAAAGTATTTCTCTTGAAGACATACTAAACATTATTTCTTATTTTATTTTCCTTATATAATGTATCCTTAGTGATTTTTTTAGGAAGTTGTTAAAACAGATTTTTAAAGACAGAAGAATTAAGATGTAAAAATGAATTAGAATTGTGAGGCTTTGCTATGCTTCTTTTCATAATAGAAAACACAGTCACACCAGAAGCAATAACTTCTAAGAAATTGAGAGTCACAGTCTATCTATTTGTCTACAAGATATTTTTCTTACAGTACTCAGCACCATGATGCCTTATTGTGGCACACAGCTAAGGAGCTTTCTTTTTGGTGACTTCAGTATGCTTTGAACTAGGTTCTAGTTGAGAATCCCAAAACAATATATTAAATTATGTGAAACAGATGTATCTGTTATTTTAAAAATTCCAGCCACTCATAAAAACAATGATTTGAGTGCCCAGAACCACTGTTTGGAAAAAATATACTGAAAAAAATTGGTATTGTCCAAATCAGTCCCTTGCATAAACACAGCAGTAGTGGAGCAAAGTCTTTACTGGAAGGGAGCTTGTGATCAACCTTCCTCCATCAATACTGTTCATTGCTGTGAGTCAGTTCTCACTCTGCACACTATTTCAGAGAAATCTTCATGCAAAATAATGAGTACATGGTATAGAACTAGAGCCCTAAAGGGATATTTCCTCTGCATATTATAGGAACATTACAGAAAAGTTAACATGGAAATGATTGTATGTAGCACTAACAGCACATAATAGACTCTGCCAACAATGACAGGCTAGTTAGAGGATCTGTCAGTGAATAGCTATGGACCCACATCCAGTGCTAGTAAGACCAGTGCAAGCAATGTTGCATCTTTGTTGTCCACAGATGAAAGATGTGAAAATGCAAAGTCAGTTCAAAGGAGGGCCAAAATAATGAACGAAGGGATAGGAAAAATAAACCCCGTTGTATGAGTCTTAAAGAGCTCAGCTTATAAAATAAGTGCTTCATGAATACATGAAATAGTGGGAGGCCTTTGAACCTTGCTGACAATGACATAAAGAGATCCAATGACTAGAAATGGAAATGAGGCAACTCAACTTCAAAGTAGCTGAAATTTCACAAAAGATGAAATTTCAGAGAAATGAGACCGATTAAATACTTCAACAACTTAGCTTTACTAACACCTTGAACCTGTAAAGTGAGATTAGATACATTTCTCCAGAACAGAATTAATTCATCTTTTGGATGAAATTCTTTGGCTTGTGATCATGGTTTGAAAGGAAGAATAAGACTGGAGAATCTTCCTGGTTTGAACTCCTTGAATTGGATTAGTATCAGGCATGTCTCTGAGCCCCAGTGAAACCAGGACCTGAATGCACATCTCCCATGAGCTCTGTAGCTCTGCATTAAGATAAGGATTACAAATTTCATGCTTTTGGATATTTCAAAATGCCTGTAAAGAATTGAAAATAAGTGTTTTGCCATGACACTTTTTTTGGTGCAGAGTGGGGCAAAGGTTCTCACCTCCCTCAGAAGAAACAGAGCTTAGCTATGGGGAAGGGTAAGACATGGACAAGTATCACCCTCTGAGCATCCCAATTAATATATTTTATAAATTAATTACTTAATTATGTAAGTTGATGTAGGGACATAAATTTCCTCTCCAGTGAGGATGGCATAAGCACTCATTTTCCACAGTTCTATAGCTTAAGAAGAGAAATTCTGCTTTCTCCATGTCATTTTCACTGCAGAAAAATCAATTCAATGTTACATGTAGTGAGCATTTATTTTCCAAGTACTGAAGTCCTTGATCTTGTGTATTATGCTTGATAAGCTGTAATATAAAACAGTATCAAACAAGTTCTCATGGACTACTAGTGTTTGACCTGATTAATTAAATTAAATTCATTTAAAATAATGTGAAAATCTTAAATATTTCATTTAACATTTGGCCAGTCAGTGCAGGCAAAAGGTGATACACAATACCTACATGCATATATGTGCAAATATGATTAATTGCCTGAATAGAGCGATTTTACTGATAGAATCTTCCTTTTCCTGGTGCTACTAAAATATGATCAGATTTCTGTTTGTGCTATTACTAATCTAGTTCTTATAATTTTTCTATTCCTATTGTACTTAGGAATTCAGAGAAAACCAAGAAAAAGATTTTAATGATTTCCTGCCTGGGCCCAAATAACTCAGTTACTTCTAAAGTGGATATTATAATATTTTGCCCACGTACACCTTTAAATGCATTTTAACCACTTGAGAATAATTTCCACAATTTCATGTAGAAATCTAACATTCCAGCACTCGAAGTTTAAAGAAAGTCTGTGACAGAAAAATGGCGTTTATACATAGATACTTTTTCTACTGGCAAAAAATAGCTGTATTTCAAAGATTTCTGCAAACTAAGTAGTCTCACAGATCTTCAGATCTATAGGTACTTAGATGACCTGAGCTGCAAGATTTCTGAGTGACTTCTATCAGAATCTTGCCAGCTTGTGACTCTGAAAATTCCCCTCCTTGCAGAGTACTCCAGGGTCCTCTAAAGTCCTAAGTCTCAGCTTCACAGCTAAGTGTCTAGAAACAGGGAGATGTGACTTACACTGAGTGGACTCCCAAAATTAATGGAAGTTTTTACCTGAATCCCTCATCAGTCAAATTTGGATGATAGCATGCCTTCACCTCCCAAGGGTGCTGTGAAGATTTATTAGTTAATGCTTATGAAGCACTCAGATAACACAGTAATCATGCCATAGGAAATCTGTCAAGTAAATTCACGCTCTTCAAAGCAGGTTTCCAACAACATGGAACAAAAAGATAAGGGACAAAGTTAACAGCAAAGAAAGAATAAACTATTTCTGAGCAGATCCCACTCACTGAATGTACCTAGCAAGGCACCTTTTTGCTTTCTTTTCTTTTTTTTAATCTAAACAAGAAATTAAACTGGGGAAAAGAGATTCTGAATAAATTTGCCCACACAGAAATTACAGCATTTCTTAATTATGAGTACAGATGGTGCAACTTCCAGAAAGCTCTTCTAAAGTTAAATTTTTATATAATCTCTCAGAGATTAAAACACATAATTAGATGTAGTCTACCATATATCTTTAATATCTTTCATGTACAACCATCCAGTGATGTGTTCGACTACTTTTTATGTAAATAAGAATCTATTTGCTAAGCTCTACAGTGAATTTATTTTTATTTTTTTAACAAGTAGTCTTATTAACTGAAAGCTTAGGTCTAGTAACCTGTTCCAGGAAATAGAGCCAACCACAAAAACATTAAATTTAAAAAAGAGTATCTTTCAAAAAGGATAAGCGTATGCAGAGGTCTTCAAGTTTTTCAGCTCAGTGTGAGTTTTTGTTAACTTCTCTATTTCTAAAACTGGCCAACTCACATTTGAACTTGTTCAATTCAAAGTAAAATTCTGACGTACTCAGTCTTGGATCAGACACAAGTGTGGGATATGTTAATTTTTTTAAGAAAATATTCTAAAATTAAAGGGTAGTAATGCAAAAGAAAAGCAGTGCCCAGAAATCTGTCTCAGCCATTGATTTTTCTTTCTGAGCAGAATATCAGCTAAGTGCCACTTCCAGTAGAAAACAGCTGACCTGGGGATGTGTACAGGAACACAATGAGAGGTAATGGGTTCTCAACTAGACAGCTCAGCTCAAGAAGCCTTACAGTTCACAAAGGAAAAGTAATTGTCGTGTCAACTATATCTTGGCTTGGCTTGGTTCCTGACTTGTGCTTCCTGCTGAGCTTTGAGCTTAGCATTGGCTGCAGGTCTGTTGTGCCTGGTGGACAGTGGCTTTTGGACAGGCAGCAAGTTCTACTTAACCCTTTTTCCAGCTGCATGTCACATCAGAAGCCCAATGCTCCTCAGGGTGGCAAAAAGTCCTTAGTCTTTGGATCAGTGTGGTCCTCTGCCCTGCACAAGTCAAAGCAGGATGAGAGCTGGGCATCCATAATGTAAAATCAGTGCTACATTTTCATCTCTGGAATTTGGGAATTTGGAGTCCAGGTTGAGTCTATTTCATGAAAATTGAAAAGACATAATCTGACACGTAAAGCGTGGGCAGTGTGATCGTGACTCTGAAACTCAGAGGAAAGAAAAGATACAGGAAAGCAACTGCCCCAACCACTCAGTTGCTCCTTCATGTACCAATTAGAGATAAGACACTAAACGTTATCTCACCATATCAGCTGAATTGGAAGAGGCAGAAATAAAGTAAGGTTTGAGTATTTTTTTTAGGCAGAGGAATCAGAAGTGCTTTGATGATCTTTTTGACAATCCCACATTAACACCAGGCACACCTGTGACCGGGGATATTCTGCTCCAAAAGCATGCTCATGTTGTTGGGGAATTTCAAAATATTTCACAAGAGTATCTTTGGGTTTACTTGAAAGGTACCATTGAACTTTTCCCCAACCTCAAACTTGATTACCGAGATATTCTTGCAATTTACACAAACTAACTTGAACACTCTTATTCCACAAATGCATTGATACCAGCAACTTTTACCCAAACCTGTATTTGATAACTCTGCTATTTAAACCCACAGTCTGAGTAAAAAAAGCTACCTAAGTTGAAAGTAGCTAAGCTCATAATGATTTGTGCCCATTTTAATCAGTATATTCTATAGGAAGCTGAATTGGAATAAAAAATTAATAGATATTATTTTCATTGTTCAGCAGGCCTGATAGGTTTTTATTTCTTAAACAGTGCTAAAACTTCAATCTGATTTAAGTCACAATTTTTGACAGCACAAAATGCAGATTTCAAAGCTTATATCTCTGGAAAAGTAAAATAAAACAAAGCCCATGCAAATGAGCATGATCAGCATAATATCAAAGAAAATTTGATTTGTTACTAGTCAAAACCTCTATCATTGGTTTCAGTAAATTTTTGTACCTCACAGACAGACATTTTTGCTATATGCAAATATCACATTTCTGTTCAACTTGGAGAAAAGGGGATGACTGCAATGGAAAGGAAACCAAACATATTGATAAATTTGATAAAAGTACAATGTCCTCGTCTAAAAACAGAAAAGTTTATTTTGGTCAAGAAAAATAATACTGTCCTGCAACCTCACCTGACCAGTAATTAAGCAAAGGCTTGGTCATGGTTTGATGCTGGCCCAATGCCAGTGCCCCCTGAAAATATATTTTCCTCAAATAACTGCTGTGAGATGTGACCAGGAACAGAGCAGAACAGGCTCAAGCTTAGAAAGAGAGGGAAAAACTTTATTAACCTCCACGAAAATAACAGGAACACACAGGAAACAGAATGAAAACCTTCCAAACATTCCTCCTCCCTCCTGATTTCCACCAAAACACAGTGAGACAAAAATCATGGATTCCTGATCAAGTTATCACCACTCAGATAATCAATTCTCAGTCCATCAAGGGAGAGAGGAGTCTCTCTTGTACCACAGTCCTCCCCACGAAACAGGGTTGAAACCTCCCATGTTTCCATGTCACACATGGCACTGCACAGAGAAAATCTGCCATCGTGACACCTTCCTTCCATGTACAGTGCTCTCACCACCTTCCATGGACCGAAACTGCTCATAGGGTTCTTCAAGGATGCTTTGCCAAGTGCCAAAAGACAACCATGTCTCATTTTTGGGACAACAGTCCCCCTCATTTGCTTATCCCCTGGGGCTGAGGGTCTGGAGAACAGAGCTCTTCTTCTCCCTGAAGATGGAAGGCACCACCACGCCCTCTTCATCTTCCTCTGTTCACTCCTTTATATGGTGTCATTACTGCAGGTCACTCTCTTGGCTCAAGCCATCGCATCTCCCTAAATGCAGTTTCATGTATTGCAGGTCCCTTGGTTCAGTCTATGGCTATACAAGAAAAGTCCAGCCAAAAAAAGCCACTCCATCATCTCCTCCCACCTCGGATTCTTCCCATCTTCCTCTAACATCTCAGGTCCCAGACTGTCTCTCTTCTCTCTCAAACCACCAGCCAGGAGGACTAATGTTTCATAAAGTTTCCTTCACCCAGGAAATTGTTAAAAGTCTGAGCTCCGCTGCCCTCAGGAGACTGAAATCTCACAGCAAAGAGACTCTCTCTCTCTCCTCTCTCTCTCTCTCCCTCTGGGGGGTTACAAAAGACATCTCAGTGTCTCTCCACCCCTTGGCCTGCAGGGGCTGGCCCAGTTCCATTCCCTTCCACCCTCTCTCTCTCTCCAGGGCTCCGGCCTACCTCAGCCTGGGCCTCCATGGCTCCCCTCACCCACCCAGCCTCTGGCTAGGCAGGGAAGGATGTGCATTCTCCAGGCAGTCGGAACAAAAGAGAGCGAACTCTGGAAATTCTCTGCTTTTAACCCCTTGCATTCTCAGAAGCGACTCATGTCTTCAGTGGTCACACCAGGTGTCAATATTCAATTCTGACCACTGATTGGTTTGACTATAACTTCCCAAAAAAACTCACTTCCTCTCAAACCGAGACAGGCTCCAATATGTCTTCCCTGGGGTTATGGTCTTTTAATTTAGCTTTGAAGAAGAATACATTTGGATTAAAAAGGTATGTTCTAACCTCATTTATATTGACAGAGTTTATCTATTACAGTAGAGTCTGTGACCTGGATAACACACAGACATTTTGATATGGACGTGATCTCCATTCAAACAATCACAGAGGCACATTGTACACAGAGCTTCCCCATTGGACATACCAGCCTTATTTATATTAGCATTTCATACAGGAGGTTCTGGCCTTGTAAGTAACACTGGGGGATGTATAAGAAGAAATTGAGAAGTCAGCAAAATACCTTGTAAATAGAGGGGCATACTTTGCTTTTCAAAGCAGTATTATGAGCAAGAGAATGGTGAGAACTGTCTATAAGCGATTGAAACATAACCTTCCTAGAAAGGTTTAATTACAGGTCTGTAACGCCTCAATTACCTTATTATTGCTTCAGGGAAGAGATGCAGAATAAACATGTTCCACATATACCAGAAATTCCATTATGGATTTACCCATAAAACTATCCATAATCAAAATATATCCTGGAAAAAAAAAGGATGGGCAAATGTGGGTTTTTTTCACTGACCAAAACACAAGGACGATGTCTGTCAGACAGAATGTCACCTGTAGGAGCTCAAGCATAGACAGTGTATAAATAATAGGTCTTATTCTGCCATTTACTAATTCCTTTCCTCAGCACAGGGTTTGGATAAATCCAGGTAAGACAGAAGTTTCCTGCTAAGCACACGTACTTTTAAATATTTTTATAATCTTTCACTGAAATTGGAAAAACAAGTTTTCATTCCATTTATCTCAAAGCTGAATTTATTCATCATTCAAATTTTGTTGTAAAAACTGTCTTTCTGTGATTACTTTCCCATTATAATTTTATTGTTAGAAAACAAGTTTGGTGATTCTGGCATTTCATCCTGTGCTGGTGGCTATGTGTAGTATTTAAGAATGTGAGGGATATTCCCATGCTGTCATGACTAACAAGATAATTGACTAAAAAGAAAAACAGAAGATACAGAAATTAACTGAAGTAAATTGGAGATGTGAATGTAGGACCTTTAATTCTTCATCCAAGAATAAAAGGGAATAAACAGAAAAGAGAACCTCCTGCAACAGAGAAAAGTCAATGTTCTCCAAACCAGAAGAGGCAAAGTACAACCCATTCTTCTCTCTACCTCATAGAGGAAAATGCTTTGTCTTTATAATTCATGAAAGGGCACTTCTATTGGCCCTATTAAGCCTCAGGTCTTCAGTATGGGAGGCCTGCAAGAGTGGCTTTACCAGGGACAGGAAGCCTCCTTTCCAGTACAAGAGAACTTGCAGGTCCAAGGCTGCCCAGCATGCTTGTGTGCATTAAGCCTGTTCCACAGGCAGCCTGCAGCTCCACCAAGGCAGCCTTGCAGATGGAAAGCTTGCAGGAGGTGAACCATGCTGTGTTTACATCTGTCCTGGGATGCTGCATTTTCAGAGACACAAAGACACAGCTATTGAATTCCTCCACTGTAAATGAGACATTTTCTCACAGTGAACAGCTTGTGTATTAAAGCAGTAATGTACCATTTACTAGGCAAAGTACTATTGATGTTAGTTATAAAGCTAAAACATTTTCTGAAGAAAACAGACTTTGAGGGAATTTAAAAGCTAACCATTTCAAGACGCTTAGAAATTTTCTAGGGAAGTAAGATTTTTCAAATTTCTCTCATTGAAATGGGAGGTCAGTTCTTGCACATTTTAGCTTTTGTCAATGTCTGTTGCTGGAATGATGGTTACATAAAGAAATTGTGAGACTGGCCACTCCACAGCAGTAGCATGTACCTTATTGTTCAGCCATAAAAAAGACACATATTTGTTACAAACATTTTACATGAAAAGTCATTCAGGAAGGTTTGCTCCCTTGGAATCAAATAGTTCTTTTATAAATGGTACCTTTGTGAACTTTCTGAACTTAGTCTAACAAGTGTTTAATTTCAAAAATTTCAAAACAAACTGTTTCAAAATGACTGATATTTTCCCCCCACTTTTTCTTCAGTTGAACTGTTACTGGGTCCCAGTGTTAAAAGGATCTGCAAGTAGATGCAGATAAACTGAAATTATTTTTATCAACAATTAAAGCAAATAAGTCTCAGTAATAGAATACCACAGTCATAGAGTCATAAGCACAGCACAAAAACACTGTCCCTCAGAAACTGCCTCACAGCTCCAGAACTTTCTGTTCTGCAAAACATGAGCAAGAACAGACTTCTGGAACAAAACCAAAAGTCACATTATTACTGCTTCAGTCAGATGAAACCCTGACCTGAACAGAAAGCAAGCAATGATGAGCAGATGTGGTGGCAACAGACAGTACTAGTATCATCACTCCATCAAAACTCTTCCTACGAATTCCTGTAGTTACTCCTCCTCAGCAGGATGGTAAGGACTGCCCATAGCACAGCAATAAAAGAAAGAAGAAACTGAATTTGCAGTGGTGTTTTACAAAGGAAGCCATAGTGTACATCTTCATTCTCTAAAGCAACAATTAATGAGAAGACTAGGACCCATGTTGACTTCAGTTTGGGCTAAACTGGCACTCTGCAGTCTTACAGAGAATAATTATAAATGTGTTCATTTACCATAATGGTAGTTCCATGCAATATTTTAATTATAATATTTTATGTATGCACAGAGTACTGTCAATGTTACAGCTTCAAATGTTTGCATTAAAAATCCCAAATACAAATATAGCTTGCTTTCCAAACACAGAAAAAGTATCAATTGGTTTGTGGGTCATAGGCCGATTTGATTGAGAATTGGAAATACCCATTCTAGTTTTGACAGATTTCTTGGCATGGAAAGCATATTTCCAGATAAAATACAATTTTTTTTTTTTCCTGAGAAACAAAATAAGCCAACATAAAAGCTATTGGAAAGGGAGTCAGCTTACAACAGAAGTATTTGTTTTGGAAATTCTATCAACAAGATTTATTGGGGCTATACTGTTAGTGCCCTATGCATTCTAGTCTCTGGGCTCTCTAAAATGCTGCCAATGTTGTTGCTCTGGGACACCATTCCGGTATATTATGGACTGATGTTTTCAGGATATACATTTTTCTCTCACAGCAACACTGACATTTTTTAAAAAATGTTATTTTTAGGAGGAAAAAATATTTAATTAAGTATATCTTTAGAAACCTCATATATATTTTCTATTTACATATAGGTCTTATGTTTTAAAATACAAGGAAAAAACATTCTTCATGTTTTCCAAGGTAGTCCTATACATTGGTACAAAGATTTACTGAAATCCCTTGAAACTACAGCATAAGAATAAGGACGTTGTTCCCAAAATATTAATTTTGTTTTGAGAAATAGATAATGAAAATAGTTAGACACACTTTGAAATAATGTGTAAGATCTTTGAAGAGCTTTAGAAGATGAGAAAATTTAAAATCAGGAGATATATTTTTCCTCATTAAAATTAAGCAGCAGCCTATTGAAGCAAAAAATTTTTCTGTGCTAACATTTGAAATAGTTATTGCCACAGACAGAGCTGCTGAATATGGGTTAAAGCCAATGAGAATGAGAGAACATCTTGTCTGTCTTATTTCACTTTGAGGTAGATTCTTAGAGCAGAAAGGATGAATATCTACCAGTCTCACAGAGCTGATTGGTGCCAGGGCTGTCGTGAACATCCACAGGAAACTCACCAAAACCCCACAGAATATTTGTCCACTTGCACCATTTCAACCTATCAGTGCCTTCAGACAGCTTTGTGGAGCATTTAGCAAAGCTGCAAAAATTTGTTTTACAGGGAAACCACCTGGGCATTGTGCTAGCTCCAAACCCACACTCCTTGAAGGAAGACCTCTGTGAGTTGCCCTTGTTTCTTCCTATGCTCTTCTGCTTTTAAAAGGTTTCTGCTGAAGAGTTTTATCCAAGGGATTAGCTTGTGTTCCATAGTCTGTTTTTTCTTCCAGCATATGCGTACTGTGTCTTGAAACCTGTGAATTTCATGGGATGAGGATCCTAGAAATAGCCTGACGCCTTGGGTGGTGGCATAGAGCTTTTGCCTTGAGTCTGCCTTGTTTAACTGTTTTCTTCTCTATTAAGAAAATCAATAGAGCCCCTATAAAGCAACTGTACTTTTTTTTTGCCTAATTCCACTTCATGTTTTTCCTGCATTACTAATTTATGTTTCTGGGTGAAAGTTAGATATTAGAACTGCATTACAAAGTTATACTTAATAAACCAATGCAAATACTTTCCTTAATAACTGTCTTTGCAGAGAGCTTTGGCAGCATCTATTAGAGATATATTTTGTTACTGTGAAGCTTCTGGTTGCATTTCTGGCAAGATTAGGAATCAAATTAATGCGCTATTAAAATCTATTGAGTAACATGCTAATTATTGCCAGAAACGAATTAGTGAATCCAGATTGTATTCATTTAAATCAGATAAATAAGTACTTCCTCCTACATGTTACTGTTTGTGGTTGCTGTAAAGACAGCCTTTGAAAAAATGTTTGACAGTGCCTTTTGACAATTGCTTTTTGCTTGCTGGTGAAATGACTATTTCAGTTTTTACCACTGTTTCCTATTGTACCAAATACAATTGGCCTGGTGCTATAAAGAGCTTCAAAAGGAGATTGAGCAGCATAAAAATTAAGCTTCCCAAGAATTCCCACACCTTAACTCTAATCTCAAAATGACTTTCTGAACCAGGAATGTAGTACTGTCTATGGCAACTTCTACCCATTTCCCTTAATTTTTAATGTGAGAATAGAGATGGCCGAACAAGCAAGAATAACCAGTGAGAAGTTTACATGATGCCTCTGTAGTATCATAGTCTCAGCATGAAGATCTGGCCCCCGGCAGACATTTTTAGCTATTTATAAGTTGAGTTAATGATTTACAGAACTGAAAACCAAATTCTTCAGTTCTTCCTTCAGAAGTACTTGACAAGGGATCTGGCTATGCTGTCAGTAGGATTTTCAAATCCAGTTTTCAAAGGTGTCTAAATTGTTTTAGAAGGTTATGTCCCATTTTCAGTTTCAGAAGCAAGTTACTTGTTTCTTAACTCACATTTGATTGTAAGAAAACGTCTTCTTTTTTCTGCATCAGGTCCATGTAGGTTTGGTTTTGGTTATTTCCTGTTGGGTTTGGGTTTGTTTGGAGTTTTTAGAGAAAATGTAAATGGCCTTAAGAGACTGTATATTTTCTTCTTAGTCAAATAACAGTGGCAAAAAAACCTTAAAGCACTAACAAGGATGAACTGTCTAGCAAGATATTAATAGAACAAGCCTGCACTCACTATCCAAATGAACAGAAAGAGACCTTCTCAGTTATAAAATGAAACATTTTAAAATGCTCAGCATTTTAATATACTGGGTCACCCCAAGGATAATGCAGGCTCCTCTTATTTGCTCCAGTCTGATGTTTGGACAAACAACTCATGAAATTTCCTGTAGGGGCCTGAAATTTGTTTGCACTGCACATCCCTCTTCTGAAAGTAAAAGCCCCAGGAAATCTGCTGCCTTTTGTGCAGCGGAGCTAAACCAAAAGCAAAGCTACACATCTTCGCTTTTCCCTGACTTTCATTTTGAAATTTCATTTAAGTAAGTATAATTGAAAGGTTTTGATCGTTTTTTATTGTTCTTGGTAAATAGTACTTGGCTGAATTTTTAACCGTGCTTCATATGTTGACTAGTCAATTTTTTAAACAGCACATGAAAGCTAATTCTCATTTTCTCATTACACTCAGTTACGCTTTTTACAATCTCTTGGTGGCTTGGGGCTTTTTATTTTTCTTGCTTCTTTTCAAGTTGCATAGAAGCATCCCTTCTGAGCCTAGTTTATGGGAGACTGGATTTTTTTTTGTTGTTATTTTGACTAAAATGGTCCTTTAAGGACAGAGGCATGATTGGCATGTGCCCTGCTTCAGTTTGCTTGGCAAGGGGCCTCTGTACCACAGGGTTTTAGCCAAAAGAAACAGCCAATCTCCTTGACTCCTGCACAATGTGCTGCATGTCCTTGTGTTCCTGTGTTTGATGGGCAGAGGGAGAATGGAAGTGTAAAGCTCCTCATGAAGTCTCAGCATTTTTCTTGTCTGCAAAAGATTATGTGTTGCTGATGAAAAGCAGACACACAATTACGATTTGTTGTCACTTACTCCTCCTTTCATCCATGGAATGTCTACATTTACAACCTGGGCCAAGCTTGCTAGTCTAAATGATTGCAAAACCTTTTCTTAATCAATAACAGACGTGGTTGGTAATTTTACTAGTCATATTTATTCCAAGGATTTTATTTCCAAAGGCCCCCACACCCACAGTAAAGGCAGATGCCCAAATTCAGTAGGTGCAAACTGCCAGAAAAGTCATTTATCACATTTATCACCTGTGTAGAGAAACTTAGTATAGTGTTACTTCTGCACTCTGAATGATTTCCAGCTAGACTAAGTTATAAGAAATAAGGAGGTATTTCTGTGATTCAGCTAAATAGGGCTCTCAGTTGAATCTGCTAATGTATTCAAAGTTTTCTCCCTACTACATTTTTTATCCCCGCTACTGACAACTTCAGTCTTTTAATACTCTCAAAGCAAGCTTTAGAAAAATAATGGCTTTTTTTCTTTGGTTTTCTCTTTTGTTCCTCCTCTAACTTAGACCTTGTATTTTAAGATCCAGTCTACATCAAAATGCTATAATTTCTTTTAAAAAGGGATTATTGCATAACTATGTAATTATTAAATTCAGAAAAACACACTCATTTGCAATACTGTGAGTTATTAGAAGTTTACAGTTTGGCTTATGCCATCTTTGAATACTTTGAAATAGGTTCAACAAGTGCAAAGACACTAAGAAAATGTTGGCCAAACTGCTTCAAAAGCGATCACACATTCGATAGCAAATTTTCAGGTAGGTTCCTTCAGAATACAAAGGACTTTTCAGATGTTTGAAGCACAATGTTCAATATTTAAGGCAGGAAAAATAGCTTTTGTTCTTTTAGTATGAGGAAACAGAAGTCAGCACTCTTTGGTGAACTTTTTTAAAAGAAGCTGTTTAGAGAAAAGTGCTGTTTCTTGCACATCTTCCAAAATTTTAATCCTTTCTTAATTTTAAAAGGTAATTAAGAACTCTTTTTTCTCATATATCCATCGGCTTTACCAATACGATTCAGCACCAGCTAAAAATGGGTTAAAGCATTTTAAAATAAACTGAATGTGTACAGTCATGTAGATAGAAAGCTTAAGAATTTTTGTCTGTAAATGTATGGCAAATTTTAAAAGAAAATATAAAATAGGGTGAGGATAATAGAAAGCTCAGAGACAGTTGGTATACATACAGTTGCAAGTCCCTGCCATTTGACAAGCTGCTGTGCATTAGGAGAGCAGACAATAAGAGTATTTTTCCTCTCACTGCAGTTATTAAGCTGAGAGAAATTAATGGCAGTGGACAGTGATAGAGACAGAGTAAATGGAAAAGTTATAAATTCCATTTTTATGTCTAAATTATGTGACTACTGAGGCTTCTATTTGGAAATATCAGGCAGGGACAAGCAGACAATTGGAAAATTGATTGAGTCATCAGCTTAAAAGTCTTGGCAATACAAGAGCTGACAACTCTGAAACAGGTTTTAGAATTCTGGATTTCTTCTACAAAATGATAAAACCAAACTTTTGAAAACTATGTGTGTGTGTGTGTGTTTGCTCATGAGTATACGTAAGTATTTTAATTCCCTCTTTTGTGGCCAAGGAATTTCACAGACCCATAGTGTTTAGATTTGATTTTCAGAGATACTTTTCAAAATTTATGCTTGGTTTTTAAAATTTAAATTTTACTTCACAAATTCAAATATACATGCAGATCTGTATGTACAAATTCCATTACTGACTGCACAGATGGTAATGGTAGAACAATGTGTGCAATAAATGAAAATTTGTCCATGTACAAATAGAGATATCATTAAGGCCACTTTTAAAAACATGATCACACTAAACACTTCCAGATGCTGCTCATAGTCTTCATCATATCTTCAAACACCTGCAGATTAACACCTGCCAAAATTGAAGCATTTTCTCCTTAGAATAGAGGATAATTCAAGATAAGTTCCTTTTTAGTTTAGCAAAAATTCTTCTGAAAAAAAAAAAAAAAAGAAAAATACTGAAAATTAATTCATCAAGATTTTTAAGTCTCTAACTAAACAATATGTTTATTTTTTCATCACAGACTCTTTTGAATATATTCATTTCCCTGACTCAAGAATCATGAACAAGGAGTAAGTACTGTAGCTGAATGTTTGCCAATCCCTCTTTGCCACTCAATATTTAGTGTTATTTCATTCAACTATTGATTATTGATCTTAGTTTTATGCTTCACTCATTCTAAGGGCTACATGGCATTGGTCACAGTCTTTCGACATCTTCTAATCTTTTACTGCCTTCTGCTTTTGTCCTTTCTGAAACTGCCATGTCCTACTTTATCTCCTAGTTCTCAAATCACCCCTCCAGGATGATTTCTGAGGGGTGACTAATTCCACTACCCTTACCTCTATATAAAGTGAGTATAAACCTCTACATATCGAGTATATAAACCTCATCTGTCTTTCAAGGACGGCATTTCAGGGTTTTTAAAGAAGGCTGAAGAGCCATGCAAGTCATGCATTGAAGGGATGTGTGGGAGGAAGTAAAATCACAAAAAAATTTCACACATGCAGCTAAGGATCTTCCAATACCTGGGAAAAACAGATGTAGCACTCTAGACTCACCTTGTAGGAACCTCCAGTAGGGCAAAAAGGTGAGGCTTAATTTTGAAGCCAGTTAAAATACACTGAATGCATGACCAGACCCAAGCTCATGCAGAGATTCAGTAGCACGTCCTAGCAAGGAAGGCAAGCTTTCCAAACCCCACTCAGATGCCCTTCACTGTGAAACATCGCCTCCTGTGTTTCTTTTCAACTGAGGCCGTTGAACACAAGGTTTTTCAAAGCAGTTCCAGAGTCATATATTAGTGGATAGCTTAAGAATATGTTTTTAATAATCTGGAGCCAATGGATTTTTTCCATGGGTAATAAGTGGACTTTAAAATTAGTCTTGTGTCACATTATCCCTAAAAATACTTCTCATGTGTAAGCATCCAAAATTAACAACTCATCTGGGAGATGGACTCAGTAACTTTTCACTTTCTTCATGTGCTTTTATTTTTTCTCTTGCATACTTCTCCAAATGTATGTCTGCTTCTTGCAAAAATTTTAAGACAGAAATGAGAGGCAAAGACTGAAAGGGACTTCTGTGTTTGTGGTTGAGATATTCTCCTCAAAGGAAATCTAATTGTCTAACAAGGTGACCCATCTTTCTTCTACTATGAGGCCCCTTATCTTATACCCATAATGAGTACCTGAACTTCTGCTCAGGTTATCTCACTTTCACCATTTGCACTGCTGTTGCAACATTGTACCATGGATGCAATCCCTTTATCTTCATTTTAGGGTGGCTTTGCTTCTGGGTAGCATCACAAAATTACTGTCCAGTTGCTGCACTTAGCCATCCCCACCCTCTTCTCCTCTGTAGCAAACATCTAAAGCACATTGACTCATACCAGCTGCCTGGGAGTGTATGTGTTGCATTCAACAGTACACACAGAAAGGAAATATTCAACTCTGAAATATATTCCCTTTGCTGCAAACCAATTCAGTTATAAAGAACAGAGCAATTCATATGCTGCCGGGAGTATGTGTTTTATTTCAAAATATGTCTCAGATAATTGAGAGCAATTACTAAAACCAACAAAGATAAATAACTCCCCAAATCAGTCTTTTGGTTTAGATCCTTGTGTCTCAGACTTTAAAGCTTTACCTTCTTTCTCCTTTGTGTTTCTTATGCTCTACCCTTTGACTGTCTTTCCACATTGCCTCTTCTCCATGGGTTTTTCCATGTTTCCTTCAGTGGTCCCAAATGATGGGAATCCACCCTATAGGGCCTTCCTTTAAACACAATTTAATTCCTTTAACAGATCCTCTGATTACTAACAAAAAAATGTATTTTTGACAGCTGGAAAGCTTTAATTTGATGTAATATGTAAGTGAACATATCATAGAATGGTTGAGATTGGAAAGTACCTCTGAAGGTAACCTCAACCAGCCCTCCTGCTCAAGCAGGATAAGCTAGAACAACTTGTCCAGGGTTGTGTCCAGCTGAGTTCTGAATATCCTCATGGATAGAGACTATGAGAAAACTGTGCCAATGTTTGACCACCCTCAGAGCAAGGAGATTTTTTCTTGCATTTAAACAGAATTTCCTGTATTTTATTCTATGTCCATTGCCATTCTCTGCACACTGCAGAGAAAAGCTTGGCTTCCTCTTTACTCCTTCCTGGCAGGTATTTATGAACACTGATAAGATCCCCCAAGCCTCCTCTTTTCCAGAGGGAACAGTACCAGCTCTGTCAGTTTCCTCTCTGCCCATTTCTCCACCCTGTTGAGGTCCCTCAGAATGACAGTACAACTGACAGCTGTATCAACAACTCCTCCCAGTTTTCCATCTCCTGAAAGTTTGCTGAGGCTGCACTCTGTCACATGGGTCAGTAATGAAAATATTAAACAGTATTGGCCCCATTATGAATCCTTGTGGTACACCAATAGCAACTGGCCTCCACTGGAATTTGTGCCGCTGATCACAACCCTTCAGGCTTGGATATTCAGACCGTTTTCAATACTCTTTACTGACCACATGTCTAACTCACATTCAGCTTCTCTATGAGGGTGAATCATATATGTATATGAACATTCTATTGTGCTCTTTTTTCCTATTCTTTTCCCATTCTTCTAACATCATGTTAAAAGGGATGTTATCACATCCTGTACTTACTTTAATGTCCCTAACATTCCCAGAGTGGGGTTTGATAGAGCAAGGCACCCTGTGATTGGTGTAGGGACTGTGAAGTTTGGGGAACAATAATTTTGCTTCAAGTATTGAATTTTGCTAATTTCTAGTTTTCTTCTGGGGCACAATCACATTTCACTTTTTTCATCTGCTGGCTTCAGGGAAGAATTCAAATTCACAGGGAACACAAAGGAGGCCATGTTTCCCGCTTAAAGGTTTGCAAAACCCTCAGGTTTTGCATGTCACAGAGGCTACAACAGAAGCCATACTTCAGAAGATGTTATTTTTGGCAGCAGCAAGAGGTCACAGTTTGGAAAGAGGGTGGGGTTAGTGAAATCTTTTAAGGTATGGCACTCTTTCATTCCAACTTGGATGCATCAATCAGAATCACCTCACAACATTTCCACAGAGAGCAGGGGACCTGCAGCTTCTGCCTACCACCCTAATGGGAATTATAAGGATCTGTGAAAAAGTTTTTTTTTTTCTGTAGAAAAGCTCAGCCTCTACTCCATTTTCTCTTGTGGTTATTTTTAGAAACCAAGAAAATGTCACTGCAGAAACATCCTACAGCAACCATGACTTGTAAAGAAACAGCTAACTCAGCTTAAACTAGACAGCTCACTACAGAGAGTAAATACCAACAGCAGCTCACTGCTTAATGAAAGCAATCTCTTGGAGGATTTACATCCCTGAGCAGGAAAGGCTCTCAGTTCAAAACTAGCTCTAGCAGATTCACCTTGACTGAAGTCCCTCTGGTAACCAAATTAAAGATATGGAGGCAGGTTTTATGCATGAAGTTGAATTGGTGTGTGTGTAGGAGCACTGACATAAAACCTATTACAAATTTGCATTCTGGCAGGTTACAGGGTTACCAGCTGATCAGCTGGTCAGCTCATTACAAAAAAAAAAAGTTTTGTGTATAATACCCAATATCAGGTAATTCTGTCTGAAAAATTATACCTATGCTGCACTTGCAGATTTTTTTCTTCTTCAGATGGGGAAAGGGAGTGCTCGAGTTTAGCTAAATGAGAAGGCTTCATTAATACTCGTTTTTGAGCAATCACAAAAAACACACTGCATGTTTAAGGAGGTTAGACTTTCATGGGGCACTGGACTTACAAACAAGAAGAGGCAAACACAAATTAGAAAATTAAGAACCGTTTCTGAGGTACTGACAGGTTTATATATACTTTTTTATAGCTTTTGTAGATGTCAAATACGTAGCTAGACAGCTCTCTATGCTAGCTTACCCTTGTTTTTAAACTGTGATCCTTGTGGATATTCTATAATTCCATAACTGATCAGTGGCAGGACTCACCCAATGTGGGTCTATAATTTTGAATGCTTAATAAAATCCAAAAGAATGGTCATGTGTTAATGATAACCATGACACACATTCTGTAAATACAGAAATGTATTAATCACTGAATGAACTACTGTAGTTCCTTCAGCTGGCAGCAAAACACATGGCTGTGGACCTGCCCAGTATGACTTTGGTGCAAAAATCCCATTGTACAAAGTCACTTAGCATTTTTCATATCAGAGTTATAGTCAGTAAAATAATTCAAAATAAGTGATGCACATGTTTTCTCTCCTATCATAAGAAAAATAAAAAGATATTCCCAAAACCTCTCAAAACCAATCCTCTGGTACAAAAAGCAAAGACATAACTCATTCTTGATATTTTTAACTAAGACCACGAATGAAAATAGTATCTCAAATGGAACTCTCTTTGTACATCATAAAATAACATCAAAGAGCACAAACAACCTTTGTGGTTCACCCTTTCACATACTGTCACTCTTGCAGTGCAGAACAGAAATGGGGTTAACCCAGAGTTTCAAGAACAGTGTACTCATCCTCCTTTCTGTTTTTTCACTTCATTTTCTCACAAAGCTGACCAGAGGGAAGGAACACACAGCTGCGATTACTCTCTTCAAGGTCTAATAACAGCCATGCAATATATCACTTTAAAATACATTTTTTAAATGAACAAGTTGCCCTCGAGGCTGAAGACTGGTGAAATCTCCCATGTTAGATCAAACCACCACTTCTGGTGTCAGCCACAGCCCCTGCTGTGACTGCTCCTTTGAAGTGCTCGCAGGTAGGAGCAGCTCAGCAGAGAATGCCCTGCTGTGCTAAACCAAGGAGCTTGAACCCACAGATCTTATTTTCTGCTTGTTCTGGAAAAAATCCTGCTGAGCTTCAGGCATACGAATTCAAATAGGAGGGTACATTAGAAATACTGCAATTGATTAAATGACATTTTGCATAGGAAAGGAGCTCAGATTTAAGCCAGGGTCTTTGTGCCTAAGTGTAACATAGCTATAAACTGAATTTCAACCTGTGTTTTAAAGCTGGTGGCTTACTTTTGCTGTGGGAGTGGGTTTTAACTACATCTGAGACTAAAGATGTGGCATCACCTGCCTCTAAGTAGATGCAGAGATGTCTCTGCATTGAGAAACAACTCTTCAAGTCAAGTTCCAATAAGCTACAGCAAATTTAAAAACATTGTTTTAAGACAGTGTATTTCTTTGTCTGCAGAGAGGAGCTTCAACCCCAGCTGGGAGTGCTTCAAAGGCATAGATTCCACAGCTGGTACTAGAGCTAGAATTAAGATGCCAGCTTCAACACATGCTAGATTTTATGATCCAAAGTTTTCATCATCAGTTTTATCAATGTATACATTTTAATAAATTGGAAGACATCTATAACACTAATTTGCAATTTTAAATACAGCTACACTCTTAAAATATTATTTAGATGAAGGAGACATTTTAGAATATGTGAATTATTTACATTTTTCAGAGGTTATCCATTTCAAAGGATCAGACATATACCTCCTCTAGTTTGGTAAGGTGCTGAAAGTAAGACTTGCCTTTATTAGCATATCTAGGTAGAACTTTCTTACGATCAATCAAGGCCTCTGAAATATTTATGCTGCATACTGAGGAATGATTCCATATCTTAGCCAAGTACAACGTTCAAGCTGCAAAAAGGCCAGCACTACTCTATGGAAAGATGGCATTATTTCCCAGACTTTGTTCTGAAATACTTAAAACAATTCAAGCACACAGCTTGGCATGTGAAGGGAGAGCCAAGAGTGCGACTGCAGCTTTTGCCACCCTGTAAGTGTGACAAAGCAGGTGAGAACAGGCACACATCCTCATGACAGAGACACTGTATCCAGGGGAAGCTTGGCTCAGGCTGGGGTAGAGCACAGATTTCATAATATTGCTTAAAAGAAATCCCACTGATACATGTTTAAATAGTATTTCCTAGATTAATCTGCAACCCCCCCCACACCCCTTATCCCTGACCTACAGATAATGTGGTTCTGTCATTCTCCATCTTCTGAGTTTGGAGCCTGAAGAAAGGATCTGGAGGTGGGCAAGAGACACAATAGGAAAACTCCTGCTAGGCCATTGTCTACAGGGTGTATTGAGCCAACAGGACTGGGAAAGTGTGTCAAGAACAGGCTTTTTGGAGGCTATCAATTCTATTTTTAGTCATGGGGTTTATTTCATCTGAATTGAAGCCTACTTTGAAGAGTTTGCCCTTTTATTTTTAATGAAAAATCTAAGTCAATAATTTACAGCCTTGCTGACAAAAAGGTCTCTTAAAAATCCTTAAGATTTTCTTGGTGAAATAGCTATATTTCGCTTTGTCTGAATTATTTCATAAACAAAGCATTCTAATGTATTTGGCTTTGTTGATATGCTTCCTCTCCTTCAAAATGAAATGAAGAGCCAAAAATGTAGAGAATGATATGAAATCAGGAGCAAAAGTGAAATTAAACTGGAGACAGCTCGAAGCTTCCTGAGAATCCTTTCTGCATACTCATTACACCTCCCATTTCCTCCCTGCCTTTTCTAGGCAAGAGGCAACATTCCATTTTATTAGCCTGTGATGAGAAGCAATACAATGTTTGCTATCTGGCCAGGCTGGAATTGCTGTCAATTCAGCTGCTCTGTGCAAGAGACATTAAAGAGCATCTTTTGTTCCATACCAGGGTTTACATTTTGTCTGCAGCTATGAAGCTTTTTCAGTCTTTTTAACAAGGGCAGTACAATGTCTTTGGAGGGATTACATGGTTGCCCTTTTCTTACTGCAACTTAAAGTATAGTAGAGAACCTTGGAGTAACTATAATGCTGTAATTAACTGGAGTGGCTCTGCTGATGTTATTAACTGTGAGCATATAATTCAAGTGGCTTCTGAGTAGCCATAAAGCCCCAGGAGTGACATACAGCTCCATATTCACTTCATAACCATCTGTTATTATCAAAATATGTTGGATTTTCCAGTTTATGGTGAAAGTTTTAAAGTTATGCCTCTCTATGAGATGTTGGAAAATGCTTTTCTAGATGGCCCGTGACTGGGGGAGTAGGCAAAAATTATAATACATTTGTACTAAATATTAGTTTTTATTTTACTCTATCAGAGCAAATAAATGCTTATAATTCTTATTATCCTTTTTTTTCCTTCCCCAATGTAATATTGATTTTCATTCTAATTCTTCATTCTGAGCAATTTATGTACATCTGACATAACTGTAGCCTGCATTAGGGAGAAGTGGAAAACATACAGTTCAAAGCCATTATGACTCTCCCTGCCCTGTGGTGCAGAGCTCAGCTTGTGAGAGTTGTCATAGCTCTATTAAGGTCAACATTCCAGCAACTGGTAGAGCATCTGATGCTCCTATGGTTTTGATCTGAACACACTCATGATTTCCTTCCCATCTGCTTCCCTTTACATGCTAAACATTTATATTTCAAAAACTGTGTGCCTAGAATTTTACCTTTTAATTCACACAAGAACTTAAAAGATTTTAAGGTGTGTATGCCATCTCTGGCTTCTGGGAAAGCACGACAGGAACAATGGCTGGGAGTGCAGAGTTTTAGCAGGCATCAATCCTCAAGTTTTTGGCAAAAAAATTGATTTTCATGAATTTTTTTTTTGCCGCTTCCCTTATTATATGCAATATCATTCTAATTCTATTTTTAGAAAGCAAATAATTTTCAGGACAAATTATTAAAAACATTAAATGGGTCACAAGGAGCTAATAACCCAAAGGAATCTAATGAGCTGGGCAAGGTGAACTTTACCCCTTCCTTTTATCAATAGTCTGGCCAAATGTCTCAAGCACAGGCAAGTATCCCCGAGTCTTTCCTGGGCCACTGTAGTTGTGTGGAAATAACTGGAGGCTGAGTTGAAGATAGTCAATAGAAGAGTGAATCCAGTTGATGGGTGGGGTGTGGAGATGGGGCTATGGAGCACTGTTTAAATTTGGGACACAATCAGATCTAGGACTGGAGTTTGAGCCTAAAGTAACCAGAGCTTGTTTATTACACATCTCTGAAAGGCATTTGATGTTAAGTAAATGCTGCTGCTGCTATGGACAAAGAACCTCCATTGATTTGAGCCTGTATTATAAGTATTACTAGATTTAGAGTTAGTGTAAAGTTCTCAGACAGAAAGCAGTGAGAAGATGGTTGTGTTGATGAATGCCAATGAGACCCATAGGGACAACAAACATACATTACCAAAGGTGACTTTACAAATGGATATGGTTTGTTGAGACACAGTAGTGTCTGGGGCAGAGGTGAGGGAATTAAATGAGCATGAAGTGAATTAAATATCATGGTAAATTTTATTGGACTGGTAGAGCATGGCTAAAAACTGTCCCAAGGGATGCAGAGCCAGGAGTTGAGGGAACTGATGGAACTGTCAGAGCAAGGGCTTTGCCAGGCAGTGATAGCCAGATTCAGCCCAGGGTCCAGCTCAGACAAACTCAGGGCAGTGAGGCAGGGGCAAAGCTAACATGGGAAGTCAGTTTGCTGGTCAGGGTTCTGACCTTATCTGATGGGGATAGTAAGGGTCAGACACAGCACTGCGGTTGCTGGGCAGGATCAAAACCATGCTGGGAAGTCCTTTGTGGGATGGGGTATCGATCAACAGGGTCCATGGACAGACATTGGTATGGCCGTGGCTGAGGTGGAGCCTGGAATTTCTGTGAATTATTGCATAGGGCCTGACAGCCCCCTTGGACTGAAATGGGGATCCTGGGCCAGGGTGACAGGCTGGGCCAATGGTCAGAGCCTTTAAGGACTATTAGTGCTCTCAGGGTCCTGGCAGCAAATGATGAGTAGTGACAAGAGCCTCTGAACTACCTTTTGGGTTCAGAATTGGTGTTGAGGCTAAAGGCATAGATTTATGAGATAGCTTTAAACTGAGTCAGATAAACCCCACAGAATTAGGATGAGGACTGACAACAGCACCATGGTGGCTGGGTCTGTTAACGGTTTCACTCAAGTACACTTAAGGTTAAGTTCCACTCAGGGAATAAATACATATAGTAAAATGCACAGTTTATTTCTAGATCAATATAGGCTAGGATAAGAGCTGTGAATTAATTTAGCTGCCTGATGGGTTAAAGCATAGCAATGGCAAAAAAAAAAAAAAAAAAAAAAAAGAAGATAGATTTCTTGAGTTTTTTACTTCTGGGCGTGAACAGGAATAAGTTGCAGATTGACCTGAAGCAAGGACATAGGGCTTACCTAATCTTCTTCCTTCAGAAAAATAGATAGAGTTTTGTGTATGTGCCAATGGTCAATTTTGCATGGGCAAATACTGAATATGGATCCCCCTTCCAAAGAGATTTTGGTTGTAATTGACATTATTGAGTGTTAGATATTACTAATATTATGTTTGGTGCTGAGACCAAAGTATCAGCTTTAGCAAATCTGTTGAACTTGATGGAAAATTATCCAGTCTTTCACAGGACTTTTCTGAAGCCACCCCTTTGGGCACACAATCACAGTAAAGTTGGCTGGGTACAGGACCACCGATCTTGGCCTTAAGAGTAAATCAGCTGGTATCATTTGGAACACCCCCAGGGACAAGCAGCAGAGTCTGCACTTACTCTGTGCCAGTGGGTTAGCTGAAAGTATGAGGCCAGTATATAGACAGTGAAGAACCTCTGAGTCTGATGTAGTAATAGCCAAGGCAGAAGAGGATAAATGGTGCCTTCCTTTTAACTCTCCTGGACGTCTTTCTCTAGGTTCGGTCCCATATTGTAGTGGGAGAAAGAATACCAAAAAAGGTAATTTTGGGTGTATATTGAACGAAATTTTCATTTGCTGTAAATGGATTAAGTTTGACTTAAAACTCAGCATAACTCTTTTCAGCTTTCACCAAAGACACTGGTGAAGTATCTTTTTTTCCACGTCTTCTGTTTGCATTGTCAATCTTTAGTTCATTTTGCTGAATTCCTTAATTTGTTTGGAATGTACACCTACACATTAACATGTCCATACTAAAAGTATTCTCCAGCATGTTAGAACAAGGGCATGCAGTAATGGTACCACTATTGAAAAAGGAAAGATGGAAAAGCAGTTTGTTGACAGTCTTGCTTTTTGACAGTCTTCTATTGCAAAGAAAAAATTATAGGAATCTGATCAAACCTTTTGAAAGTCAGTGGAATTTTCCCATTAGCTTATTTGGCATTTATTAGATTATTAATGGAATTGAGGATGGAATGATGTAATATTAATCTTCTGCTGTGAACTGCAGAAGTAGTAGAGATGAGAAGCAGATTTTTTGAGAAAATTATGACATAAAGTTAGCACTATTGGTTTTTACCAAGTAGCCTAATCACTGTACTCTCCCCAGATACCATGTTTGTCCTCTGCTCCTCTACGCAATATCTGACAGCAACTAAAGACACAAAAAAATAAATACAAAAAATAAAAAAAATAAATTATTACAGTTAACTGGAAGATATTAATTAGCCCAGTGTGAAGTCAAGCTCCATACCCAGTCTAATTTCAAGACTATTTCATGCACAAACAGTGGACAACTTGAGGATTGTTCAAGTTTTATCATCTTCAAATCCCCAGACATCCCAGACAAACTATTTGTTTTGAACATATTTGTGCTGATCCTTTATGAAACTCCAGTTATTTACAAAACAGTTTGTTTGTGATTCCTAGACTCTGTTTCTGTTGAATGGCCTTCAAGAAAAGAACTGAGACAAAGATTAAACTTTAGGCTGCAGCTGAAAGATGATTTAAGAATTTTTTCCTAAAAGTAACATCGTGCTGCTTGTGAAACGCGTCTGGTTTTCATCTTTGCCAGCGACCAGAGTCAGACACTTATTCACAAAGGCTTCCAAAACAGCAAGGCCTGTTCCCCTCCAGACCCCCTCCTTTAGTAAGCCTTTCATGCAGGCACCCAGCCATTCACTTAAGCACGCTGCTGCTGCTGCTGCTGCTGGGCAGCGTGAACTGAAATCCCCAGAAGGCACGAGATGGGGTAGCCAGCAGCATGAGCAGGAATCCAGCCGTGACTTCTGTGGAATTTATACCTCCAGAGTGGGTCACAAATGTGGTCAAAAGAGAGAAGGGGGTTAGTCTGAGATTAGTCAGGAACAGACACCAATTGCAATGCAGGACAGGTCAAGAACGTGAGCTTTTACGCCACGATGAACAATTGAGAGGGAGGAAGGGAGAATTCTTCTGGAGGACTTCTGGTGTTGTTTTTTTTTATTTTCAGAGGCACTTAGCTACGGCCAGAGAAAAGTTACTCTTCTCAAACATGAGTGCTGACACTGAGTCAACAGCAGGTTAATTCAGCCATGTAGTTTATATTTTAAGACCCCAATCTGAGTGATATGAATGTTTAAATAAGTAAATAAAATCTATTCAGCAAAGTCTCTTCACTTTCTCCCAAATTAAGCATTTCTTACATTTGATTTTTCAGTGTGACTTCTACAGATTGCTAAATCAAGACACAAAAATATTATGAAATTTACATATAATTAATAAATACAGTTTTCCAGTCAGAAATCCCCTGCAGAAACCACTGGTTTATGATTTGTTGTTCTCCCTGAAGAACTTTGTGCTTAGGAAATGCCAGCAGCTGTTTTCCTAAAAAAAAACAATGAGGAAATTAAAAAAATGAAAAAAAATAAAATTAATTATTTTTGTTTGTGTTTTGCTGATGATTCAAAAATTCCATCAATATGCTTATAAACAAAAGAAACAGCTTTGAAGGTACTTTCTTGCTTTCATTTTTACTTGGAAGAATTACCACTATACTTACCTCTAATACATCATGGAAACCATTCCTGTGATAACACTTGGAGCAATCATTTTTATCCTCCATAAACTGGATCTCATTGGTAACCTGTAAATACAGTATGACACTGTTGGATTCACAGATACTAAGAATGTGGATATAGGTTTAGAGGACAGTAGATGTGGAGTGCTTCAGTGTACCCTGCTTTTTTCACTAGATACATATTTCTCTCCAGCCTTGGGCAGGGTAATTTTATTCCCCCTGGATACTAAGAGCCATATTTTAGGCTGTGTTCTGTGTCTGTGAGGGAGGGATCAAGGACTTACATTATTACATTTATATGCAGATTAGTCCACCTTGACTCAGATAGAGTGAAATTAAATTAAAAGCTGCTTACCTGCTAGCTCCTTCCTGACAGCAGGTAGCAAGGAAGAACAGAAATGGCATTTTCTTCAAGTCCTACCTTGTTACTTGCCTGTTGTATGCAGTAGGTAGGCTCAGGTTGTTTCATGATTTGCATTTGCAGAGAAGTAGCAAACCATCGACATAATGGGAATTAGGAGGGAGTTTTGATGCAGGCACTTAACTCTAAGTCAAATGTCTGCTGAAACAGTAGGTTTGCCTGGGGCTATGGGGCAGATTGCCAGACTCTGGCCTCTGGTATGTGCTAGAAAGAGCTATACATGTAATGACAGCACCCTGGGCAGTGCTGAGTCTCACAGCACCCCTGAGGTTCTCTGGCACTGCATCCGCTGAGATATGAGATCATCTGCCTGACTTCTTGTTTGCTCCCAGGATGTTGCTCATCATGGAAGAGGGAGATAATAAGCTTCTCTGACTACTGAGGCTGGGATTCCTAGGTATTCCCTAGGTGAGTGGAAATAGTGGAAAACTAGGCTTTAGTTTCCTTTTTTCACATGAAGCAGTCCCCAAAATGTCTGGCAGGTGGTAATTCCAAGAGTTCAAGGACTAGTGAGAGATTTAAGAAATTAAATATTTTTCCCTCTGACTTCCCCAGGTGAATAGGGATTTGCACCCTTCCTTACAGGATGCAGGGACAGAGATAAGCAATATATTCTGCTGTACAAACTTAAAGAGTAAAAATAGCTTGGTAGGTATCAACACAGAAGGAGTCTGAAAAATGTACTGCTTATGAGAGGGAGAAAAAGAGAAAATAATTTAAAATATATATAAATGAACATTCAGAAAGACACACACTGTAGGTAGAATTATCTTTAGATGGCAGGTTTTCAAATTGTGTGTCTTCTGAGACTGCTTTTGTTACAAGGATTTTCATGAAAATTAAAACACATTTGTTGCCCATTCACACCTTTGCTCTTCATTCCAGAAGAAATCCTCTATGATTTAGATGTGAAATATCTCAAGGGTTTGCACAGAAGCCAGGGAATGCAAAAATTATTGTAGTCATAGAGATGCAACCCTAAACCTCTACAAAGTGTTAATATCATCCCAGGAACAAATTCAGATAAAGCGTTGTAATTCAGTGACTTCCATTTCTATGATCACAAACCACCAGTGCTTCAAAAGCATCTTTTTTTTACTGTTATTATGTTACTATAAACCACTTTACATGCATGAAGAATTCCCTCAGTCATGTCCACTCAGTTTAGTATTTACCTGCTTGGACTGGAAAATGTGAAAGCACTGTCCACGTGATAGATTTGGTTCTTTTGTAGTCTTACTCATCTTCTCATAGAATAAATGATTTTGGTGAGTTTAGCAAAACTTACTGAGAGACAATTTTTCTTCATTCTTAAGAAGCATTTCTATTTCAGTCCACAGTTTGCCTAATCTCTCTGCTCTATACAGTGCCATGGCAGAGCTGTTATTTTAGATAAGAAAGTGCTTGGCATAAGCAAGCACAATAATATGAAAAGTAATTACAGGTACCCAGGCCTCCCAGTAGCATTCTTCCAAGAGCCAAATATCTGTGGTTACCTTTCAGATACCCACAGCTCCTGTCTTGCCTGAAAACATCACTTCAGCCAGCCAGTCACTGCCTGCCAATCTACCAGTAGTTCAGACTATAGGAACCTGACTAAATTTGGGTTGTCCTGTGGTCCAGGAGTTTAACTGGATCATTCTTGTGAGTCCCTTCCAATATGCTGTGGATTCTGTAAAAGGAGGTTGGTCTCAAATGTATGGATTTGAGGTGAGAGATGCTATGCTTAAACAAGTACATATTATTAATTAAGCTATGATACTGCCTTGTGCAATGCATACCAATAGGGAAACATTCAGGAAGGGTAATGCAAGGAGAGGGCAGGCTCATTGTTCACACCACTTTATTCAGAGGCAAAGTTTTCATGACACACCTCCCCAAGAAATCTTTGCCATGTGGTTCAGATTATGTTGCAGCATTTGGCTTGAAATGACCCATATTACTCTGTCGCTGTGTGAATATGTTTTATCTGATTCACTACAAAAGTCGTGGGAAGAAAACCATGCCAAACACTGAATCTTTTCCTGGCATTTCTTTGCAAGGCGTGGTGTCACACACAACAACAAAGACCGAATATCAGTTTCAGAACAGCAATGGCTTAAAAGGAGAAGTCTCTGTCAGTATTTGCAATTGAGACTGAGTGAAATATTTTCCCCTCCTGAAAGATTGCATGCTTTTGGCCTGAAACATACCTTAGTAGAGTGTCAACTTCAGCCACAGTGGCTTAACATTTGTTCTCTTTTTCTCTCATCCAGTGCAGTCACCTGGCTTGGATTCATAACAACATTTCCACATGAAATGATACTGTAATACAAGTAAAAGTGTATTCTGTGTATCCCAGCTGTCAGCCTGAATACCTGCACTAACCAGTACTAGAGAAGTGGCATTCATAACACATTCACCAGGGACTTGATTCCCTGATAAAGCTAGTTTCAATGTCTTCTACAATTTTGTATGTGCAACAAGAATATTACATCCAGTTCTGGAGTCCCCAGCACAGGAAGGACATTGACTTTGTGGAGCAAGCCCAGAGGAGGCCACCAAGATGATTAGAGGGATGGAGACCCTCTCCCATAAGGAAAGGCTGAGAGGATTGGGATTGTTCAGTCTGGAGAAGAGAAGGCTTTGGGGTGGCCTAATTGCAGCCGTCCAGTACCTGATGGGAAATGAGTACCAGTACCTAATTGCAGCCATCCAGTACCTACACAGAAAATGAAAACAGACTTTTTACAAGGGCTTGTAGGAACAGGATGAGGGGAAATGGCTTCCAACTGAAGAGAGCAGGTTTAGATTAGATATTAGGAAGAAATTTTTAGTGTGATTGTAGTGAGGTACTGAAGTATATTAAGTATTTGTGGATGCCCAATCCCTGGAAGTGTTCAAGGTCAGGTTGGATGGGGTCCTGGGCATCCTGGTCTAGGGGAAACTGTCCCTGGCCACAGCAGATTGGTTAGAACTAGATAATCTTTAAGGTCCCTTCCAATCCAAGCCATGCTATGATTATATATGATTCTTGCAAGGAGTTGCCACTTTTCAGCTCATTACTGCAGTTTGGAACTACAGTGTCTTGTTTCTCTTTGACATTTCTAAAATCTGAATTTAACCAGGACAATAATTAATTGCTGTTCAAAATGCTTGTGTTTCTGCGGGGTTATCTGAACTGATAGCATGCTGATTGGTTTCTGTATTTACACACAGCATTTTACATGTTGTCAGGGAAACCTAGAGCACTCTTTTAGGAAGAAGAGAATCCAAATTAATTGTGTCAATCATAAATTCTAAGTAGTTTTGCAAGTGGTCAGTTACATAATTTTGCTAAGATAATAGAGCCTTTAATATTTATTATTATGTTCCTAGCATTTACTTTAGGTAAAAAGAACAGAACAAGTATCCTCCAACATGGCACACTTGGAGGACTATAGCAGTTTAAGTGTGGTAATCAGAAGAGCATCTGTTTCATGGGGTATTTATTTTAACTCACAACGGTGAGTACAATGTTGCTGTGGATGATCTTATTACTGATTCATAAAACTGACCTTTAAAAATTAAAAGAGAAAAAAAGCTCCATTTTAGGGCAGCAGTTGGGATTATATCAAAGTGGTCAGGCCTTTGCCTTGGACCTGGATGATATTTATATGCCAGTGTCAAAACTGTGATCCTGGACCCCCTGTGATCGGCTGAAAGGTCAAATGGCTCTGCCCTCCTTTCCTCTAATCCCTACCTGCTGCTGTGCCTGCAGCAGGCTACCCTGGCTGGGGAAAGATGGAAAGCAAGTAAGGAAACCTGTGGGTTGAGACAGACACAGTTTAGTAAGTGATGGAAAGAAAAAGAAAAATTAAAAAAAAACCTGAAACAAAACAAGTGGTGGGAAGGCAGTCACTGAGCAGTGGCTGTTTGCCAAAAAGAAAAAAAAACCTCACTTGGGGTTTTTTTTGCTGAGCACATGCTGTGCAGTGTGGGATATCCCTGGGGTTAGCTGGGGTCAGCTGTCCCAGCTTTGTCCACTTCCAGCCTCTGCTCACCCCCAGCCCACTCACTGTGGGGGCAGAAGAGGAAAAAGAGAAAGCCTTTGGTGCTGTGCAAGCACTGCTAACCAGAGCCAAAACACAGTCTGTTGTCAACACTGCTCTGGTCACAGATCCACAGTACAGCACCCAACAGACTGCTCTCAGCACAATTAATTCCATCCCAGCCAGAGCCAGTACAGCAAAAATATCTGACATACCTAGGGAGGTAACTGTGCCTCTCCAAAACTCTCACACTCTCCGTCTGCATGTAGTTACAGCATTCAGGATCAGGAATATTTGGGCTCACCTTTTGGGAGATCCAAGCCCTCTTTGTGGATAGCACCACAGGATGAGGACTGCAGGGTATTCTGGTGAGAAGCCTTCATCACCTGCCCAGGCACCATGCAGAAAACCTGCCCTCCTTCGTCAGCACATAAGCAAACTGTAAGGGAAGATCCAAGGGTGCAGGTGCCCAGCTGGGGCACAGGAGCTCACACTGGGCTCTGCACCTCTTTTCTTTTCAGTGGAGAACAATTATCTAAGCAAGACACAGTAATGGTCACAGTACAAAGCCACATACCTTCTCTGACTACTAGATTATTTCATACAAAAGATGATGGATAGCTATCCCCACTTTTCCTCAGAGGAAAGTGTCTGCCCAGTGCTCCCAGCTGTATAATCCTGCAGGCACTGGCTAGCCTCCTCTGCAGCCTGAGCAGCCACCAAGATTCATTTCAGGCAGCTGCTCTTTGCGAGCTTGATGCAGCTCCCTGTTCAGCAAGCTTGAGATTTCAGACCCTGCTTTGAGGTGTCTAACTTGACAGCACCAGCCAAAGAAGTTCAATCCAAGATGAAAAAGGCCTATAGCCCTCTCGAGCAGCAGCTCAAGCCAGGCAGGATACACCAGGCATCCAAAACAGAAGAGCACACCTGTGTTCAGCCAACTTTGAAATCCAAGCTTATCTTCAAGAGTGACCTAGCCCAATCAAGCCAGGTTCATAATCTCTCTTACTTGCAGGTATAATTTTCAAAAGTGAACTCTCTTCTATGCACTTCCTTAGACTATGTTAGTTGTTACTAGATTTCAACTATTTCAAAGTTACTTCTGCCCTCCTGACTGTAGTTTTGCTTAATCTGGGCCACAGCAGAGGTGGCTAAACCTCCTCCCAGCTCAAACCCTGCTATTAAGTAAAAGCATCTACAGACATAGATGCGAGCAGAAGACAAAATGAACAGTACAAAGCACTTTCAAACCACATTGTAACTGAAGGACTTTGTGATTGCCAAGTGCCCCAAAGTCCAATGACACTGACACATGTGGTGCACATACCACCTTTACTAGCTGTTTCAGGAAACAGGATGGTTTCTGAATGAGAGCATCCCTTAATAGTCACCCTGGCAACAATTTATTTAGAAAATAGCTTTAAGCCATGGATTGATATAATCAGAGTGCTAAACAGTATGATCTTTTTGTTGTATTAAGTAGCCCATGAAATATAATACTGAGCTCTTTCAATAGTAGTAATTGAAATGCAAATATGAAATATAAATGTGGTTTTCTCTCTCCACAGAACTGAGAGGGGCCTGTTTTTCAAAATGGGGACTGACCCCTTTAGATGTCTACAGTCAGCACAGAGACACATGCTATGCTCCATGTTTTATTCCTTTCCTTCTAGAAATACTCCTTTTACCTTCAGCTTGTTGTTTTATCTCCATTTTTCAGTTGCATCCACCTATTTTCCCTTGGTTTATGCATCCTTTGGATGGGGACTAATTTTACAATTGTGACTCATCTGTCACAGGAGGACTGTTCTATGATAGGCGCTCTCAAATATATCTGAAAGACCAAATAAATATGCAAATAAATGTAAAAATAAGTAACAATAAAACCAAATAACCAAAATAATGTTTAAGCAATAAGGAATTGCTTCTGGATATTTTGGGCCAGATTAGGCAATTTGCAGTCTGCCATGAAGAAGAATTTGACACAAATACAGCAGGGCCTTTGCAATGTAGTAAATGATTGAACAAAACATCAGGCAGTATTTCAGTGTTACATGCAAAGTATTGCAGTCAGAGGAGAGCTAGTAAATATGATCACTACCTTTCTTCTTGTTATCTCACTGTTGAAACTGAAGAGAGACAATCAAAATAAGAGGAAATGGACTTTTGTCTCTTTTAATCATCTGTACTTAGCCAACTTTTATTCCTAACAAGTAAAATTTACTCTGGTAATAAACCCCTTAAATGCTGCGAAATAAATAAACTTTCAAAGGGAGTGTCTTAAAATTTCCCTGATAATTTCATGGCTCTTGGAAATTATATGATCTTTGAAACAGACACTTTTATACAACCAAATCATCATAAATTAATCATAACATTGCAACAGAACAATCAAGATGAATTCAGTTGACTTTAATATAAATGTAATTTCTGTTTCTGTAGGTGCTCCATTGCAATTGGTCTGCATTTAAATATGAGTCAATCATTGCCTAAAATGAAGTCTACCCTCACTTTTTCTCCCCAGTATATCTTCTGGCCAAACATAATGTAACTTGAATCTTGAGAGGAATGGGTATTGCTGCTCTGTCTGTGCCACTAGCCTGTACTATCACAAACACACAATTTAGGATTTTGTATCTGGGCAGTCTGGTATGAGTATCATAAATGGAAAAACTTATAGAACATACCCAGCTAAATGAAATTCTACATTTTGTTGAAATAAAAAGAGGAGAAAGTGTCCTAAATTGTATTTTTAAAAAAAAATCCCACATTTTTGAAGGAGGAAACAATGTTTCTGTAGTGCTGACCAGAGAATGAAGAAAATTCTGTGAAGAAAAGATGCTTTGGCCCTGTAATTAGACATGGGGATTTTAAAAAATAGCATACCAGTATTTTAAAGCGAAAATAGTGAAAAATATTTCTTTGTAAGCAAGGTCAGTATTTTATTAACGTAGAACATTCAAAAGGTCCTAAATATCCTCATGGTCTCAGCCATGATAAATCCTGAGCCATTTCTGCTACTAGTTAGCAGTAACGTGAATGTAATTCTGATGGACTCATAGAGATACCAGGAAAACCTCAGTGCTGCATCTCACACGGAGACAAAAACCACCAAACAGACTAAAGCAGTTCCCTGCTGCAGGCAAAGGAAGACCTGCAGAAGGTCACTCTGCAGGTGCATGTTGGGAAATTTGCCACAGGAAGGGGCAGGGAGGAATGAAGCAAATTCAAACACGCAAAAATTATCTTCCCTGTATGTATAATACTCATGCAACAGCCTTTTGCATTTGTAATACAGACTGCCTTGGGGGAGCTGGAGGAAGAGTTTTGCAAGGAATTAAATTGTTCTTTTAAAAGACAAAAAATTATACATGAGTGATAAAGAGCATTGAGATGACAGAAATCAGGTACCTGTTCATATTCCACATGCTCCAGGGACATATCACTGCAGTACAGATTTAACCACTTAACCAGAACTTTCTATAGCTGTAGCAACTGCTCAAGCATACCTCTCCTGCTAAATCCACAGCTGAAAATAAACAAATCTTGCCATTCTTCTAAAATTTGCATCTTTGCATTTATGCCCTTTAGTATTTCCACAATAAACTGTCTAACATGATAGTTAGAAAAATTCATTAGCAATGTGTGCATTTAAATATTGATTAAAGTGTGTGTGTGTGTGCGGTTTTTGTTTGGTTGTTTGTTTGATTGTTTGTTTGTTTCAAATAGGTTTTGGGGCATGTTTGTAAAGAAAAACTGAAACCTGATTTGGCAACACTGATTATAGGATCTATGAATTTAAATGAGTTTGGGTAGGTCCAAAAGGACATGACCATCTTTTTATCTGTAGGAATTATTTGTGAGATAATCTTAACTGTTTTTGCTGAAAAGACTGAAATGTCCAGTAGTCAAAAGGTAAAAGTAGAAATCATCTTAATTTTTGTTTCAAGGATTTATAAATCAGTACTATTTCACCTGAGTAAAATAAGGAGTTCTGTTTGTAAGAGAGGCTCAAGAGCAATCAGAAGTAGAGAGGCCAAGAGAACTGAGCTCTGTTGTTTTGGTAGCTACGCTGCTGGTGTTTAGCAGCTTTTTTACCAGCAGTAAGAGATCTTGGATAGGTGCCCCTGGGTTTTAATCCCTGTTCCATTGAATTCAATAAGTACCCTATTCTAATGTAACCAAAACAATGGATGCAGAAATGCAGTTTCCAGTTTTTCATTCCCTTGACAGGAAATTGTTGTTCTTTTTTCCAAATAGCTGAAAACAAAAACAAATCAGGAAAATATTCAGAGAATGAAAATGTTTGAGGTAGAGAAGAAGGTAATGATTTACATATGCACATTGAAAAGTTTTGAAAATTAGTTTTGGAGCTCTGCTTGCACTTGCATTTCTTCCCCACTTATTGTTGTTCTCTAACAGTAAACTTTATTCAATTCTGTCAGAGCCAACAGAAAAACAGTAGAATATCAGCCAGCAAATTCAAACAGCAGGAAAACAGCTTTGCCAAAAAATAAGTAAGTAAATAAATTGCTTTTTAAATCACTGATAAGTAATATAAATAAAAGTTTTATTATTGATGTGTCCATGCTATTGTCACAGACTCTGCTCCAGTACACTCTTGTGTGGTTTACAGCTTGCTCACTGAACAGGAAACCACTCAGCTTCACCCTGTGCTCAAAAGCTGCTGCTAACCTAAATTATTTTGTAATTGTAAGAGTGGGCTAGTTGAAACTCAGAGGTTTGTGGTGGTATTTCCCAAACTTTAGGTAATTCCAAGGGTGGATGCTTAGATACAGATAAAAGAGGTGTGCATTAATGCAGTTTTAATGTGACCCCTGGAAAAATCTTCATTGCAAAATAACTTTTGATGTTGCTTCTGAATATTAAGTACTGCTACTGCAATGACCCACAAATTTTGCTGGACAGGTTGATACAGAGCTACGGTCCAGTGGGTAAAGAGGGTCTTGGTGAGAGAACCAACACCAGAGTAAGGCCTATGTGGTTCTTCCACACCCAAAATATCTCATATATTCTCCATGGCAGAGTAATAGCAGGATGGAGGAATACCACATCAGATCTAGGGGAAGTGTTATACTTATTTGGCAGAATGGGAAGGGAGCCATGTGGAGTGGCACAGCTGCATGTGGAAAGAGAGTTTTAGCTCCTATCTCCCTAAGGGAACTCATCCCTCCAACAATACACTGAATTGCTAAAGCATCAATAAGGCTGTTACAATATTTATACCTAAAATGAATGTTTGCAAAATGAGTAGACCTCTCTGCAACAAACTCGGAGCTCCAAGTGAACAAAAATGTAAGGTTTGACCCAAGACTTTTGAATTTCCAAATCTGCCAAGTCATTTCTCAAATGCACTCATTATCCTTGCAACTTCCACTCATTAAAGTGGACTCTTTGAGAAGTTTCATAGAACAATGGCAATTTCTAATATTTAAGTGGATTATTTTCTTCTTTTATGTATTTAGATCTTGCCCAAACATGCGTGAAGTAATGAATCCGAATTTACATCCGAAAGGTAAAATTGTTTCACTGCTGAAAAAGGAAGTACTATAGCATGTCTATGTAACCTACTTCTTACTCAGAACCAGTAAAATTTTGTGACAGATCTGAACATTTTAATATCATAAATTTAAAATGAATTGGTAGAAAAAATGAAAAGTAATGGATACCCATTAAGGGGATATCCACTAATGCGGACAACAAAAAGGTGTTTACTTCCACTGTGCCCCAAAAAATATTTGGCTGCATAATGGTACACACTACAAAAAGCTAGGAATAAGTTATTCTCTTGATGCAGACTGAAAACTTTACTTTGAATGATGGCTTCTAGAAAGCAACTGAGTGAACTTCCTTTTTCCCTCTCCTGCTACCTTTGAAGGTCCCTCCTCTTTTTGCTGTTTGCCGTTCGAAAACAAGACAATGGCATAGGATCTCTATTTGTTTCCATGACAGATTATGATCAGTAGCAAGCATGTGTTTAGAGTGTATTAATTTCAGAAGTAAAACACTGCATTTACTTAAATTCCTCATAAATGACACTTCAGTTCACAACTGTAGCTGAGCTGAGACATTTAATGCAAAGCCTATAAAACTGCCTAACTAAAAAGTGGCACAACTAGCCAGATAAATTTATTTGATGTACCATATGTTTATAGTGTTATGTGAAGTTTGCTTAAATGCATTCAATATCTATATAATATTGAAAATTTAGATTTAGGGCTGGAATAAACAGTTCTGGGAAAAATAAAACACAGCAATCTATCATCTAACTGCAAATATTTATTGTCTGTGGATAGCTGGCCTTAGCCCAAATGCCCACCATAACTTGTATTTATGCCTTCTTCACATGTCTGAAGTGAAACCTGCCTAATCTTTCACTTGGTACTCTAATTAAACCTATATTCTTCAGGAAGCTTGTTTAATTAGCCCTTCTATAGGGTTAAGGAAGATGCCTGTATGCCTGAACAGGACAAGGTTTTGCATCATAATTTTGGGCAAGACAGTAAAAAAAGTGACTCTGAAAATGTCTATGCAGTTCTTCCTTGCAGCATTTCCAGCTTCAGGGTTTTTGTCTACTGAAGTGGTTAGGACACACCCTGTCAGTATCACAGGGTTTATTTAATTCACAACCCACAATTCTTTATCACTTTCTGCCACTGGGTAAAACACCACAGGGACTAAAAAAACCACTGTGCATTCATAGATTCAGAGAAGCCAATGAGAGCAGATTTACCTTCTGCTTTCCCACTTAAAGGGCTATGTTTTTGATGTTGGATTTTTGTGTACAAATTCCTAACCTGTCACCCTTTTAAAAAAAACTTTTTTAGGTCACCATGAAAAGTCAAGGTTGCCACAAAATGCACATACTGTTTTATTCTGTTGCAAATTAAAGAGAAGATCATTTTTTCCATTTTGTCCTTTGACATCAGGCATTCTCTGTCAGCTGGCAGAAACACACCCACATGTATGCCACAGAAATGTAACACCTTACTATTATTATAAGTGATAGTCTCTGTTTATCAATTTCACAGGCAATGCAGCAAAGCAACAAAATATTTTCAGACTGAATAAAACATGATGAGTCCCTATAGCTTGAGGAGACTTTAGCCTGTGCCAGCTTCAAATCTTTAGCTTGTACTGAAAAAAATTATGCCAGAAGGTCCAGCTGATTGCAGCTACCTGGCACAAAAATTCTGTCTTCTTTCATCCTCGTTCAACAGCCAGTGCAGCAAAAGCCAGAAAATTTGAAGACGTCTCTGTTCATTGCTGGTGGGTTGGGCCAGATGACCTTTAAAGGTCCTTTCCAACCCAAACTAGCCTATGGTTCTATAATAAATTGGATGTTCCAGTGATCTAGCTAGCTGGATATATTAGATAGATAGATAGATAGATAGATAGATAGATAGATAGATAGATAGATAGATAGATAGATAGAGATAGACAGACAGTAAACAGCAGAAATAGTCTCCCCTTAGGTGTTTAGCTTCTACGGCAGTACCTCCTCTAGCACCTGGACAGTGCGCAGCACTTGTTCTGAAGGCCTGATGTGTACAGCAAGGCTGACAGAGTGAAATATTCATTATGAAAATTGTATTCTTAAATAACAGGAAGAGTGGTTTCTCACTTATTTTTCACTCCTCAGCTAGCACAGAGCAAATATTTGGGCAGTTACCTCACCTAGAGGGCAGACCCATGGAAAAGCAGCACCAGTGCTGCTCCGTTCACTGGTCCAGTGCGAAGGAGGCCTAGAAGAAAGAAGGCAGATGGAGTTCATCCCAACTCCATTGATTAATGCATAACAGAAGAGATGATAAACTGGCCTGGACATCAAATTGTAAACTGATATTGGATAGCAATACATCACCCCAAAGGCTTGTGTCAAACAGTCCCCTTTCAGCATTAAACCATGAAATGCATGGGCAATAGCATTGACATTTACCACTGTTATTCATTTTTTATTGTTGAGGATAAATCAACCACACTTTTTTTTATGAACAGAAGTACAGGCTGCAAATTAAGACACCGTTTTTTTTATTATTATCCTGGTACCACCTTTAACTGGGCTTACTTCTGATTAGGACCAGTATAACTAAAGAGAAAATCAGACAAGTAGCTTGCATGAATAAGTGTCTTTCCCTGTCTCCAGTGAATGATCCTCTGAGCAGAGATTAAAGTACTACATATATTGAATAAATGAACATTCAATGCCATCTGCTGGGGTATACAAAAATATGCAATACCAGGCTCACAGGACAAGAACGACAAATGCTAAGAGGGTATTTAGGCAGAAACCTGCTTCCTCCAAAACACAGCTGTAAGAGAGGGTTGTGGGATGCTGGCTGTCCTTAATACCCTTCAGCCATGGGGTACAACCCCTGGACAAGAAGTAGTTCTGGTTTTAACTCTCTCCTTAGCATAAAAGTATTTCAGTGCACAATTATCCTTCTTTTTTTCTAAGCATTACAACATGCTGTAATTATTTGTTATTGGCTGGTCTTGACAGAAGGACTTTCATGCTCTGCTTTTGAAATCAGGCCCTTATGTAGCCAGAGATGCAAGATTTGTGAGGTTACAGGCAGCCTAAGAAAGGATTGAAACAGTCCAGAACAAGAGCACAAACTGGGCAATGACATTCCATGGCTGTTTTGCATTAGAGTGTCACTGGATTAAATGTGTAAATCAGGTTAAGTGCAGAAGTTGGGATCTCTGTTCACCATCTCTTTGGCCTTGTAGCTCATGCTCTCCTGGTTACACCATGAGACAGCTTCATGGGCAGACAAACACCACCAAGAATAGCTTATGGCCTCATAGCTGGAGTGTTCTCAGATTTGGGATTTTCTTCTGCTATGAAGAGAACAAAACATGTTTCTATTCACAGAGGGATTTCCAGACCAGGAGTCCCATAGATCTCAAAGTTCTGCATCAAGAAGCAAAACTCAGGAGAGAGAGAAGAGTTCAAGCACATCCTTCTTTGGGTGTTTTTGGTGGGCGGGCTTAGACAAGCTCATGATTGTGAATACCATTTCCCCACAGCTACTTCCTCATGCATTGTATAGGTCCACAAACCCATGGGTGGACCTTCTTCATGTCCTTTTTTCAGTATCTCTAAAGTACTGTAAATAAATACTCTAAAATCTGCAGTTGGCAGACTTTTATTCCTTTATATAAGTTATTAGCTACTGTATAATTTACTACAGAATGGGACCTGCTGACAGCTTTTCTCCATTTCATATAGAAAAGAGAACTCTTCCTGTTAACACCTATCATTCTGTAAGTACCACATCTTCTTCCTAAAATTTTACTTTTCTTCCACATCCTGATGTATGTTAATATCATCTGGGCTATAATACTAGCAAAAAGGCAATCATCACTGGTTTTTAATGCAAAATAAGGCATGAGAATTGTGAAATATAGATGAGAACTTTAACTTTTTTTTAGTGGGATCTAGACTGGAGAAGTGACTCACTCACCAATTCTCCATTTATGGGCTGAATCTAAAATACACCTTTATCATAAGATCAGGTAAAAATAACAGGAGTCAAGCTGAACAAGGATGTAAGTCATAAATCTTAAGATTAAATATGTAAGCAATAGAAATGAAAGCTGAAAAGCAAAGAGAACACATTTAAATGTCTTTCCACTTGTATCTGAAATCTGGGTTTGAGTTTCAGTTCAGGCGTATAAGAAAAGAGTGTAAATACTTTTTAAATCACAGAAAGATGAAAACAGTTTCAATAAGCAAGTTGGACAAATAAAGGATGACTAAAGAAGTTTGATGCAATCAATACTTTGACTGCTTCAGATTTCACAGAATGATTAATAACAATCAGATGCTATATGAGATTAATACCAAATAGAAGGCAAAACCAGCTCAGAGCAGAATGGGGAAAGAATGGTCAGGAAATTATTTATTTATGCTAAGACACTTAAAGAATTATTTAAGAAATTTCTGAGATATTAATTTATTATCTTTGGGAATTCTCCAGAGTCCTGAGTTCCTAAAATTATGGAAAAGAACAGTGGTAACCACAATTTCTTCCAAGAAAGAAAGAAAATCCTGAGGATTTATTTGGTACCTGGAGAGATTATTAAACAAAGTCAATCTGAAAACATCTTTTGGAAATAATAGGTCTGATTATGTAAAGAATTGGTAATGTGAACATGAAGAACATCTCATCAACTCCTCAAACTAAAAGTAATTTCCTTTTCCGCAGAAATATGACTACAATAATGAGAAAGAAAACAGTAGATGTGATATATATATTGATTTTTATTAGGCCTCTGATATTTCCCAGAAGACAGTGTCACAAGTACATGCCTGGTCTAGATGAAAATGCATTTTATCTAGATGAAAGTGCTTGCACAACTCATTGAAAAAATAGCCACTTTCAGCCTAGCTGACAGTAGTCTGCTATTGAACTGGAAAAGGTTGTGCACAGAAGAGCCTGGAAACCCAGGTACCCTGCAGGGTCTGTCTAGGGTGTGGTGACATTCTTATGTGCTGTCATAAAGATAAACCTCACCCTGCAATGTACTCTAAAGAACACTTCTTGGAGGTAAAGATGTGTACAACCTGGAGTGTGCTCACAGGAAAGTAACACTGGGGATATGAGATTCAAAGTCTTTTAAGTTGATTGACAAACCAAGAAAGATTTAAAAAAGTATATTTGCTTAGAGAGAAGAATTTAAAAAAATATAATTATAGGCATTAGCATAATAAAGTTTGAAATAAAGTGGATAGTAATCAATTTTTTTAGTGTCCTTGGAGAGTAAAACAAATCGGTTTAAATTTTAGCACTCAAGAGAAAAAGCATGAAGTGAAAGGGCAGTTAACTGGTAAAAGAAAATACACCAGGAAGTTATTGATTCCCCATTACTGAGAATAAAACATCAGGGAATAAATTTGAGAATAAAATAAATTTGAGAATCAAAGAAACATCAAAGAAGATCCAAGTGCATGGATGCACCTACACTGCTGGTAACAAAATATGACTTCTAGAGGCATGGGGTAGCCTCAGCCAAGTTTCCTCAGCAGCAATGTTGGCTCTGGGCTGGAGGAAGCCAGGAGTTATGTTTCAGTGAGTAAAGAGTGAGAATGAAGGGTGGAGCAGCACTCCAGAACACAACCTTGAACAAACCTATACAAGTGTATAGACACATCCAGAGACATCCTGAGTCACTCTCAGAACCATATTTCCATGGACTCCACTGTTCAATACGTACTCGCTATCACAATCACTTGGACTGCACATTTGTTAGCACAAATTCCCAAAAAAACTGTATGTTTTTATTTTGAAGTGTGACATTTGTGATGAGCTAGTTAATATATTCTTGCAAATAACATATGTAAACAGTTAGTACAATACAAATACCACATGGATAATATTATAATAAAAGATACAGTTTCAAATCTCTGCAATGATCATAAATTAAACACTCTTTTATATTTTCAAGAGCAGAGAGGCAAAATTCAGAGAGACATCTAAACTGTCTCCCAAATGGCTATTTCATGAATCTAAATTAAAAATTTAGGTACTCAAACCACTTCCTCAACTACTTTCCAACCTTTCAATTTCCATCAGAAAATTTCCCGTGCACTAAAATGTCTCGTTGTGGCAATCATATGTTTCCACACTGAAATCAATCTTGAAAATTTATTTGTATTGTCTGTATATCTCTTCTTCTATCCAGAGTGAATACTTGACAATGAAGGGCAAGAGTGACTTACAGTTTTCCCCCAAGCCACCTGAGGAGGAAGAAAATATGTATGAGACTGTAAGTTCTTCAATGATGGAGGCCATCCATTCTTTGAGAATCCTTCCTGCCAAACCTCTACAAGAATCTGAATATGCAGGTAACATTTTCTCTCTGTGGAAACCAAGCAAAACCTACAGTTATGTAGGAACAGTACAGGCTTGGAGTTTTCTGTCCAGATTTTTTTTCATTTAATGGTTCAACTGGAAAATAACACTGGTAGGCAGAAACATGAGAAGAGCTTTGTCTGTTTCTTCATATTCAACAGTTACCCTGATTTTCATTAGATTATGCTAAATTAATAATTACACACTGTTTTTTAATTTTAATATCACCTTCACAGGATAAATTTTATTATCCCATTCCATATGGAATGTGCAAAACCCACAGCCATTTCAGAAAATCTCACTGCTATTTAAGCCTAGAAACCTTGAAGAAGGAAAATGTATTAAAGAACACACTAAACTTTCCTCCAGATGATAATGTAGTATTATTTCTAAAGAAGTTCTCTGGTGTTTTAAATAGCAGTAATAAGCAATTACTTCGTATTTCTCAAGCATTTTTAACCTTGTAAGGTAGCTGCATTAATCACCTTTTGGTTTACTAAAGCTATTCTAGGTCACATTTAATGCCTAAACATACAGAGCCAATTAATATCCCATTTATGGAAGCAAAATGTCATAGCTGTGCATTGCTCCAACCCCATATAAACACTCTAGAGGTTTTAAATATTTAAAAAAATGGGGGGAGTCCTAGATGAGAAAAAACTGGAAACCATAAACCAGATAGCTCACTCCAGTTCATATCAAAGTCAGCATAGACATTTTCTACTCATTTTTGTGGGAGTTTCTTTGGTGTCTAAATAAATAGATGGCTTTTAAAGTGGGTAAACTTATCAGTGTGTGAAAGGATCCCAATCAGTCTGAACAACCAGTTATTCTACATTATGTTCCACGAATAATTTGTCCATTTTACTTGGAAATCTGAAGTGAATTCCAAATACAGTTTTTATCTTGGTTAGTAGTAAAAACTTTCATTTAGCAGAAAGCACCTCTTGTTGTTTATGTAAGACTGTCCTGAAATAGCCAAAAGACATAGTTTTTGTTTTGTGATGTCAGGTAAAACACATTAAACAAAAAGCTGCTTTTTGCCTGTGTATTATGCCCAGTAACTATAATGTGGCAAGACACAAGAGCAAGGAAAGGACTGAAATATATTTCAAAAGGGTAAAATTCAATGCTAACATTTTTGCCATCTTTTCTAGATAAATACCAGTGCCCTTGAGATGTAAAATTAATGACTGAAAAACACATGTTAGCATACAACCTGAGCATTTCTTTTTGATGGTCAGGGATGCAGTTTTTATTAAAAGCTAAAGTAAAAATTAAAATACTACCTAGAGAATAAAACCCCTACAACCCTCACAAAACCAGAACAACACGATAGCATTGCCCAGAGCAAAAGTTCAAATGAAAAACAAATTCAGTAATCAAACCACAGTCAAGGTCAAATCTGCCTTAACTGTTTACCAGCTTATGAAGGCTTTTATTTGTAACCACAGTGGGGAGGTTAACCATAAAGCTATTACCAGGGTCATGCTTATGTCCTCGATACAACTGCTAAAATGGTTGTTAAGTTTGGGAAAAAAAAAATTAAAATGCTATAAAAATGGCAAGACCTGACCTGAAAAACACATTTTGAACATCATATTACTGAATTACTCAGGCTTGATTTTTCTTCCTCTTTTGCAGACAAACGTTGCTTAAGGCCTTCAGGTACCACTTCCCCAACGAGCAAGAATCCATCTCAGCCCCTCCAACACTCAGCTGTAAGTAAAGATACTAAACCTTATTCACAAATAGATTTCCCCTTTTCTGTAATATCTCCCAAAGTGCAGTCTATTTAAAGTCGTAGCCACATCATATTGATTTGCACCAGGCGGCCCAAGTTCCTGTGAGCCATTCCTGTTTCACTTTGCACACGTCCTCGCCTCTTGCTTTCACTCCTTGGCTGCTGAGGTTCTGCTGAAACTTAGGGGCGTCCCAGCCAGGAGCAGCACCCTTTCTACCAGCCATAGCTTCAAGAATGATGGCTAACATCACATCTTTCTTTTGGTTTATTAACAGATTCGCACATTTGATCCGGAGGGGAGACCAGCGGCAAATGAAAGAGGTATAATAAAATAAAAAAATCTACCTATTTCTGCAAAGAGAAATAGTAATTCCTACTTCCATATTTACCTTTTGCACATAGGCAGAGATTGCACATGATAGAATAGACACGCTTTTCAGAATAGCAGCTGCTTTCCAAAACAATCATCCTGCAAATTTTGCAATACTCTTTCAACTATCTAACACTGAAGTAATTATTTACAGAAGGAGATATATTTTATCTCAGGAGTTCCCTGTTCCTACAGGGGGAGGACAAAAAGCCTTCCAGTTTAAAAATCAGATTTTCCTTTTCGCTTTATTGTAAGGACATAAGGGGCAGGGAGAAGCCAATGTCTCCTGAACTTTTCCACCAAAAGCCTGCAAAATCCCCGCTGTGCTTTACTTCTAATAATGTAATTCTTTTTCACTCCGTATCCTTCTCAGGTTTTTTCCATGAATATATTGTAAAACATAATCTAATAACTATTTTTAACTAGTAATAGCAACTTCAGCAATTCCTCTAGGGATTTGCATCCTAGGGTGACTATTTACAAAGGCTTTCTGACAATGTTCACCGACTCAGAATATGCTAATTGTGTAGCACATCACCTAGCATATTTTTTTCTGCTTTACCTTTAACCCTAAATTTGCTTTAAAATCCTTTAATTTTGAGTCAAAAATGTACCTTTAATTTTTGTTCTGTTTCTTGTGGTGAAATCAGAGACAGACAATCTTATTCTTCAAGAACCTAATGAAGTGTCCAAATATAAAATCCTCTGATTGACAGTTTTACTCAATTGTAAGATTGTTTTATAAGTAGGTTACTATACACTTTTTAACATCTAATTTACTTTGGATGTAGCAGTACATCATGAAGTCAGCTACTGAAAGATTAAATATCTGATTATCTTTGAAAATAAATGGTATTTTTTAGCTTACCATTTTCAAACCTTTGAACCATAAGGTAATATGGTCAAAAAGACTGCAATTGCCAAGCCAAGAAAATGTGACCCTTTTGTGTTTGCTGTAGCAGCTGATTTTTAGAAAGTATTATAATTTGATCAGCCAGAAAAATAACTCAAAGAATTCCATGTAAAACAGCATTTGCTTTTTTTCCCCTCTTATTTCACACTATAATGCAAAGTGTAGAGAAAAATAATTCCTACAGATGATGAGAAAGTAAGCGCTATATAGTTTGCAAGTGAAAGGCAGGCTAGATTGATTCTTGTGAGCAAATCCCCATGTAGCCTGGAAAAAAGCTGAATTGAGATAAATTCGAGTAAGCCAGCTTCAAAATCTGCAGAAATCAGTAGGCAAGGACAGTTTGCCAGTTTATCTAAAGCTTTGAATTCCAGCAGGATTTAGTAGGTTGGATTTACATGTCCCCATGTGATGTGTTCTGATGTTAAGATGAACCAAAGGAAGGTAAATTAAACTCTGGTGTTTGAGAACACAACTGATACATATTTTTAGTACTTACTGAGTGAATAGCGCTTATAGAGGACACTCTTATTTTTAGATAATAGCTACACTGTTTTTAAATATATGCTTTTTTTCTCATGCCCAGTGCTATTAAGTGGCCTTGCCACAAGATGGCATGAGTAGTACAGAAGACTTTTTTCCAGCAGTATTTTCTAGAAATGTTAAACATTTAAGGTATCATAATTTTATTTATAGCAATTTGTTCTGGTTTACTTGAAGGAGAGCTTGAGATCTGTTGCATGTCCTTTGCATTAGTTAGGATTTCAGCATGTAGGAAAATAATTTCAATATAGCAAAAATAAAGTAAGATTTATTTTATTAGTAAGATGTTAATTTAAATAATCAGTCATATTTTGGTATATTTGAAAAAAACAGAACTGATTTCATTGGTTTTCAGTATTTTTTATAGATTTCTATACAAAAATAAAAACAGACAAAACTAACTTGATAAGCATATATATGTATATAAAGTCTCTGAAAAATATTTAAATGTACAATACCTGAAAAAATATCACACTCAAATGATTCATTCTGAAAGCAAGAGCAGAGTTCTAGAGGTAGATGCAGGGGAAGGCAAGGAATGGGGTTGGACTGCCCATAATAATAACAACAATACCAGAATAAAGCTGTAACTTCATTTATGTATTATATGGGTAGCACTCTACTAAGAATTATTTGTAATTATTTTTAGGAGGAAGAATGAAAATACATGGATACCAGGTAACCAGAATCTCTCATAAATTAAAGTTTTTACTGCTTATTTTGCCATTTAATACATTTTTAAAAGCAGGCTGCCATTTTGCTAGCACTATCTAAAGGAGAACTCCTATTTGCAGTCCTACATTATCTCACTTGCATTCACATGAGGATGTCTTTTATTCCTCAGTGATTTTAAAATGGCATGATTATAGCATGATGTTTTGTGCTGTAGAGTACATAAACCCTTTGACTCTTGACACAGGTGTGTCTACTTAATCTAAATTCATCGCGTTTGTCTCTAGTTAAATAAGGGGGGAAAAAAGGCTTACAGAGATTTTTGTTTCCTCTCTTTTCCAGGAGCCTACACCTCCCCCACGGTAAGATCACATCAGAGATCACTTACCTGTGGTCCCCGGGGAACTCAGGGCTGATGAATGCTCACATCCATCTGTGCTGCTCATGGTAATGAGGTGACTGGAAGTGAGCCAGCATCCTTTTACTGCTGGCTCTCTTTGGACTTACAGGTTCTGATATGGAATTAGGGAGAACAAAACACGAGCTCTAAGTATTCCTAGCAGGAGCTCAGGCCTGCATCTTCAAAACCAGCTTGGCTGTGCCTATGGACAAGCCAAAAGCCTAGAAATATTGAATCTGGTTCAACCCAGATATAAATTGCTGGGGGAAAAAAGATATTCCACCGATTTTATTGGTGCCTTAGGTTCTGCTCACTGTGATAATATTGACTTCATTCTCACTTAAATCAATTTGCCAGTGCTTTTTGCTACACATCTAAATCATGTATGGAAATCAACTGGAATATTTCCACTTACTCCCACAGAAGACAGACCAAGCTCTATTCTACAAATATATTTTTCTATGATATGCCCACAAATAAAAAATTAATTGCTTCTTGATTTGGTCAACCTCAAATAATAACTGCTATAATTATAAAAAATCCTTTCAAAAGGTCACCTAGGAATGGCAAGTTTATTCCTCCATGCCTACACTGACTGGTCTAAAAAGATACAAAGAATTTTAAAATATTATTAGCATTACATATTTAGATTTGACTCTAAAAATATAAAATAGCATAAAAGGGCAGTAAAATTTCACAAATTCAAAACTGTAATAGTGTAGGAATAACAACATTCTCAATACGTTATTCTACAAAATTTCACTATTTGTTTCTGTTTGTATTATGGTGGCCAGAATGGTTCTTAATCCTCTCACTTAACTTAATTTGGGTATGTACTGTGCAAACACACAAGGCTCCCTTCCCCAGGAGCCCACCACTGAAGGCAGTGCTGCCAGGCACCTTGGATGCACCTCCAGCTTTGTCCAGCCAACCTCTCCATGCTACAGCTTCCAGCTGGAGCTGGGCTGTGACTGCCTGGTCTCAGAGCACAGACAGGGCGTGCCCACATCCGTCAGAAAACACCAGGCCCACATTACCTGTGAGTTTTCTGGGATGAAGAACATTTTTTCCTCTGTCTGGAACTGCAGTGTGTTCCCTGGCTGGGCCATATACGCAGCCATACGCCCCCGGAAATACCCGCCCCGCAGAGCTGTACTTGGCACACATTGGTGAGGCACACAAAAGCAGTATTTAGTGGCACACAGCACAGTGCAGTAATGTCTTGCAAATGTAGAATATTATCCAATATTACTATTGCTGTTGAAGGGCCCTGAAGAGCTTCTGGATCTGAGCTTGGCTCAGCATAAATACATTGAAATACTCTCAGAAAATACACTCAGAAAATTCCAGTCTCTTACTTCTAGAACTCGCGCTTAAAACACAGTCCCTGCACCTCCTTTATTCCCTAATAGCTCTTCAAGTTCTCCTTTGACCTCTAGGCCTCTGAAGATGCTGCCAAAGCAGTATCAGCCCCTTCCTCCAGAGCCAAGAATAAGCATCCAGGTCTTTCCCAAGAGGAACACGCTCAGCCAAGATCCTACCTTTCCAATATCAGCAGAAGTCACAAGGTACAGTGCATTCCTCATCTTCATTCCCTAAGAATCAAAACACTCTCCCTGCTCAAACCACAAAATTTTACTTCCATCACACCTCTCCTTTTACTTAAGAAAGTTATTCTTTAGACAGCTGTGAATAATTTAGAAAAGTGGTATTTAGTGTAATGTGACACTGGCATTTTTTTTAAAAAAGAACTGACAAAATAATGGTAAAGAAGTAAAGGAGTAGAAAAGCAACCACTTTTAAGTACAAAAATGCTATTTACTTAGCACAGTTAGTGAATCAAGCGATGGGGAAACACATTGACTGCACCAGAGATACAGAAACACACTCCACATCCCAAAGGCATTACATTCAGCAAAAGAAATGACTCATCTGTAGGCAGAAGTTTGGCTTCAGCCCATGACACCAATGAATCCAGGCTAAAAATCACTTCTTGCCCTTTCCATTTTGCACTCCTGACAGCATCCTGCCATGGCAGTGAGGATGTGCCACCTGAAGCACAAATCCCTTGTGCCCAGCTGTAAGACCCAAGCACATGCTTACACCAGGTTATGAGTCTGGTTGCTTTTTCCACACAACACGTACCTGGTCAGATGAGCAGGAGCACACTCTGCTCACTGCCACATAAGCAGGTGTGCACGTGTGCCTGCTGTGTGACCAAAATGCACATTCACAATGGGGGTCAGTGTTGGACACAGCCTGGGAAGAGGAATGACACAAATCCAGGCGCCACAGGGTATGATGCTCAAATGATTCTTGACAAAAACCTACAGCAGCCAGAAGCTGGGTCAATCTTGTCCATCCTTCCTTAAATGATTTCAATTTCAGCTCATCAGGATGGAATTTTGCTTCATTTTACAGAGGTCACTTCAAATCTCTTGGGGGGAAAATAAGCTTACAAATCAAGCAAATAATCTTCTGCTTCAAGTATATATTTAATGAGTGAGCTCTAATTATGGGTTATTGGGGTAGGGTTTTTTTCCTGAATGGTGCTTAAATTTTTTCATGGCTTAGGTTCCAAAACCTGTTGGTTGTTAAGATCTTTTATTAATATGAAGTAGCTTCATATTCAGATGCAAGACCTGACATAGAGCTGCAAAGTTCCAAATCCCACAGCTGATCCCCCTCCCTTGGTAGGGCAGCACATATTGAAAGCTTTGTGAGAAATGTTATAATCCGTGTTGCCAGCAGATATCATTATGCAGAGCACTTGGATTTAAAAGGTCCTATTATAAAGCCAAATTCTGTAATATAAATACATGTCATGTCTATTGTCCTAGGGGTTTTTATCACATGAGTAAAACAGAAGTGGAACAGAGTAAGACCACACAGTATCTGGAGAAGGCACTTTATAAATTTCCCACAAGCACTTCACTCAAAATATTTGTCACTCATCCTCAGTCCAGTTACAGCTTTGTAAGGAGAAAACACACATATGAGCTGCAGAGGGAAGAAGTATGGCACTACAGCTTACAGTTCTTTGCTAGACTGTAAGCAAAGCTGTCCAACCATGGATGTGATTTAAAAGTGCAAGTCCTGTTTTCCAACAAAATTTGGAAGACTTATAAAATTTAACACATCATTATTTATACACTATAAAAAATAGCTTCATAAAAAAATAGGCAAGTGCAGGGTCCTGGAATGTATCTTAGAAGCTCTGGTGTGATTGAAACTTTTATATGCCCGTGGTAAGCAGGCCATGCAAGGGCCATGTCCCTTGGAGGTGGAGGTTTAATGTCACGGAAGTTTACCCACACACCCAGTGTCCTGAATATGGGCTTTCACACACTAAGTAATGGCCCTGGAGACCAAGCTAACAAATTGAAGAAACTAACACAAAAACAACTATCCAAACCAAAACAGTTCCTCTCCTTTCTCCTAGCCTTCTTGAATAATACAGATCATTTCCAAATTTCTTGCCTCAGGCCTCCATGCTGATCGATGTTTTCAACACAGACAGGAGCAAGAGAGCCCTTGTCACTGTTGAAAAATAGCTCCCAGGGTTTCCTATACCAGATCTTCATTTTGTCTTCTGACTGATTTAGCAAAATATCTCACTGTCATATTTTTTCAGTCGAGGAGATAGGCTAAACAGGGACTAAATCTCAAAGCCTTCCAAAAACTACTAGATGCCTATTCACACCTTATGTTGCTAAATAGCTTGTAAAATGTGGTACCCTGTCTCTTTTATTAGGAGATACACGTTGCTAAAAAGCATAAGCTTTCATGTAACCAAAACATCTGACAAAAGAGGTCAGATTCAATACCTTGTTCATTTTTTTTTTGGAGGGAGAATATTTGCTTCCCGGGAAAGGATGATACTCCTGTTGATCAGGCATATCAGGAGAAGGCAAAAAAAATACCTTAACACCTACTTAATCAGGGCCATGAGGAACATTCTCCACTCATCTTTCCCTGGTTTGCACCTCCTTTTTCTACACTTTCCATTTCAGCTCTGTGAGTGTTTCATTTTTTAAATTCTTTAGTCTTCAAGGAACTTACTTCCATTTATAGCTGACTCTAAAGTGTGTAATAAGTCCTGTTGGCATGAGATGAAAAGTGCTGAAGTTGATACTCCTCTTTTCCCCCTCCTCCCAGTATAAATCCTTAACAAAGTTGTCTTTTACCATAATGAATTCAGTGGATGCTATTCTTTTTTAAGAAAGTCCAATATACTTCTCCTGAAAATAATTCATGTAAAAAAATAACCAGCCTCTGAACTTCTCCAGAAGTAGCAAAATCCTTCCCTTATCAAGGGCTGTTAGTTCTCAGTGTTGATGTACTCAAAGTGATTTTTATTTTATCATAATTAAATGCTTTGCATATTATTCTTTCTTTTCCAGACATTCATCTGTTAAGGAATCAAATAAAGTAAGTATTCATCTTTGTATGTATTAGGACCATAAAAGCCAAACACATTCCACAGCTACACAGTATGTAATAGTATTTTAGCCTATTAGGTTAAAAAAACCTGTAAGAGTCATATTAGCTTTGTGTCATAAAAGTGTCCATCTTTAATGTGTGTTGCAATTTCAATACTGCCACGTTCTGAATGGGGTAAGTTTCTGAATTTGTTTGCAGAAATAAAAACATAGGAACAGTGCAAAGCTACCTGTCCAACTATCCACATAAAGCATCTCTCATAACTGCCTGATGTGGATGCCTGTGAAGAGGGAGCAGCAGGAGACACTCTCCTTCAGACAAAGAGTTTCCACATCCATTTTTACAAGCAGAAAACTGAAATTATAAGGTCAATAGAGAAGTGTCGTAGCATTAATGTACTATAAATACTTCAAATATAAGAGGACCCATTTCAATACGAAACAAAAATGGAAAAATTTTAAATCCAATTTTAACAGTGCCTGCTATCCCACAGCTCCCTTTTGCCTCTCCTTGCCCACTCACTCACTACTCAGACCAATGAAGTAAAGCAGAGGAAATGGTTTTAGCAATAAGGGAGTTAATAAGTTTTATAGGAAATCATTTGTTATAACTTAAGAGATACAGTCCCTGCAATCATGCAAAGTGTTAAAGGATGTTTGTAAAGTGCAGAAAGAGGTTATAATTTATAGCCTTTTATGCTTCTTACTGAATGTTTTAGTTCCTAAATGTTTTAGTTCCTAACACTAATGTGTTCCTACTGAATTGGTTTTATTTTTTTCCTCATTAAAGGGAACAGAAGAAAGGAATCTATAGTAGTTAATCCCAACTGTTTCCTTCCACAGCAGCTTGTAGCACAAATCTACAGACTTGCCTAACTTTTAAATCCATTGAGTTTTCCTTCTCCACAGTTCTGACTGGGAAGCTGCCCCAAAACTCACTCCTCTTGGTTAGAAGCTTCTTTAGTTTGAAAGATGATGACAAAAACATGGTTTGATAGCAATATCGTGATCAACATTTAATGCTTAAAAAAATGATATATTGGCAAGAAAGATAATATTAAAAAAAAAAAAAAAAAAAAGCTTTGTCTTTTCCTGGATACTGACTCATTACAAACCAAACATGAAAACACTCCCAAGAAAAATAAATATCTTACAGCTGTAATTAATATTTCTGGCTGGACACTGTACAGCTGCACAAATACTTCAGCTCTTAACAGGCTCTTAGTTTGGCTACATCTTAAGGAGAAATATTGTGAGTCTCATGACATAGAAGAGATAAAATTTAATTTTGATCACTTCCCATTCATACAGATATGAAGGCCTAAACAGTTTCAGTGTGACCTGGAGGAGGAGAAGACAGCGTGTCCTTGTCCGGGTTTCAAACACCAAAGAGCAGGTCAATAGGTTTGAGTGAAGGACTGCCCTTCACCACAGCCCAGACGGGCTGCAGGAGAGGGTACTGAGGAGCCTTTTGAAATTGGAAGGGACAAAGGCAAAATGCTACTTAAGAATGAACTAAACCCTCAGCTCAGAAGGATCTGGGGACCAAAGGCTGAACATGAGCCACTGGTGTATCCTTGATAGCCATAAAGGCCAACAGCATATCAAGCTGTGCCAACAGAAGCATTGCCAAGAGATCAAGAGAAGGGACTATTCCCTTTTACTCATCACTCATTAGACAACACCTGGAGTACTGCTCAGGGCTGAAGCTGACAGAGCAGAGAGGGCCAGCACAGGGTCACCAGGACAGCCAGGACATGCAGCACCTGCCCTGTGAAACGAGTCTGGTGGGACTGGGCTCCCTTTACCTAGACAGGGGAGAGCCCTGAGGGAACCCAACAGCTGCCAGTTGGTGTCTGAGAGATGTCTGTCAAAAAGGCAGAGCATGGTGCTTTACAGAGTGCACAGTGGAAGTACAAAAGGAAACAATCTTGAAATGATGGAGGTTTCAATCGGAAATAGGGGAGAAAAATTAATTATGAGGGTACTGAAAGAGGTTTCCCAGAGAGGCTGTGAAATCTGCATTCTGGGAGGTTTGCAAGACCCTGCTGGTTAAAGCTCTGAGACCCCAGGTCTCATCTCACAGTTCCCCATGCTTTAACCAGAAGCTTGGGCTAGGACCTGTGCTTGTCCAGCCTGAATAAGACTTGAAATTACTAAGTAATAGGTAAACATTATTGGGGAAGTAACTTATCAGGAAGGTTCAAAATGCAACATCTACAAAGAATAAACAATTTTTCTCTTAACTCTCTTTTTCTCAATTTTTCTTTTTTCTCTTTCTTTAATATTTATAGTCTTAGATGCATCAAATTAACAAAAGAAAATTATATTCCCATTAATTTGGTCTGTGAATCAAAATAACACAGAAACACTGTGAAAGTTTAGGAGTCAAACTCCAGTCTTTAGAAACCTATCATTCTTATTTTTAACATAATATGCCGGATTAAGACTCACCACACAGTGATTTTGAATGAAATACCTGCTATGACAGTAAAAATAATTACTGTCGGTTAAGGAGCCTGAAAAGAAGTGACTGATTTTAATCTTTGGATAGTGTCTCTCCAGTCAACCATAATCAATCTCAATTGAAAACAAGATCAAGGAAGGAAAATCATATTGTAAGTTAAATTGATACACAATAGTCATCATGAAATAGTGATCTTTGCAGTAAACATGTTCACTTACACCCCTAAAAAGTTCAATTCTCGTTGCTAGCAGACTGAGATCAGTATTCAGCCCAGGTTTTTGACAAAGTGATCAGGTATTAATGATTGAATGTCTATAAATTATTTTAAAACTGGTGGATAGTTGGGTCTGTTGGGGTAAATTCAAGTTACAAATCCAAAGAAAAATATTTACTATGTTATCATTTTGTATAGGCACCTGGAAGAGAGCAAGGTCAGTATTCAATAATATGTTAATAACTTGTTGTCTTTCCTTTATATTCCAAAACTAAAATATTCTATCATTAAAATTCTAACTGAAACAAGAGACATCCCCCAGGATTACATCTGCTGAGAATGGAAAAAGTGAGAGAGATCTCAACAGTTGCTGATGAGCAGCAGGAAAAAGGAAACTTAACTTGGCCTTACCTACAGCTATTTGGGGAGCCAGGGTATCACATCTGTCCTAAGCAAATGTCTTAAGATTTTAGAGAAAATAAGTGTTGGTGCCTAAAAAACCAAGAGAAGGATATTCAAAAGACATCTGCACAGAGGACATCACCCTTCTCTCAATCTTGCTGCCCTACCATTATTTGAGGGTGAGAATTTTGAAATAAAGTTTTTTCAAAGCTTTGGGCTTTTAAAGCTAAAAAATTTTTTTAAAAATTGAAACCTCCAATGTTTTAAAAACATGTCATTTCTTTAGATGTACATACAGCTTTGAAAAAACAGCTTAAACCACTCACTGTGTCCACGTGCACAAAGGTCCATGACAAACAATGTTACTCCAAAATACTTTGAAGACAGGTACAGGTTACATGGCTTTCATGCTGTTTACACTTTGTGTTAATGAGTCCATCATTTCCTCTGGCATTTCCTTTTGTGGATTAAGGCACCATCTCCTGATTTTCAGCAATAAATAGAATCGACTGCATTAATACATGTAATGCCTATCCTGTCCTATAAAAAGGATTTATGAACTCTCCACATACTTCTAGTTCAACATTCTACATTATTTACTAATATGTGAAGCCACAGCAAACCCTGTAACATCCCCCATGTAACATTCAGTACTAGTCCAAGTGTTTCCCACTTGGAAATCATTAGCTGACTCATCCAAGCCAGACTGATTGCAGCCCTTTAAGGTTTTCTATTGAACTGCCTCACCCTCATGTATGAATTTACTTAATTTATTTCACAGTAGTTGCTAGATGCTGTCAGTTACACCAAAGACAAAATATTAAGTTCTTATCCTTTTTACTAATAGTTACAAGTTTGGGGAAGAAACCTGAAGTATCTTTTCAAGCACACCAGCATCCTCCTGAAGCCAGGTAGGAATAGAAGAGTTTCATGAGTTTGTACTGGATGCTTCAAGGACTAAACATTCTGCCCTAGAAAATTATACTTCACTATGCAATAACAGCAAGATGATACCACTTGCTGATGCCATGCAGTAATATATTATGTTTTGCCCTGATGTATGACAAGAACCATCTTTGGGAATTGCTTTCCAGCTATTGTAATTGCACAGCCAATCTTTATCTTTACTAGCATGCTGCTGTATTACATTGCTGCTGCTATTTCTGTGATAGGGTGTTAAATATATTGTAAAAAGAAGTTCTGCTATCTCCAGCCTCGGCATTTCCTCTCCCCCTCATTTTCTATTTTTATTTACAAAGGATACACACCTGACTTTCCAAAGACAAATTATTCTTCCACAGAAATCTTCCATAGTTAGACCTACTTTGTTTTTCTAGCCTATACAAATCTTTCCTTTCTAAATGTCTGTAATCTCTTTTCTACTGAAATATGCAACAAAACCCAAAAATATAGGAGACAGCATAGGAAGTATATGAATGATTTAACATCTTTCCTAGACAAATGCAGAATCTCTCCTGTAGTGTTGTTTACAATAATAGCATTTCTCTGGGATAAAATTATTGTATGGAGTAAATATGACCATATTTGTGACCTCTAGTATTCTCTTTCTTCTTATGCTTCTGTTATGTGAAGTTATTTGGTCAATATTCTTCCCAGTGTAACACAACAAAATACTAACCGGGCACTCAGGAGTGGTCTAGAAAATCAGAACAGGCAGGGAAGAATGCTCCCTGGGTCTTCCTATAGAGGAACTGGGAACATCAGCTGAAATTAGCAGTGAAGCATTTTAACATGTAGTTAAAATGTGGAACTCTTATGGAGAGTAAAAAAAAACCAAAACTCCATGCAGCTTGGACCAAAGTAGCTCATGAAAATAAGGCAAATCTGTCAAAAGACACTAAGTACAAAATTACCACCCAAAACCTGGGAAGGCCCAAAGCTGCCATCAGGAAGAGGAAATGGTATTCTGGGGAAGCACAGCTACGCATTGGTCTCTAATTTGACTGTTACACTTCCACTAAAAGAAACCTTTTTCTGAAATTACTTTTATTCATTGCTTTTTCCTAGCCCTCAATGTACACGGAGCTCTAAAAACATTTGCAGATCAGGTAAGAACCAGAGATTGCTTTGAAAGCCAAACTAAACATGGAAAAATAAGAGTAAAAACAGATTCAGGTTGCTATGCTTGTATATCCACGCTGAGGATTTTCAGTGCACTTCCTACTGTCCTTGACTACATAGCATACTTTTAGTCTCCTGTAACTGCCTCTGCAAATGCCCTTTTTTATCAAAAAAGCAAACCCCTAAGCCGTGCCAAGAACCTATGAGTGCGTAACACGAACTTACAGTAAAAGCAAGTACCACCAGGAAGAACATATGGACTGCATTATTTGTTCAGATCAAGTAGGATTCAAATTAACTTTGGTCACTGCCAGGCTAACCAAGCCCACCTCCCCCAGCTTTGCTTCTCAGGCCCAGCTCCCAGATTCTGCTGGGCTCCCTCCATTGAGCTGCTTCCTTCTTGTGCTGGGGTACAATTCCACACACTCTCCTCTGGATACCTACTAAAAATCCTTCCTTACATAATCCATAAAGCTCATCTAGGTCTCTGCTGCTGCCACTTCAGACAGTTCCTACCATCCCTACTAGGTCTTTTGCTCCTTCAGGCTCTCTGGGACAGCAGAGTATCCTTCTTCCTCTGTCAATTCCTTGCCCTCCTGAAGCAACAGGGAGAGAACAAATAAGTAGCCTTTCCCCTGCTACCCTACAATTGCCTTTAAAGTCCATATTTGGATTACAAAATATTTTAAGAACAAATATTAATTTTATTAAATCTAATTTCTTGACAAGGTGTTGTTAGCTCCATCTCAGCCAGACTTGGTACATAAGTATTGCAAGAGAATTTTACCCTTCTTGTCCCACACCTTAAGACACACCAGAAAAAAAAATCTGCACAACATACACAGCACAGGTCACAAAACAACTATGGTCCTAGCAGTGGGCTCTCTTAAAAAAAAAAAATTCTGGGGATAGCCAATAAAATGCAATGTGAATAAAAATGCTAAAATCATGATCCAATAAGCTGAACAGTAAGAATATTTCACATTTTGACAAGTCAAAGTGATTGCAGAAACAAAAGGTTGATGTCTGGTGCCAGGCCCTTTGAACAGTGATTTCATTACTGAACAGACTGATTGCTTGCTGAAGATCATGGCTCTTTGTCTACTGCTATCAATGGATCTTGTTTTAAAAACAAAAGTAATGCAGTTATAAATCAGAACATGGTACAAATATTGATGGAACAGTGAAATGCAGTGAAAACCGCTTCCCCTCTGTAAAAGAAAGTCTTCCTAGTAAAATTTAATATTGTCATATGCTACATACCGGCATAACAATAATAAACTGATAAAGCATGAACAGATTAAGCACAATGAAATACCACCCTGACAAACAGCCCTGTCTCTGGTGACAGTAACCAGAAGGAAAAGATGGAAACCATTGATAACCACGTTTTTCTCGTTTACTTTTAAAATGGACACTGGATCATTTCTCCCACCAGCACTGCGTGAAACACACAAAACTGCTTTCTGTTATACAGCAGGATATGGTGGTTTTTATCTTCAATTAACAATTTTTTCCATGTCATATATCTGAAAATTACATTTGATCTTTACATTGAAAGGAAGCTCTTGCTTTTCTCAGGCTGTTTCTGCATCCTCAGAGTCAGCCCGAGCCTCCCATATTACATGACTTCTTGTGTTCCTGACCCTACCCCTGCACTTCCTTAGCTCCACAGAGACCTGGGTAGCTGGGTCTAGCTAGTAAAGGGCAGCCCTAAACCTACAGACAGAAAATCACATTTGTTTTGGGAGAAGGATTTCAGCTACTCCAGCAGCACTGTATGGAGCAGGCACACACAGCCAAAGACTGACTCCTTCTCCTTAACGCGAGAGCAACCTCAGCCCCCAGTCCTGAATTTGTTACTTGAAACAAGTCGGAGAGCAGACTGAAATTCATCAGCATGGCAGAACTTCTGAATCATCTGAGGTTTCAACAGCTTGGCAGAAACAATGATAGCTGGCAATGGAATAATGAGGGGCTTTAGTATGATCCAAGGTAACAACAACTGGGATCCAACACAAATAAAAGGGACTCAAAAGGTAGAAGTAGAACAGAATGAACCATTATCCTTGTCCCATATTTAGTATTTTATTTAGCATTTGCTGTTTTATTAACAGTTTATTATTTTGCTATGTGCACAATAGCCTGTCAGATTGAAGTCAATTAAAAACCATCAGGAATCTTATGTGTTAAATCTCTGGGGGCATTAATCTGAAATCATGGATGCTGCATTAGCACAAGACCACTCAGACAGCTCTGAATTTTAAAGGTCAATATCACAATACTCTGAATTAAAAGTACTATTCTCAAAATTACCAAGTAAAACATAGTGTAAAATTAAATTATAACTTCTAAGAATGCAACTTTTTTCCTTCTGAATTTACTTTCACAGGTTCCACATTAAGTGTAGATAATTTGACAGTAAAGAAGCCACCACCTCCTACATCATATGCAGAATGCAGAAATAAATCAAAACATTTGCTTGTAGAACAGGAAATGCAATCTCTTACCCGACCCACTGAAAAGGTAATGATCAGCTTTGCTACATAAAAACCCAAGTTTTTATGAAACAGGATTAACACTATGTGGCACCCTGACCCCCTCTGAAAGCTGTGGGTGTTCAGCACCCTTGAGAAAGTCCAATATGAGCTCTTGAAACCATGGATAAGAATTTAAATGTCTAATTTTATTAACACTTCCTAACAGGAATTCTCAATATAGATGCATTACCATTATATACTGTGCTGAATGTGCTTTAAATGCAGATTAGATACAATCTGGTTTTGCTTCTGCCAGTTGTTAATTTCTATACACTGATTATGCCATCTTAAAATTAAGGATTTAAACAAATGTGAGTGGTACGTTGGAGAATATGATCGCCATAAAGCAGAGAAGATACTGTTACAAAAAAACATTGTAAGTACTATTTATCTCAAAACATGGGATGTAAACTCCTGGGGGAAAATTTCTGTAAGCTGTCCACAATGGCTTACGAGTTTTGTTGTGAACTAACCATACAACCCATAATTTAAATCTGTATCATATAGGACGAGACATTCTTGGTTAGAGATTGTTCAAAGAAATCAAAGGCTGAACCATATGTTTTGGTTGTTTATTATGGAAGAAGAGTATACAACATTAAAGTACGTTTTCTGGAAGAAAGCCAACAATACGCGCTGGGAACAGGGCTCAGAGGAGAGAGCGTAAGTAAAATCCCATCTGCTGTTTCAGCCTATAGCTTTTATGTTGGACTTCACAAGTTCTTAATACTAAATATTAGTTACAAACTCTCCCACATAACAAACTTGCTGTTTCATTAAAGTTTCTTTTACAATACCCTCATTTTAAGTATGTCTCAAGTTTCAAGCAGCTCCAACATAATTTAAAACCAAATTTTGCATATCATGCTCAAATTCAGATTTAAATCAATGCAAAAATTTCCTAAGTACTTACAATACTATCTACTGTAAGTAACACCTGCAAAGTAAAAAGGAAAGAGAAGTTCTACCTTTTCTGGTATACATATTATTCTAGCATATTTTTAAACTTGGTGGTAATTTAAGCAGGCATTTTCAAATATATACAGCTCCACACATCTGACAGCAGGACCTGGTGCTATGAAGCAATAGGATAACAGTTGTCATGGATATTCAGAAGCAATTAAATCATGTGGGTCCCCAGCAATCAGTCTTTCAGATATGGTAAATTTCAATTAGAAAATCCCTTTAGACGAGCAATGCTTCTTTACATAATTAAATTCAATTATAGTCATGATAAGAGTCTAATTCTTATTCTACATATATGGTTAAATAATAAACACTGTATCTGCAAGCCTTTCACACACACAAAAAAAAAGCATTAAAACTGAAAGTCAACTCTATAAAAATGTGATACTTGCAAAACAAAACAAAAAAAAGAAAAAAAAGAAAAATACAACGTAAAACTTAAAGAATGCTCAGCTGCAGAGCAAAAAAGCTAAGCAACAACCTCCTATGGGTTATTAGCTGTGTAAATCACTGACACAAATCCAACTCAGGTGAAGCAGCAAAGACTCTGTATCTGAATCTCCAATTATATCCTTTTCATGCATGTCCATACTTTTCAGAAGTAAGGTACAAAAGGTAAGCCTTTTGTATAGATAAACTTCAAAAAGCCTGAAATCACAAATGACCCAAGCTGATTTAAGGCATTTGATGGGTCCAAAATTTATATTAGAATTTTTATTAGAAAACATGGGACAGGATCCATGAGCTTTCAAAAGAGGCAAGTTGTTCTTCAGCGACATTTGTTTAATGATAAAGGGGGGAAAATCTTTCATTATGCGAGCACGGTGAAACAGTTTGGAAGCTGAATGGTTGCATAAATCAAAAACTGTACTGCATCATCCTGGTGCTGCTGTAGTGACCATCAGTTTTCTGTAAAGCACTGGCTGCATTTCTGAACTGAAACTCACAGATGGTTTTCCTGGAATTTTAATATGACTTAGGAGAAAGCAAGTTTAGTTTTCCATGGTTCTGACATTGTTTAGTCTTCCTGTAATAGCTCTCATACAAACAGGCTCAGAACAGAGACAATGACAGAAATAAGGTGTGCTAGAACATAATGTAGTATATGTGTATTCTCACTATAGAATAAAGACATAGAACTAAATTTTCATTAGGTTAACAGCTTTAACAATTATGGTAACTGGAAAATTACTTGAACAGTACATGAACAATTTTTACTGAACTAAAAGGAAGGAGAACACAATCCCTCCCATCTCAGGAAATACCAAAATATATGACTTTGTTGTTTGTTCCAATTTCTGCACAGACAGTACGTATCTTAAACTGTGGGGCTGGACTGACAAGTCAAATTGCAAAGTACAGCTCCAAAATAAGAATTCCTAGTATCTAGCTAACAACGCAGAGTGCATCCAAGACTTGACTCTACCAGGCCAAATCTGTAATCATGACTGCCTACCTTATGCCTTCTTTAAGGATTCTTTCTCTTTAACTCAAATCTTCCCACAGATCAAGCACAACAGAAAAAATCAGAATTGCTTTGCTGGTCAACTAAGTGTTGTACCAGGGACTCACAAACATGACAATCTTCCACTCCTATGTATTATTTTCAGCAGTAGACAGGAAAACAGAACTGGGCACAAAGCATATATGCAGTAATGAATGATCAGTGACACCAGCCTTGCTCAGAAGAGCTTCTTCCATCTCAGGCAGTCTCATAGTTTTCCCCAAAAAGGCTCTTTCTTGAAAACTGTCACCTCAATTTTTGCAGCTCATCTAAGGTTTTTTTCCAAAGAAGGTGAAAAAAATTTGTAAGGCTGTGAATTACAGAAAATTGCTGCCTGTAATTTTTTAGTACCCATTAAAATACTTTCCAGAGCACTCTGCTTTGTCCCTCTGCAGGAATACCCTTTGTTACACCACATTTTGCAGTGCAGCCAGACCTAAATGCTCTATCTGGATTAGCTGACTATTCCCTCTTCACCGGCCAAAGAGAAAGAAACCTAAACGCCAGTGAACATGTGCAGACCTATTACATTTTTCCACAGTTGGTGATTTTAGTCATAGGTTTGGTCTTAACAGATTTTCTGCAGTGTGTTTTCACTTTTGAATGTCTGTTTTCATCCATCAAAAACACATTTTTCCTTACACATAAATATAATTATTCAAAGTTTTCCCTATCTTTTTGCAACTTTTGAGTTTTACTATACAGCCTACAAGTTGTTAATATATTATATCATCAAATAAGATTTTAAATTAACAGTTATTTTTTAAAATGTATTTCATTTAACTCTCATGAGTGCTTTTATCATTAGTTCCCATGTAGCCCTATAGTGTCATAAGGGGGGAAAAAGGGGGTTGATCATCAGATTCTTATGGTAAAAGTAACTGAAGTTCCATGCAGCTAAATTAGTATCAAACTCTAATATAATAAATAGAAGAGTAAAAAAAAAGAAAATCACTCTCTTAGTGAAGGTACGTCTTTTGCTAGCTATTTAGCCACAGATGTTCACACCTACATACATATTTAATATACTATATTGAGCTTTCTAAAGGCCAAATTACGTAAAGTTATAAAGATCAGATCCCCAAATGGCGCATAAATGGAATTTAGGAAATTACATTCAAAACTGCTACACCAGGCACCCTTTACTTGGTTGTTGCCTTCCTCTACTCCAGACAATTTCACTATTAAAGATCCAGAGATCCCTGTAACACCGGCTTTTTTCACTGCATAGTTCTTTTGAAAATGATGAAATAAAAACCTTGCTCATATTTAAAGCTGATCATGACATTAAATTTACATACTTTTCTTATCTCCTTTTCAAAACTAGATCTGCCACACGCAAAATACATGGTTTCAGCCTCTCTGTAGCATCAGTCTCAACTCCCAACACAGTGAAAAATGCATAAAAATGAAAGGCAGAAGTAGGCTCCTCTTCAGCTTGGTGCATGCTTTACAAAGAAGTTTAGAGCAGAGCCTGACGTGTATCTCTGGATCTCCCTGTTCCAGCCACAGATACATTCTCCATCCTCACCACTGCATTTGCATCTACCTTTCATCTTCAAACTATCAGTCATAGCAGTCACACCATTTCACTCAATTCATCTCCATGTGAGCCAAATAGATTAGCTCCACCTACCTTCAGCAGCCACCGAACTGGCCTGGCCCGTCCAAGCAGATTAGGGAGCCCTTCCACAATGCCTCCCACTGACAGGGTTATGTCAACAGTTACTGCCAGGAACAGAGGCACAACAATCAGCCAGTACCTTCAACTGAGACATGTGTACAAGATAAGCATCTTGTCCACAGCTTAAATGACAGCTCAGGGATGAATGTTCTCATTCAGGATGTGCAACATAGCCCTGAGTTATACCATCTTCCCAACACAATTCAGAACTACACCTTTCACAAGCAACCCTTGAGACCCTATTCCCATCTCCCCAGAACAGTCTGGAGACCTGCAGATAGGAAATTCCTACAACAGCAGAGGTGGGCTGAGTCTCTTCACACGGTGAAGGGAAACAAATCAAATACCGAATTTTCTTCATCTTTATGTCTTTAGGTGTCTTTATGCCTAACAGAATGTGGAGTTCCATTAAAAGAGTCGAGGACATAAAATTCTGAGACATTTTTCACCAGTTACCAAACAGCTAGAAAAATTGTGTCGCATTAACCTAGTGAAGCCTAATTAAATTTCCAAAGCAGATGAACAATTATAGTAGACGTTCTGACTTCCCAACCAACAGAAAACATTCGAAAAAGGAATGAACTGAAAAGAACTGATGCTGGAAGAGCTAATTTAGAATAAAAAAAGTAAGGATTACTTTCAAAAGACCACTGTTTTGCCTCAGTTTTCAGTAGCAACAGTGACTTTGAACATAAGCAAAGACAAAACAGCAAGGTAAAACAAATGCATATGAGTAAAAATTATGAAAATAAAACTTTAAAAAATTACCATCCTGGCTTTGAGATGAAATTATTTTCATCTTAATATAGGAACAGTTTTACCAAATCACATCCTTAATCAGATTCTGTTGTTATAAACTAGGTGTCAATCAGGTGGGGGTGAGAGATACTACCATGAGATACCACCAGGTGTACAATGAAGAGCCATGCTTACAGTAAATGTTATAAAAGTAGGCGATAAGTATTAATGTCAGAGTAAGCTTTCATTACTGTGTGCAGTTCTGATGGTTTGATACCAATGAGTACTAGGTCAAGAGAAAAACGCTGATATGATGAGAGCTTCGTGGTGTGATGAGAACTTAGAAGGTACACACAGGGAGGAGAACTATTTAACTGATGGACTGCTAATCATTGGAATGGGATTCTTCTACTAGGGCAGATGAGAATAAACACCTTGTGCAGCTTTCACTTGCTGTTTGATAAGGTCAGCAACCTTGAACCAGACCTTTATCACTTTAGGAGTTGCCTGGAGAATGTCATTTTTTTGGGCATGAGAGAACAAGATGCTTCTTGTTCCATACTTCAAAGGGATTCTATAGCAACTGTCTCAATAAACTGAATGGGAAAACAAAGCATACATTGAATAAGGTACATTGAAACTTGCAGTGTGAAATATCATGTACTGCTAATTAAGTGTAACTTATGGTGGGAAAAAACGAATAACAATTTATAGTTGCTTCATCATTTCAATATCTATCATCACATCTGGCATCACAGTCTTTTATAGGTGATACTGCATGATCAGGGCTTGGACATGCTCCCTTTTTGCCCTAAGGAGCTAGTTGCTCTGTCCTGCACATGACAGAGACACAAAAAAGAAATATGAGGATCAAAATATGCTTTTCCTTTTAGAATTGCTTTCATCTAATCATAATTCCATGCAAAATGTTACCTATTTTTAATATTGTCTTTTATTATTGTCATCATTGCAAGTCTTTTAATGTTAGAGATTAAACCATCTAGCAATTTCACTTTCAGTCACTGATTGCTATCTTCCCCCCCCCGCAGAAATTCAATTCTGTGAAGGAGATCATTGACTTCTACAAATGTGTTCCCATAACACTCATTGACGGAAAGGATCAGTCAGGAAACCACAGAGAACAATGCTACCTCACGCATCCATTCAAGCCATGCTGACGTTTTCTGCCTTATTGTCACTGAAAAATCCATACAGATATAAATAGAACACTTATTTAAATGTCTCAAGAATCATAGTCGCCTTTTGAGCAAGGAGCTCCCGTAAGATAATGAAGCATTCTACAGATCTACTTCAATTTTTGATTGTTGCATTTTCACTTTGAGGATACAAGTAAAGAATATGTCAACATATTAATTCACAGGAAGGCGTTGAGACCGACTCCTGATGTCTTGACAATGACTTGCCAATTTGCTTATCTTGCACTCTTCCTTCTAACTTAAGATGATAATGAAATTTGCCCTTGCTTACCTAAATGTCACTGAAACTCCGCTAAGTAGCAAAACCTAATAAAGTATACCACAGTCATTAAATAAATATTCTTGCTTTTAAAAATACACATGGAACACTGTGTGTCAGAGTTCTCACTGTCTAACAATTTCATGTGGTGTGCATATGTTTGCTCAACAACAAGCTGTGCTCAGCTGCCACTGAAGTTAGTGTCAGTTGATGCTTATAGGCATTGGAGATTTTAAAGCTAGCTGTAATTATGTATATTCTATTATTCAATGAGCACTTACTCTTTAGCTTAAGTAGAAGATACTTGTATTCCATACCTGAGCCTTCAAACACATATGTAGTAGGACCCTTATGCAAACAGTCACTTTGAATTCATACCATGTGCAAATGTACAGATAAAAAGCATAGGTAGGAAGAGCAGATGTACTTCAAAATCAGCAAGAAAACATATTCCAGTGTGTATGAGCAAAGAACATGAGAATGTGATTATTTTTCCAGAAAAAAAATACCGAAATATTTATTCATACAATTTGAGTTTTGGAAGCCTAGCTAAACTCTGTATGTATATGAAGGCAAACTACAATTCCATATATATATGAAGGGATTTTTCTGCACAGCATTGATAATCTTCCTAAACGCACTCAGAAGTTTGACTAGGTTATTGCAGTATACCAAAAAAGAAATCTCAGTTACTTTATCCTTATAGAATAGGAACAAGAAGAACAAAACCACTCAAGCCCAAAACCACAACATTCCAACCCAATTTATGACGTACTATGTAGTGGCACAAACTAGCTCTAAAAAAATTTAGCAGTTGATTGTAATTTTCTTGCAACCTTTTTATTTCTCAATGCTGCATCAAAAGGGAAGAAAACATCCACTGTAAATTATTTCTCTCAAACTGATGAGACTGTTAAACTTGAAGGAAATTATTCTGACGTAATTTTATCTAATAAAAGTAACAAAACAGAAGCTGCTAAAATAGAGTTTAGCAGAGTTCATAAAAAAAGCATGACATAATCTGCTTTAAGAATTTCATAACCACAGTACAATTTAACTTACAAAAGGTTTTCATGTTGAAACAAAAAGAAAAAAATCTAAATTAAAAACCATAAAAACCCCAAGGCTTAACAATTTAGATAGCAGATTATGGCGGTGACATACAGAGCTTTGCAGATGTTTACTAAAGTAAACAGTAAACGTGCTTACAGAAGACAAGCATTACTAGTATACTTAAACCACTCAGAGTTCACAAAGCTGAGCAGCAACACTTCCCCCATCCCCCCAGTACAGCTTTCATGAGCAATGTTCTGATTATGCCAGTGACAACTCTTACAAAGTAAATTCAAAACTATTTATTTGGTAGCTTCTACAGAAACAAAATTAATTCAACCAGTAACCTGGACTGAAAGAATTAAAGGAGGAATGCTAACCATGGGGTTTTTCATGTTAACCATTTCAGTATTTATTGTATACAATATGCTATAATTTTAAAATGGAAACTATTTTCACCATTGAAAATGCAAATAGCACTGTTAGGTTTGGCATCAAAGTATATGAAGTGAAAAAAAAAACCCTCTAGTGTACCCATCTAAAAAAATATAATTCCATTTGAATACAAAATGAGAACTGTCATTTCCTTATTATTGACAAAACAGGAAAAACAAAGTTTGTTCTGTGGAATAGGTTAGTCTGATACAAATGATACAAAAATTTTCCATGTGTACACAATGAAAAAGATCTGACTTAAAGCACCAGCTATCAGAGGATTTTAACACTGTATTGCAAAATTATGGGAAAGCAGTAAGTGGTTTTGAAAATAAACCTCAGTCAGATGTAGTTTTAAAATATTTACATTCCAATGTAGATATGATAAATATTTTATCAAAACAATGTATAATCTGCTGGAGTATATAAAAAAATATTCCCAGCTAAACTGTTTACAAAAATGCACCATCAGTGAAAAGAGTTAGGGACTACCAGTTTACCAGAGAAGTCCCAGTTCAAACATAGAACAAACATCCAGCATTAGAGTCAGTATTGATTTTCATACTTCTAAAACTGTAACACATTATTTTAATTGTAAGTATGTGCTTCAATATACTTCATTCTATATGATTCTAAAATGATTTAAAATTGAAAAGATGAAGAGAAACATCCACAGCTCACATACAGAAACAGTAACTTCAGTGTCATCCATCCCTCTTTTTTACTAAAAAACTGTAATTTGGCCCTGATTTAGAGAACTGAGCAATGTTTACACAGCACTGAAGTCAGTAGGCATCAGACGTAATCTGTAACTAGGCACATGCTTGTATCAATTTGAGGCCTACAAAAAATAAATTGTAACAACATCTAAATTCTTAAGCATGATGAAAGATTGCACTGAAAATCTGGTTCAACACTGTCAATGTAAAAGCTGTGCAACATAGCTTTTCATTTTGAAGTCTTCAACAAGCTCCCCAGTAAATAAGCTCACCAACTAGAATTCTAACCAAATACTGAGTCTGTAAATGCTTCTATCACACACAAGGTGGTAGACGGCTTACGTTTGGCTAATACTATTTCAGAACAGCCTTGAGGCCATGTAAAGAAGGGCTTTTCACTATCAGCCCAAGCCTGATGGTATCTCTGGCTTGATGGTACAGAATCCTAACAGAGTTCTGCTCCCTCACATCTACACAATACAGTCTAGGTAAAGACTCAGTACTAAACAAAATTAAACTTTTTAGTGCTATCTGACCTAGCAGGAGTAACTGATTCCATAGATTTTTCATTTACACCCTTGTACCTCCTCTGAAGTCAGCAGAAGTGTTTTTATTTCACTTTTTCTTTTAAATTTTACTTTTTATGTGTAGTGCTTAATTTGCCACTAAAACCTATGACATAGACTTGCTGTCCACGGAGGACCAAAGGTGCATTTCCGTACAGATGTGCTCGATCTCTGAAACACCATGCTGTAATAAAGCAAGCTAAATCCTGTTAAATTTACAAAGATCTTATCATCTAAGATTTTAATCTATACAGACCTAGCACAAACCACATACAGCACAGTATCCTAAGGTAACTACAAAGATGTTTGCATAGCAAATCTTCAAATTTCTCATATGGAACAGGTGAAGCTGACCTCCAATACAAATTTCAAACACAAGAGTGCAAAGTAGTGCTTAACCCTCACAATCAGCTTCTCTATCTCTCTGTATCTCTACTCTCTTCTTCACTTTGCTAACAGTAGGGAACTTTTGGCAAAATAAAGCAGTTATTTCCATCCTCCGTTCCAAGCAAGTTAGTGTCACTCATTAAAAGCAAGAGGGGAAACCTCCCCTAGGCTCTCACTTAATGTTTTTTTGCTTGAAGAGAAAGAACATCCCAACCCTTGGTTGCCTCTATTAAGTGCCTCTGTCCATGACTTATCCATTCTTCTTGGTCCATATATACTCTTCCACAAAACCAACACTTAAACAGACACTGAAGTGCTTCAGCTGGTGAAGTTTCCACCACTTGGTAGTTGTTTTTGTGGGTCTTTTTTAGCTTCATTTTTAGCATGCTCTGTTTTTTAGCTTGGTTTCCTGTCTCAGCATTCTGAAGAGTAAGACGCTTTCGATAACGTTTGACACCAAGACAACTACTTGTCCTTTCTGACAGAACTACTTTCAGGACTTGACCTTTATACTTGTTGATAGTCTTCATGACATTAATTATCTCTGGTGAATCAACATCAGGATGGTTTAGTACCACAACTGGCTGATTACGACGAGGGCATTTTATCAACTGATTCATTTTCAGAGGAACAAGTCGAAGACGTCTTGCTGTCAACAGGTATGATGTATCAGAACTTGAAGTGGTTTCTGACTGAGCTCTTGTTTTCCTCTTAGGAAGTTCTCTGAAGCTTGCTTGTTTTGCCTTATTTTTGGGACTTTTTGAATAGGGCTTGCTTTGCTTGCTCACATCACTGCTTCTCTGAAATGGTACACCAGTTTGCTTGCTGTTATTTTTAGCACTTGCCTCTCGCTTTGGTCTTTGCCTGAGTGATATAGTTTGGGATTCAGCACTTGGTTCACTCTGATTAGGCAAACATGGGAAATTACTGCTAAGTGTCTCAGAAACACTGACGGGGACCGGGCGAGGCAGAAACATTTCATTGCGATGCACAGGAGCTGATGTTTCACTCCTGTTTTCTATTCCACATGAGCTTTGACTGCTAGTAGTATTCAGCACTCTCAGCATTGTCCCTTTGGGAATAAACACTGGGGTAGCAACATGGGAATTTTTAGTTACCCTGTTTTTAGAAGTTCTTGCAAATGTAAAGAGCTGATCTTCACTGTGTTCCTCACTACTAATCACACTTCTTCCACCATGTGCTTCAGACAAAGTCGCAGGTTGTTCCACTTCAGTGGCACAAAGAGCTCCCTCACTGCTTGCTGAACTTTCTTGAGGCACAAACAACTTTCTACTAGAAGCCTGACATCTCAAGGGTACGGATTTCATGTTAGGTTCAGCAGCAGACATGAGCTGAGCAATCTTTCTACACAGCAGTGTTGCTGATTTCTTCCTGCATGTTGTGTCATCCCATCTGACATCCTCTGGTACATTTTCAGCCCCAGAGCTAAGAGAAAATACAGATGAAATAACAGGTCCTTCAAAAGGACTGCCTTTATTTTCCATCTTCTGTAGTTCAAGTGATTCCAGAAGATGACTACTCTTTTGGCTTATGGTTTCAGTTCTCTTTACTTTGCGCAAGCCGAAAGTTATATCCTCAAAAGGTGGAGTTTTAGTAACATGGAAGTTTTTTCCTGCTTCAGAAGATGCAATAGATTTTTTATCAAAACCGTTTCCAGCTAAATGTGCTTCGGTAGAGCTGACTGGTAGACTCCTACGTTCTTTGTCGACCCTCTTCACAGACATTGTATCCTTTTCTTTACTAACAGCAGAATAATTTTTGCCTTCCTGAGCAGCTTCTACTGAAACATTCTTGGAACTTTTACCTTCAGAAACGGAAGTGTATTTTGGACGGTATGTATCTTCACCTTCTTCGTAACAATACAGATCACTATACAAGCTATTTCTTCCATCTTCTTTCCCCCTTGAGGATTTAAGATCACTTTTTTTATCAGTACTGTTTATCACTAGAGATGGAGAACAAAGTTCTATAACACCTGAATGGACATCAATACCTTTCACCAAATGAAAGCATAATTTTGATGTATCTTCCCTCTGTATAGATACAGAGCTATAGCCTGAGAGTTGAGAATCAGAACAAAAACATTCAGAATTCTTGTCATACGTTGGATCCAAATTAAGCTGGTTACTAACACTGGATAATTTGTTTACATTCACTTCCATAGTCAGCAACTCATTTTGACACACAGAAGATGTTTTCTTTACTTCTGCAGATCGTTCCATACCTTGATTCTCAACTTCCTCTTCTGCACAGTTCAGAGGTTTATAAGTTGCTTCTTTCATAGGAATTAGTTTAAGAACCAGCTGTTGTGCTCCATTCACTATTTTAAGCTCTACTATCTGAGCTAAACAGTTGGAAGGAACTACAAGTTCAGATGGTGCAATTACTGTTAAAGGCATCCCAGGTTGTAAAGGCTCTGTTTTTGGAGAATAAACCTCAACCTCCACACTTTGATTCTCGCATACACTCATTTCAGATGGCTCCAATATTGTCTTATCCTGGACTGATGACATGTTTATGCTACATTCTACATTTTGAGATGAGCAGACTGTTTTAGTTGCTTTACTTGGAATCTCACAAACCATATTTGAAGACAAATTTGAAAGTTCATTTTGGAAAGGAATTTTATTGTATTTCTGCTTTTTACATAAAGTGCTTTGACTCTGCTTCTTTTGCTTGTGGTTCATGAGAGTATTTGGCAGCCGTTTTCTGGGTGTTTCATGTACTCTTCTCGTATGTTTAACTATATAGTCATGTCTAACAGCACCATATTCACAGTACTCACACTGATACGGAAAGGTTCCAGTGTGTTTCACCAAATGTCTCTGGAATTCTCCTTTGGTGTAGGATACATAACTACAGTGGGAACAAAGAAACTTAATTTCTTCATGTTGCCCTACATGCTTTTTGTACTGTAAAGGATCCTTTGTTGAAAATCTGCATTTATCACAGTAGTATTTACCTGGCAGAAAATTTTTTACTTTAAACGTTTTCTGGGTTTTACTTGGGGTTTTTCTTTCACGTTTTTCATAGTCTGCAGCATTGGCACCCTCAGGAAAAAAATCGAAACCTGGTGGTTTAATATGACTGCACTTCTTACAGATGAAATTTTTGTCTTCAGTCCACTCAAGCTTCTTATGCTTTTCTATATCTTGCATTGAAATTTTCTGAACATTTCTGCATTTTATACAGCTTATCAGTGACAACTTATTGTTCTCAGCCTCAGTTCCTTGGTAACAGCAGTTTTGGTCATCTGCCCCTTTTGACAGATTTGTTTTATCATCAGATTGCTTTGGGGATGTAGTTAGAGAATTATTTTTATCATTAATTTGGCCAGGGTACAATCTTGGTAAAATTTCCCTCATTTTTTTCAACTGCATTTCAGAAGAAGCAACTCTGCACCATTTTCATTAAACACAGCAGCAACAGACAGAATGTTTTCTTGATATTAGTGTTGTGTATGTTGCTTATCAATCAATCATTCAGGCCACCAATCTGCAGAATATAAGCTTTGGAAGAAATGATGTTCAAGCAACTGCATCCATATTATATTCCATGTTCTTAGTCAATCAGTTTGCAGCACTAAAGAATAAAAAGCAGAAGATTAAGTCAATTAAGATTCAATGATCACTGAAATACAATGAGCTAATAATTGAACTATTAGTGGACTACAGCTGAATTACAGAGTGCAAGTCTACTGTTAATATACCAGTGATTGCACTCTGCACATACAACCAATAACTCTAAAATATACCAAATCAAATATCCTTTAACATTTGCTCTCAGTCAAAACGTTCACAAATTCATATAATTACCTGCTATGTATGAAAACCTAAAGAGTTCATGGTATTTCTCCTATGTCATGAAAAATTTTGCACTTAAGAAACATATTTATTAGCAAACAAGATACTTGATAACAGAACTGAGCAACAGAGTATGATTTCAGTTCACATATAGCCCTCAACTCAGGACAAGATATCCTGAAACACTGCAAGTGCCATTCATATGTGAATAGCAGGGAAACAGAATGTGCCTAAGATGGTTACTAGAAACACACAACTATTAGTTTGTTTTTAAATAAAAGAATTTTTAAGTTAGCACGGAAATTCCTGACATACAGAAGGAAGTTCTTTTCTAGTCAGTGCCAATGTTTTAGATACAAATAGTCTCGAACACCAATTCACAGCAAGATGCGATTTATGCTTCACATGTTCTCAAAGTAATGAAGTCAAAACAATCTGTGGCTGCAAAATTAATTACTTTTTCTTCTATTAACATTACAGTGTAATCATGTGGACAAGCATATAAATAATTCACTTCATCCTAATAAAACAGAACGTCAATCAAGCAAAATAAACAATGCAACATAAGGCAGAGGGAGATCAGTAATATCACTGTAAAACACCAAATTAGCACATGCAGTATGTTTGGCCCACAGGTTCCAGCACTGTGTCTCACTACTATATTTGACAGGAAGAAGATCTCAGCCTTTAAGCTTTTGGCAAGACTATGAGACCATTATTCATTGGAAAGTAAACAACCAAATTAGACTTTTGAAACATACATGAAGTCCAATCAACACCTTTCTTATTCTGACATACTGTTGCACACACTTGCAATCACAAACAGGCTCAACTGCATGAGGTTATTTCTGTTTTTCAATACACCCTACAAAAGGCTTCTGCTTCTGAAGTCCAGATCCTCACCAAGTCTACCTACAGAGAGTTACCATCCCTGGTGATATTAAAGACATGTAGACTGGGCACTCAAAGATGTGGATCAGTGGCTGGCTTGGCAGTGCTGGGTTACAGGTTGGACTTGATGATCTTGTGGGTCTTTTCCAGCATAAATAATTCTGTGATCTCCCCAGTGGCTTGACAGGACTAAACACCTGAGCCAAGAAGGTTTTCCTGCACCTTATGTGCTCACAACGCAGAAAGCAACCATACCCTGCGCTGCATCAAAAGCGGCGTAGCCAGCACATCAAGGGAGGCGATTCTCCCACTCTCCACTGCTTTCATGAGACCCCACCAGGACTGCTGCTGCATCCAGCTTTGGGGCCCACAACACAAGGAAGATGTTTAGTGGCTCTCCTCTGGACCCATTCAAAGCTGATCACAGGGCTGAAGCACTTCTCCTATGAGGACAGGATGAGAGAGTTGGAGTTGTTCAGCCTAAAGAGGTGGCTTCACAGAGACCGTATAGCACCTTCCAGTACCGAAAGGGGGCTTTCAAGTAGGCTGGAAAGGGACTTTTCACAAGGGCATGCAGTGATAGGACAAGGGGAATGGCTTCAAGCTGAAGAAAGGTAGATATAAATTAGATATTAGGATGAAATTCATTACTGTGAGGGTGGTGAGGCACTGGAACAAGCTGCGCAGAGCAGCTGAGGATGCCCCATACCTGGCAGTATTCAAGACCAGGTTGGATGGAGCCCTGAGCAATCCCGTCTAGTGGAAAGCATTCTTCCTCATGGCAGGAGGTTGAACTAGCACTCTTCCAACACTAACCATTCAGTGATTCCATGATATTCCTTGTACTCCATCAATATCCATAACTGCTATAGCAATGCTGCCCTAAAGATGGAGCCCTTCAAAGTATTCTGATATAACCACAAAGAACAGTAAAGTTCAAAAACTGGTTAGGGACAACATAACAAGCTTTTAAGCAGATAGATGGCTGTACACTAAAACTCCTTAGTGTGTAGCTCTAGAACTGTAGTAATCTCATCTCATTGCAATGCAGACAGCTGTGAAAATACACACAATGTGAAAAACAAATCAATGGCAGCCTTACAGGAAGGAAGGAAGTATATATGACTCCTGTATCATGATCTGGAGAATTTTCTTCAAGCAATTCTAATGTGGATGCCATTATGTGCTCCATTACCCTGATTCTAAAGAAGAAAGAAAAGCAAAACGTTTACAGTAGTTCAGATGGAACATCCTTCACTGGCTATTACCACTTTCTAGACTTAAGATTAACCTGCTGACACACAAGTGTGGTGGTAGTCTATGTTCAGGACATCCACTGTTTTGTTTCAGGAGAAAGATGGTAAGAGATCTTGATAAGCTCAAGATCCAGATCAAAGATGCTTTATGCACTTCTATACAGCTTTAAGAAATAACATGGTATTTGAAAGGAAACGGGGAAGATACATCACTATTTGCCTTTTTCTGCTGTTAACATCTATCCGTCCATACTGAAACTGCCCTCCATGTGAACTAACTGAAAGCGAAGTCTAAAGAACTTATGCCATCAACAGCCTTGACCACAAAAAATGTATAAACCCAGAGAATTTTCTTGTATTTTTTAAACTCTGTAGATTTCACTTTATGGGAGAACATGAAAAATAATCCACAATCTTTAAAGGGCAAGAAAGTACGAGAAACACAGTACAACATGTTCAGAACACTTCAATTTAACAGTTTTGGGCTTCTCAGTCCAAGACTATGCCAGAAAAATTTAACAGAGGTTAATTCGAAGAACAGGCTAGTAATCCTTGCAAATTTTTCTAATTCAAACAGCTATATGTAGAAAAGTCTGCCATGGTTTAAGCCCAAAACCATGCTTTCATGCAGACCTGTGACAAATACCATGTTGCTAGAATGCAGGTTTTAAGCGTTGGTGTGTGCCTGCATTCCATATGTGCCAAGGTTGATCCCAGGCAGCAGCCAAGCAGCCACAGAGCTGCTTGCTGCTGTCCCACCCTCTCCCTCAGTAGCAAGGAGAGTGAAGTAGAGAAGAAGCACAGGAAAGTTTATGGGTCAGGACAAAGGCAGTTTAACAGAAGGAAAGAAGCAGGAAGGTGACATAAGGGAAACCACTCACCACCTTACACAAGCACACCACTGCCCAGCCAGTCTCCAAGCAGCAAGCATCCTGGAAGGCAACTCCCCTCTGCCCTTCTTCCTCTGCTTCCAGTTTCCATGGCTGAGCACAACATCATATGATGTGGACTATCCCCCAGACCAATTCTGGGCAGCTGTCCCAGCTTTGTGCTCTCCCAATCTCTTGCCCACCCCATGCCTACTCACCAGAGTGGGGGGAAAAGAAAACCTTGACATTGTGCAAACATTGTTCAGCAACAACCAAAACACCAGTGTGTTATCAACACTGTTTTAGCCACAGATCCAAAACACAGCACTGTACAGGCTGCTTTCAAGAAATTTAACTCCATCCCAGCCAGACCCAGTAAAAGGTAAAAAAAGAACTGACTAACGAGATGATGTCGAAGTAACATCTCTGCTGTCTTCCTAGCTAGTTTTTCACCATGTACCCTAAACACTGATCAGTTAACACCAAAGGTTTTGGTACAAACAGCTCCAATTTATACTTATTTTGGTTAAACAAGCCCAAAATTATATTGTAATTTTATGCCTGTATTAAAAAATATGTATTTTTCTAGTTACCTCAGAAAGCCGAGATCATCAATGTACACAGGGAGGTGAACGTTACATACATTCACTCCATACCACCGGGAGAGGTGAGGAGGGGAAGGAATTCCCCTAAAGATTTGTTTTGGTATTTGAAGGGTTGGCATAAATATGCTTCAGAAGATTTAATTAAAATATAGATAGTTGATTATCAAGTTATAATCATATGCAGTGCACACAGACCAATCCAAAGATATCATTAAAGGAAGACCTAGAAGTCTACAGAGAATCTCAATGGCAAACAAAGGAACAGGATGGATGAAAAATGAAATAAGGGACACTAAGAGTGTCAAAATCAATGCCAGTCACTGTCTTCACAAGAAAGAATACAGAAAAAAAAAATTAAGAAATACAACAAAGTACCTGAATTATGAAACATTAAAAAAAATTCAGGACCCTAGTTTGGGGGGAAAAAAAAAAAAAACACATGGAAAAAAGACATCACAAGAAAGATAAATCAAATTTTCCCATTCACTCCTACCAAACATCTGCAATTCAGTGACATTAAAAGGTCAGGCATTCAACAAAACAAACACTTCCACCTTTCACACAACACTATAATATCTTGAACTTTGCTGCTCAAGACACAAGAGATTAACAGATCCACAGGAATTAAAAGGCATTCCAAACTGTGGATATCCCATGTACATAAATGTTAAAAAACAAAGATCCATTAAAACAAAGGAGAATAGGACGAAACATCCTCTGCAGCCTGACAATGCCAAATTCAAGCAGTACAAGGGTTTTTGCAGTGCAGTAGGTTACAAACCATTGACGTGGCCACTGTCAGACTGGAAATTTCTATTTATTTCAAATACACTGAAAATTTGTTCATCATTTCAAAGAAGAATATTCCAGGGCTTTAGTTCTGTTTATTTCAAACTATATGCTGCTATCAATGCAAAGGGTGTGATGAGCAGGATGCATTTAGCCTATGTGATCAAATAAATGAGCCCTTACTTCAGCAAAGCACACACCTCTCACGCACAAAGATCACAGACTGCAGCCAATAATCGGGGTATGCTTTGGTACTGAAAAGCCCATATAAGTCATCCCTAGGAAAAAGAAGTTTAAACAGAATTAGAAGACACTGTGATTCACTGCATCAGGAGGATGCAGTGAATAAAATTTGAGCCACTGTGAAAAATTTAAATCTCTCTGCATGCTTAAAATTATCTTGTCTGTATTTTACAATTATATATATATATATATATATATATAGACTCTCNTATATATATATATAGACTATCTCTGTTCAGAAGAGTTAACTGTTCTACTGACCCAACTACACGGCTGCCAATTACTAGTCACTAATTTTAGGCCTAATGACTGGGAGAGAGCCAAAGTGCTTCAGTCAAGTATTACATATTGTACCAATTAAAATAATTAATTTTGTATTAAAAGCAAAGAATTCAAATACACCAAAGAAATTTTGTCTACAAGTATTGCTTCTTAAAAAGCCATTTTGACTCACAATAACAGCTAATCACACAGTCGTAACAGTTCTTGGTTTTTAGCTGAAATTCAGATGAGGTTTTTCAAAGCAAAACGAAGGAGGAATGACAATGCAGACAATTAAGAAGAGCAAGAACCATGCACCAAGTTTTTAGAGCTCATTTTTATTAAAAAATATACAGTTCTTTCACTCTACAGAAAAAAAATCAATTACACTTAAAATGTTTATTACTTATAAAGTCATGCAAAACACCAACTGAAAGGAAATCACTACTTTTTGAATGCATAAGTGAAAAATTGTCCAATCTACTAACGTTTTTTGGCATCATATGGACGCAGGTACATGTATGTACCACGCAGCATTCTACTGAAATGGAGGTCTGCTTCCCTGCAGCTCTAGGAACAAGGCCTAGCTTTATTTGTATCTGAAAGATACACATTTCTGTCATATCATTCAACTGCTTGGTGGTTTTCCTGCAATAAGCTAAACAAGGCATTACCAAATAACTACTATATCAAAAGCAGCGTTCTAGAGAGTGCTCAGAGACGTTTATAGAGTTGTTTATCATTACATGTATGATCACTTTTTTTGAATCTGTGCTGTTCATTTCATCATTTCACACAATTTACAACGATTTTCAAAGCCTTTCTCTATATCCAGAGCATACTGACTAGTACAAAGCATTACCCTACTCTTGAGTTCTAAGGCCTGTAGGAAATACAGCAAGGAAGTATGGCACTGAAGAAAATGGGAGACTAGGGAGAAGAGTCCCATTAAAAGCACATATCCCTCCATGCCCTCCATGCCCAGATCTCAAAGCACTGTTAAAATTGATTTCCACAGATTTCATTCCTGCTAAAATTAGCCACATACTGTTTGTATGTGCAAGAAAAGAGCCTTGACTGTAACCACCTACTGCAGTAACAATGCACAACAGACTGCTAGAAAAATCCTGTAAAACACCACTAGTCTTCTTAACTATAAAACAGACTTATTAAATTAAATGTACATTGCAGGACATTTTGGCTACATCTACGACAACACTGGATTATTTATTTAGAAGAAAATCGGTTTATACGTCTAAATAAATTTATGTGTCCAATGTAACACTTTTCAATGATAGATTGTCTTGCAACAAAATTCAATATGGGATTCAATTAAGCCAATCTTATGCCCAAATACTCAAAAGAACCTTGCTGTACACAAAACACAGGATGTTCTATTTGGCTCATGAATACATTTACTAACCCGAGAGCTCCTTTTCTTCAGGAGGATGACCAAGACGACGAACCTGGACAACAGCTTTAGTCCAGACGAATCCAAAGCGGCCTGATGGCGTCCACGAGACAGCAAGCACCAAAAACCTCCTTTTCTTGGGCACCCAGCCCACCCACGCATCAGTGCTGCCGCCTCTCCGCGCAAGGGAGGCCTCCCTCGGTCGCTCGCTGCCCGAGCGCGGGGCCCGAGCGCGGTGCCGCGGGGGATGCGGTGCGGGGCAGGCGCTGCGCGGGCCGCGCAACCTCCGCCCGCC
>VZSE01009346.1:744953-800731 GCA_013398275.1 Promerops cafer | reverse complement strand
CTGCCGCCCCGCCCTGCGGCGCTCATTCCGGCAGGGAGGGCGAGCGAGCCCCCCGCCGCCGGCCCGGCCCGGCCCGGAACTGACCTCACCGCGCCCCGCCCGCCGCGCGTAGAGCTCTACCGAGCCGCGGCACCTGCCCGCGGCCCCGCGCTGCGGAAAACAGAACGAGGGCAGCTGCAGAGTCCGGCTGTTTCCCGCTGGCCGTCCCTCCACGCTGACACGACAGGCCCAATGATGCGCTCTTGTTCCCAATATCCTCTCTACATCCCTTCCGATTCCGTTGTGTTTTACTGGGCTATGGTGTGCGCCCACATTTCACGGACATCACTCAGTAAAGTACTACAATGACGTAGTTGTGTATTTTCATATCCTTCCTATGAAATCCAGATGTCTTTTGAAATGAAGTGTTCTTAGCAAAATTCGAAGGGAGAAAGAGAGTGCATATTGCCCTATAAAGTACCTTTGATGTCACTGCAATATCAAATCACTTCACTTTAAAAACAAACCATATCTAACACAGGGCCCGAAGTCTTGCCAGCTGAGGTCTTTGAAATGAAGCTTTTTGTCCATGTCTTCAGAGTTGAACTCTGTTGCTGTGACACATTTTCCGATCTGTTCTCTACTGGAATGATTTGAGAGTGCTTGATCTTGTCTAGGCGTGGACATATATCCTCAGGGATCTTGGATTTTGGGATAGGCTCTTCAGGTCACAAAGAAAGAAAAAGGAAAGCGACGTATGGGGAAGTCTGGGGGGAAAGAATCCTCTCAATTATAATTTCTTTAGCTCCAAAATGAGATCTTGCCTTCAAGAGTCTGTTATGTATTTTGATTAGCGGTTAAGAAAGCACTCTCAATGGTAGTTTGGAACACTGTAGTTTACTGAATATCTTTAAACTTGTGAAGAAATTTTGCTGGCTGATAGAGCCTGTTGGGATTTCTAGAAGGCTTTTGATAAAGACTGTCAAAGAAACTAAACTGTAATGGCGTAAGACCAAATATCTTGGCATGAATAGCTGGTTAAAAGTGGTTCTAGTGTGGTCCTTGTAGCATAGGGATGACGGGTGCACTGCTGTATCAGTCTCTGCTTGGACCTGCTCAACATGCGAGTGACTTGAAAAGGGAGCTGGGCACTCAAGTGACAGCCTTCTGATCACACCTAGCTATTGAGGGACCTGAGGACAAAAACCCACTAAGATCTGCAGAAGGGCATTATGCAGCTGAATAACTAGACAGTAAAAGGGCAGATTAGATTTTGGATAGATAAAGGTGATGCACACTGAGGAAAAACATCCTGACTTCAAATAAAAAATCAACTCTAAGCGAACTAGTACTGTTCATGAGCCAAGTATTGGCCTTAGAAAAAGTTTCTGTGAAAATCTCACTTCAGTGCTTATCGAGTTAATAAAAGTAAGCCTTATGCTGAGATTTGAAAAAGAACAGAGAACAAATCAGTTTAATGCTGTCTTATAAATTCATGATTTAACATATTTTAAAAGCTCTTTGAGTTTCTAACTTCCCTCAGCTCAGGAAAGACAGAATAGTAGTGGAAAAGGTTCATTGAAAGGTAAAAAGTATGATCAAGGGTACTTTGCTCTCAACTTGCACAAAAGGAACAGCTAAGAAAGTTTGTCTGAAAAAAAAAATAAAAGATGACTATTGTTATAACAAAGGGCTAAAAATCATGACTGATCATTGTAATTGTGAGCAGTTACAGTTGGAAGTTGTGTGTGTGGATCCCATGAAAGCCAGAAGGGACAATTTGCAATTACTGACTGGTGTCAGCTATTCTGCAAAGGTGATTATGTAGTGTTATGAGAGGTTACTTCCCTAACTGTTAAATCAGTCAGTCTTTGTAATATGAAAGTGTATTTACTTTGTTACTATGTATTAGTTCACATAGTACAGTGAAATGGAATGAGATAGTGGAATTTTACTGGAGACTTTGAGTTTGTTCATACTTAAGTAAAACAAACTAAAGGACAGCCCAAACCTGGAAATAAGGACTTTGCTTCTTGGAAGCATAGAACTGTCCATGAAAGATAAAGGACACCCATGGACAACCCAGATAAAGCCAGAATTCTAGTCTCTCTAATATGTTTTTGAAACCCTTCCAGTGTTATCTAGCAAAACTGACCCCAGGGGCATCTGGATCAATAGACAAGCAGCAAGAATGCTGCAGAAATACAGTTGCCTGGCTAAATTTTACAATGCTTAGAAATAAGTAGTGTGGATCTTAGTTATTAGTCAAATCATGTACTGGAGTGGTTTAAGGGTATAAGAACCCTGTGTAAAACTACATTCAGGGTGACCCAATTTGGCTGGGACACCTCATGCACATGAATAAATATTTACTCTTGTAATTCTATACTTTGTTTCCTGGCCTCTCTTAGTCAACACCAATTGTTGCAAACTTTCATAAAAGGGAACTACGCTTAGCAGATTGTTTTTTTCAAAAACAGAAAAATTAGGAACATTCCTAAAATACAAGATTATACTATTTTACACATTAATTCAAGAAATAGTTTGCTAGCCAACAGGTTTTCTCACCTCACCTATCTGTATCTGAGAAAGTCCAGACTGCAATAAATATACTTCATATCAGTAAAATGGAATCAGTTATCTGATACTCAACACTGATTAAACACTTTTACCTCTCTTTCTTAAATATGTGTAGCTAGCCAGCTCTGAGGTTAGAATAGCAATTTCCTCTAACAAATGCAAATAGATTATTCAGTATTTAAATAAGGCCAAATGAAACAATGTCATTCAGAAAAAGCTGTGTTATGGGATGCTTGAGAGACAACTTGCATCTCCCTCAGTGTTTTACAGCTTCATGAATTCAGTCCCTCCCCTGCGTTTCCTAACAGTGCGTTCAAAGCGACCCGATTTCCCTTCCGTGTCACATGAACGCTCTGTTCTTTGCAGACACCAGTCAGACCAGATCAGGTCATAGCACCTCTTTCTCACTTTGGCTCCAGCCCTGAACCGGCTTAGAACACCAGACAGGGAGTAATTCCCTGCAGTTTCCACCTTATCTCTCCCCTTTGGTTTGCCATTTGCAAGCCATCTTTGGTGACCTCCGAATTCCCAGCTCTTTTCTGGTCTTTCGTTCCTTCTCAATTTGTCCTGTGATTCAGCCCCCCTTAGTGCTGGTTAGGGTTTGTGAGCTTTCCTGCTGAGGCTCCTAAAGGGAGGGTCAGCACTTGGTAATGCTAGGGCTTGTTACCCAAGTAGGAAACACTGATAGCAGTGCTGCTAATTGGCAAACAGGAGCAGCATCCCAGCAAGAAGCCTCCTTAACTTCCTGCATCCTTTGCAGCATTGCTGCCCATGGAATTGGTCCTGTCACCAGGAATCACCACAGCTTCTCAGTTGCCTCTGCTTGTCCTGTTGCCATGCTGCATTCCTTTCCATCCTCTAACAAAACTATCTGATCTGAAATGCGGGTTGTCGCTTGTGGATCCATGAGAACCACAGGTAGACAGAATCACAGAATCACAGAATCACAGAATCACAGAATCACAGAATCACAGAATCACAGAATCACAGAATCACAGAATCACAGAATCGCAGAATCACAGAATCACAGAATGGGTGAGACTGGGAGGGACCACGGTGGGTCATCTGGTCCAACCTCTGTGCTCAAGCAGGGCCGTCCCAGAGCACACGGCAGAGGATTGTGTCCAGATGGTTCTTGATCTCCAATAAGGGAGACTCCACAACTTCTCTGTGAAATCTGTTGCAGTGCTGAGTCACCTGCACAGTAAAGAAGTTCTTCCTCAATATTCAGGTGCATTTTCCTGTGCATTAATTCCTCTCCATTGCCTCTTGTCCTGTCGCTTAGCACCACTGGGAAGAGCCTTGCTCCATCTTCTTCATGAAGCCTCCCTTCAGATACTTGCAGATGTTGGTGAGGTCTCTTGTCAGTTGTCTCTTCTTGAGTCTGAACAAGCCCAACTCTTTCAGCTTAGAAGCTCAAGTACAAAACTATAAACCAGCTGTGTCTAGAGAAGGTTCACAAAAAAAGAAAATAAAGAGGCTGAGTAAATAAGCTACAAGATAAATCCAGTGCTCTAGGTGCTTCTCTTGGAACAGTTTTGCTTTGCGTGTTACTAAATTCACAATCCCTTCTGTCACTGAAAATGTTGGCATAAATCAAACTCTGTAGCACTATTTTTAGTACTAGATTGCAGGCATTACTTTATTACAGCACTGGATGTGTGCCAGATCTTTCCCTGAACATGCATAAGCACTTTCAAAAGTTTTCACTATTTGTACATTTTAGGAAACAAAGAAATTAATTGGCTATAATTTGTATAATTCTGTTCATTAATTATTATTCTGTCTTCTGTTGGTTGTTGATTGATTTGTTTCTTCTCATGCTAATTAGCCCGTTTTTCAGTCTTTTTATTATCTTTTTTCCAGGTAGAGACGGTTTCAATACAATTGCTGAATTGTCTTTTTTAGTTTCATCTTTATCTCAGGGTTCTACAAAATGTCTTTGTGGTTCATCAATTCTGCATTCCTGGTGTCCAGTTTCAGCAATATATCTCTTGCCCAGCTCTGAGATCGCTGAAGCATATCAAGGTTGATTACAGTTGTTTTAGTGAAACTTTACGTTTCAGTAATTTTCCCAAACCGTGCTCCCACTAGAGCAGCTTGTGGCAAACCTTGCAGTGTGGATCAATGCACAGAGGTAACCAGGGTGATCACCAAGCCCCAGCTGAAGTGCAAAGAGTGGATTTATTTCATTACCTTGCTAACAACACCTGGTGGCAGAGACACAGTCTGTCAGGCTTAGGTCATCCTAGGAGATAGAGGCACACGAGGACACAGGCTCTGTCAGACTCAGTTCAGCCTCGCAGACCATGAGGATGGGCAGGGGCTCGCTGCCTGCCCCAGTATATCATGCATGCACAGTTTATCCCAAGGCTGTGCTTCCATGATCTCTCCCTCTCCCAGCAGGAGGCTCAAGTATGTGTGTGAGAGTGTGTTATCCCTACACAGGACCCCTGCTTCCTCAAAACAGGTAGAAGATAAACAACACTAGGCATAATAAATGGAGTTTTCCCACACTGACATCCTGAGCAGAGCTATTCCCTCCTCACCAAATCTTCCAGTTTTAACTCCTTCCTCCCAGCACTTGCTAAATGCTGGCTACAGTGGCATATGACAGAGTGGAAAATGAGACTTCTTAAAATTCTTTAAAACAATTAGTTATAAAAATTAATTAAAACAATTAACTGGAAAAGTTATTAGGAAAGTTATATCATTTCCAACACTCCCTCCACAAAAGTAAAAATCCAATGTGCTGGAAAACCAGCAGTGAAAACTCAAGTTGAAAATGAAGAAGGCACTTTCTTGAACCAAACAGAATTTCTTTCTGAACCATTGCAGTACCTTCACATAACAGCTTCTCCTGTCCCCTTTCAGGACACCGATAAAACTATAGTCAAATGGATATGGTTTTTTTTCACTCTGTAGGCTGCAATAATGCTGCAATAATAGTACAGTCTACTAAACTCGGGAGATGCACTTTGTACAGCTAAACTATGTTGGGTGGAACATTTTGGCTTCCAGGGTAAAATATATACTACTTTGTAAGCATTCAGAGCACTTAAAAAAGAGAAATACAATCTTTGTTTTCCAAAACGTGCACACAATGACAGTAGTCAGGATTTAAAACAGCAAGAGCAGAAGTTTCAGTTCTGAGTTTCCCAGCCCCGCATATTGCAGTCTTGGACTTGGAAACTGAAGGAACCAGCTGAGTCCTTGCTTTGCGTTTCTGTGGCTGCTCTTGATGCTGTTTAATACGTTCCCTCTTGAAGTGGCCGAGCAAAGTGCGTAGACCATATGACGCGTTCTAGAGGTTTCTCTAGACACGGGTGCCTGCTGGTGAGCAGATCTCTTCCTCCGGCTGCTTTGCTGGATTGGAGGGCATTCGGGCCGTGGGGGAGAGTCCGGAGGAGCTTTTGACGCGGCGATGCTCGTGCGCGCGTCCCGTCCCGTCCGTGCGGGCGCCGCGGGCTCGGCTCGTGGATCTCTGCTGCCCTCCAGCGGCCGCCGCCCCGCTCCGCACCCGAGTCCGCTGCGGGCCCGTCGGTCCCGTCGTGCCTCGAGGGAATCCCGCCTGGAGCAGAGAGCGCCCGTCTCTCGCGTTCTTCTGTCCTCTCGTGCCGCGACGTTTCTAGTATTTCGACCTACGTCCCCGTTCGTGGGTGGCCTCACCACCCCACAGGTAGGATCTCTTCTCCCGCCCAAAGCGCGCACCGGCGAAGCCTCGCCCCGTGTTCCCGAGCTACGTGGCAGCGCCTCCGCTGCCTCTCGCCGAGCAGAGCGCGTTTGGGTGCGCTGCCAGCGGGCGCTGCCGCTTGGATTAAGTTAGTGGCTGCTCCCGCAAGCAGCCTGGTTTTACAGTCTTACAGGAAACACTCTCTGTAGACCTCAGCTCATTTATCAAATTGTTTGATTTGGGAAATAGATTTAAGCATAGGGGTGAAGGTTGCGGGCTGTGCAATCACATAAGCCTTGATCCCTTGGAAACTCAGGTCAACAGATGAAAGTCAAGCTGAAGAAGAGAAGAGCCAGCTGAGAGTGTGGTCAGGGCAGAAACTGGAACGAGGTTCTGAACTACTGGGCACTGGAACTCCTGCAGTGGCTTTTCAACAGACAGGCTGTGAGCAGTCATTAATTTGGGGATAGCTTGGGCACTCTTTTGAAGGGCAGCAAGCAATGATTACCTGCAAGAAAGAGACCAAAGGTGAGCTAGAGGCCCTCCTGGCACCATGTTCCCTGCCGGTGGCTGAGGAAAGAAAAGCCCTGGGGTAAGGGCCTGGGGACTGCGGCTGTCAGCCAGCACATCTCCAGGGACAGCCCCAGGAAGGAAGACAATGGGCAGTGGTGAGCATTCCTGGGCACCTTACAGCTCCCTAATAGAGAATGGGGAGGAAATATGAAGTGAGCAAAAGCAAAAATTAATATTCAATCAGTTAGATTAAAAACACACCCAGTTACAAGTCAACAGTTCTCCCTCATCACTTATTTTTGTAGCTCATACTATTCCTTAAAAAATTTTTGAAACTATCTAGGGATAGAATAACAGTCTTCATCAGGCAGTAAAATGTGTTCATGGTAAAGATGTGTCCTATAAACCAATACAGCAGGAGAAATCTGAAACAGAGTCTTGCATTTTACACAGAAATGAGAAAAATAGTGCTTAGCCAAATACCATTAACATGTCTTAATTCCATCTTCAGGCCTTTCGGATTTAAAATTTCATTGCCTTAGATTTCTCTAGGTATTGCAACTGTTACAAGAGTTTTTTTGGGTAACTACCCATTCTGTGAAATTTTGTTTTGCCATCTATGAGGAAATTAGAGAGGGGCAGAAGACTGTCCTTTTTAAATCTGTACAGAGTTAAACCCTCTTAAAACTATAGAGGTCTTAAATGACATTTTTTATTTAAAAGAAATTTATTGTGTGGCTTTTTCTAAAAGGATCTTAGTTTCATATTAAAAAAATTATTCAGTAATGATGCAAATCCTGACTGCTCAATGAGTGCTTTTTTTTCTTTAGAATAATAAGGAAGGGCAAAATAGGAGTTGGGGGCCATTTTTGATTTTGTTTTTCTCCAATAACTCAAAAATTCAAGACATCATTATCACTTGTGTTTTACTTTTGTATCTGTGGATTTTAATTCCTGAAGAAGTAAAGGTGAAGAATTAGTAGAAGGAAATGTTTTTAATCATTGTCAAGGTTCTAGAATTAGTAAATATGTGTTTCAGTCAAGCCTGAGAACAGCATTTTCTTTTGGCTGAACATCCCAAAGCACTGGAGCTGCTCTGTCAGCACAGAGCACCATGGATAGCATGAGATGTGATTTGTAGAATATGAGCCTTCAATACAACCCTGAGACATGATGTGTTATCAAAACTGCCTCATTTTGAATCAAAATCACATTTAAGGGGCATCTTTTAATGTCTTAATTATTTTTCTTCAATTCATCTTAGAAAGAGATTAGGAGATTAAAATTTCTTTATAGCTTCTGGCTTACATTTTTCCTGAGCCTGTAGATGCTGTAAAGTGTCTCTGACATCTGAAGGTTAAGGGTACCAATGCTGTACCTGTGCAATTTAAGAGAACAGTGTAGTTTTCAGGACAGTCTTCCAGCAAGCCTATTACTATAGAAGTTATTTCCCAGTTTATCATTTGAAGCAGAAGAACCTGAATTTTAGGAAATGCTACAGAGTCACAAATTTTCTATACTTAAGACATCTGGCTTTTAAGTTTCCTGCTGCTGTGGTAGCTTTAGCAATAAGTGCATTTTAAATATCCCTTTGATGAGTCGCAAGTGTCTGTTGAACTCTGTAGTGAACTACAATTTCATTTCTATTCAAAGAGTCTCGTTGCTCTTTTACATTAATCATTCTCTCCCCAATCTAATATTAAGGAAGAAAGAGGTAACATATTTGTTACACAGAGGTAACATATTCATATTTGTACAATCACAAAAGAAATCTTACCAAATTCCTTGATCTTCTGACACAGCCATAAGCACAGTGAGGGGACACATTGCATCACATTACACCAAGCAGCTCCAAAAGAGAGCCCCAAAAACCTTGGGTGCTCACCTATCTGAAAAATAACTTTATAAGAATCAGGTACAACACACTGAATGCTATAAACTCTGGATTATCATCTCTGCTGTTTCTCAGAAATAAGATCTAGTGAAAAGTCACACTTGTTCTCTATACACTACATCTGTAGATATTTTTACTTTGCATGTACCCAGAAGAGAAGGATGGTAATAAATTACTTGAGGTGAGGCTAAAAAATAAGCCTCTTTACTCTAACCACTTTCAACCCCACATACCTAGAGTTAGTCTCTTCCCTTGGGAGCTTTAAACCTCTTTAGTGCTATGCACAATCTCAAAAGGCCAGAGATGCCTGGTGATCTGTGGGAGCTTACACAAGTAATTGAGGGAGTCTCTTCGGCTTCACCATTTCACTGCCTCTGACTGGTTTGATGGCATCAGTCTGGACAGTTCAGAGAACAGCTCTGGAGAAGAATTGTGTTGGGAGAAGAGCTGTGCTGGCAGAATATTAGACAACTGGGGGCTTCTGTTTGAGGACTGATACACCTCATTTCTTTTGCAGCTTTTACAAGCTACATTGGAAGGAAATAGATACAAACAGCTTATGGTGGGGAAAGACTTACATATATATGTATTCTGAATTTTTTTTTTACACGTGTTCAGTCTTGTAATCAACACTGGAAAAATGTGCACTGTTATAGAAAGGATTTCTCTTTTTAAATAAAAGTCAGCTAATTTATTTTGAACATATAATGGATGCAGGTAATCTTTTTAATGCACCTAATGAGCTTCTTTGGCTTTTTGAAGTCAATTTTGTGTCTCAACAGGCATCCTTCGTGGTATTTTTAGTTACAGTAAATAATTTCATAAAATAATGAGGTTTTCAACAGGGAATTTAGTCAAGTTAGAATTCCAGGACTAGAATACATTTCCTAGCAATTGCAGATTGGCCTTTTTTTGAAGAGAATACAGTCTTCATCTCCATTTCTGGAAACTATTGCACATAAAGGGAACCAGCACAGTAAAATTCCAATGGAGACACTCCTTATGCTTTACGGTACTGTACTAATTTACTGTAGTGCATTTTAATTTGCATTATTATTGCTAAAACCTGGCCTGGAGTTAAAATTGATTAAATTTAATAAGTCCTCAAAATGAACTATTTTTCTGCATAAGATCTTGAGTTTAGACTTGTAGCTTTAAAAAACCATTTTATTCTAGAAGCAAATTAATAGTCTGTTTTCATGTTATAATGAGAGTTTCTGAGACTTCTGCTTAAAAAAAATCTGAATGGCCCCAAGACCCCATCTACCTCTTCAAAAGAACTTTAAAGCCCTTGCCCACCCAACACCACTGACCTATTTAATAACACAGAATGCTGCATGGATTGCTAGTGCCTTTAACTATATTTCTGCAGAACTAAAATTAAGAAGTGCAAATGGCTCCACTTTTCCACTGTAATGCAATTTTACCAATATTAAATTTACTTAATTCATATTCCTAATTTTTTGTAACAAATGTTTATCAAGATACTTCATAACACAATTAGAAACATCATGAGGTCTGTGTTTAAAAGTCAGTCATCAACAGACCAAAACAAAATATGGATATATGATCCATTCTTTTTATGCTCAGAAGTGTATTCATTTCTCACTGTCATCTTTATTCCAAGTTTCAAAGGCAGGATTCAAAATCCACTACAGCTGATGGAAGTCTTCCCATTGATTTTCACTAGGCTTTGGTCAAGCCCCAGATGTCAATGAACAAGCTGAAACTCATGGAATCTCCTTGTTTACAGAAGTGATGAAGCAGGTCAAAATCCTCATTTAATCTCACTGTGGGGAATAGGCCACTGAGGAAAGAGCACACTAGCAAAAAGGCAGATTTTGAAGAGACAGACCTGAAACAACCTGCTGTGCAAGTGCCGTTTAATTACCTTAGTTCTCTGATCTTAATTCCTCTTGATACAACCTGCTACAGACTGAACATTTCAGAATAAACATCAGGCTGTTTCTGTTCCCTGTCTTTGTTTTCAATTACCTTTGATGTTGGCATAATGAAAGGATGTACACAATGTTGTAGAGTGCAGTGGGAAGACCTGTAAGCCTGAAGGGAGTTTTACCCCATGGGTGAGACTTTGTGGCCCTGTCAGACCACCCAGGGAAATCCTTGACTCCAGCTGTTTCCCTCTGCCCAACAGCCCAGTGTCTCTGTGTTGCCCTTTCCTCTCACAGACATCCTTCTAGGTTTGAGGTCAGCAGCAATTGAACTGTCTCTTTTCTTACTACCCCAACATACAGACATCTTTCTTAAAAGTGCATAGTCAGTTGGATTATTACATAGGTTGTGTAAGAGGTGACTTTTAAAAGACTCCAGTGGTGTTGACTCTGCTAGTGGCCACATCAATCATCATTTAATCAATCTGTTCAGAGGGTGTCTGAGCCTCCATGTGCACAGAAAGAGACCCCAAACTGCAGGATAAACACAGCTGACAGTCAGCACATGAGCAAAACAAAGCTGAAATAAAAGCAGGCATTGCATAGCAAGCACACCAGTTCTGACATGTGGAATAACAAAGGATGAAAAGTCAAGCTATTACCNGCTGAATGTGAAGCAGGCATTGCATAGCACCAGTTCTGACATGTGGAATAACAAAGGATGAAAAGTCAAGCTTTTTTGCACACCATTTCTAAGAGAAACCATAATTCTCACAAGTTCACAAACCTAGATGAAATTTCAGGTGAGAGACCTCTTGTGAGAAACTGGCATTGTTGTCTCCAAATCAGTGACCATTTCATTTATATCAGCTGTCAGTCCAGGAAGGTAACCCAAAACTTGAGATGGTAAATTCCTCTGAGGAATTTACCTCTGTACTAAAGGTCAGTGTAGAAGCCTCATGTAGTTCTAGTTGATGTTCATCTCCAGGAATGTCGTCATAGCATTTGCAAGTAAAAAGTATGTTTGGTGGTATATTCATAATCCCAGCATGATCTTCAATTAACACTGTCTTTCATGAGAAAAAGAGCAAATGTTCCCAAGGCCTCTGGTCCCTCCTAGAAGCACACACATACAAAAATTCCTCTATTGCAAGTATCATATCTGTCGGCACAAAAGAAGAAACTACTGTCAGTGTCAGTTACCAAATGTGTTTAGAATTCATGATAATTTATTCTAATGATTTTTTTAAAGAATCTGTACAAACTGTTTAAATTTCTATTTGTTCTCATATCAGCTGTTATACCAGATAGGGTCTAGACATATACAAGATAGGGTCTGCTGATTTTAGCAACTGAGTGCTTGGATGCAAAATAGGCAGACTCAGTGAAGCAAATGAGTAAGCCTCTACAGAACACCCACAACATTACAATATTTTTCTCCATGCTACTGCAAGAACACAAAAAGGAAAAACACACTCAAATAGAAAACTAAATTAATTCTCTTGGGATTGTCTGAATCAGAATTCTAAGTGGCCTCCAAGCCTGAAAACAGTTAAATAGAAAAATATACTCATTTGATAGTGCTGTGCACCTCTAGTGGAGTACTGCAAGTGGAGAAATTATACATGGTCATAAAAAAATTAAATCAATTCAATAGCCTTTTTGCTACCTCTTTAGCATATAATTGCACATACAATCTGAATCAGGTATAATATTGTTTTGGTGCATTGGCTTTTATCCACAACCTCAGGACGGGAAGTATCTGCCTTTTTCTTCTCTTCTCCCTGTTGAAATACCGTGTGTTGTGCCTTCAAAATTGTTGATAGCCTTTTTCACCAGAGAGGTTTCTTTAATGAATGTTTAGTACTATCACCAAGCAGTTGATGGTGAATTTTTGGTCAGAACAGAAAGTGTTCATCATGGAAGAAGACAGGACAAAAAGGGAAGAAGCCTTTGTTGCAATTTCCAGCTCTGTGGCACTGGCAGAAGAGAATCTTTTGCACATCCATATGCTTAAGGTGTTAATGCACAAGATAGGCAATGACAGGAGAATTAGTGCTAATATAGCATATTATACATGTCTGTGAACCCTGCATTGCCTCAGATTCCTGAATCTAAAAAAAATTTTGCAGCATGACCAAGTGCAGGTTGTCAGATGACAACGTAAGTTTTGTAAAAAGCAAGAATCTAGAAAATAGGGAAATTTCATACCTAGTAGATTCCACATGGAATATACATGCTACTGAAGGAAAAGTAGATAGTTACGAAGCATTTTCAATGATGAAAGCAAAGTATAAACAGAATAAAAGATGATAGATCTAACTTAACAAAAAAAATACTGATGGAATTCTCTTTGAGGAAAAAAGTATAAGGACATTTTATTTTTTAGAAAAAGAACTTCATATTGTCTAAGGTAGAAATCTTAGGACTGTCTTGTGTAATGAAAACTTAGTTGAATTAAAATATGTCTCTGCATAAAATGAGGGGATATTAACCTTTTCTATTCAAATTAGGCATGCCTTTGAAGGAGAATTTAAATTGAGTAGTAGCCTGGAAGCTTTGATTTACATCAAATAATTGGATATGTACTTCCAACATGTAAAGCAGGCAGCAACTGAAAATGATCTCAACCAAAACAAGATTTTCAAAATCATCACTGAATTATTTGGAACAAGGGTCATGAGTATTGGGAACAAAACCGAGAGTGAGAAAAGTATTAAAGCGCAGATGATTCACACAGGAAAATCTTATGTGTAAAATAATAGCCTCTCTGACTGCCACTGGAATTGAGAATTTTATTACAATGTCAACTAGGTGGTCAAGTGCTCAGGTCAGAAAAACAAATCAAATGCTAGAAATGACAAAGAAAGGAATAGAGGACACATCAGGAAACTTTTTTTTTTTTCCCCTATATGAACCCTATGTTCTTGAGTATTCTGGGATGTAACCCAGGGACTAGAGTGGGTTCAGAGAAGGGCAGCAGGGATGATCAAAGTGGACCAGCTCTGTGAGGAACAAATGCCAGCACGAGAAAGAAACTGTGGAGAAGGGAATACAGTGGAGGCCTCTGCAGCCATTAGCAACACAGAGAATAAATGGAGAACAATTGTGTTTTACAGTTCAAGAGACAGCAGTATTACTCTCAAATAAAGCAAGCAGGCAGCAGACGCAGAACAAACAACAGGAGGTGATCTTCCACACAATGAGTAAATAAGCTATAAAAACTCTAGAGATAGTGTTGTTCAATGCAAAAGTGTGTATGGATTCAGTTAGTGGTTGGGCAAATGAAAGAAGAAATATCCACAGGGAACCATGTTAAGGGGCATCACTCTGAAAATACCACTACATGATCACTGGGTTTTGTACTCTTCACCAGACATCTGCTGCTGCTTGCTACAGATTGGTGGGTCAGAAAAACCATTGGCTTAATGTGTCATTTTTATACTCTTAGCATGCTGTAGTTTTGTGCTTCTGTCTTAACAAATTTAATTTGTATTGTGCGTTATTGCACAATGCAAATTATCTTCCACCTATCAAAAAGGACAGGAGCATCAGAGAGCTGTTGCTAGGGATCTGTAAACTAGAATTAAATAATAAGTTAATGATAGTGATTTTACCATCAAAAACAGGAACAGGCATTTCTTACATGAAGGCAGGTTTGTTGCCACACAAGCAGAAGGAATATTAAAAAGTGATATAACAAGATTGCAGCTTAGAAATCCAAAGGCATTTGGGGTGCTTTAGCATATGGGAATTTAAGTTACCCATTAATACTTGACTCAGATTTCAGAAAACATCATAACTACTTTATAAATATTACATAATATGAATATTTAGCATATCTTTTTTCATATTATCCCTTTAAAAACAAATTTATAGTCTATGAGAACTGATCAAAATCTTGGGACGTTTTTGATGTTAGATAAGGTAGAAGCTTAGAGTTAGAGACAAGTTCATTAACTAAGCACAGAAATGAACAGTGTGTAAGTACTCTAGGAAAGTAAGCTATGAATAAAGTGAGAAAAGTTCAGGGAGAAGGTCTGTCCAAAACAGTCTTTCAGAAGTAGCAGCAGAATGACCAATGACTGGAAACAGTTAATCCAAACCTCTCTGTCCTTTAAAGGTGCTTCAAGAACCCCTACAAAGACTGTAGTGATACCATAACACGACCAGCCCGGAAAACTCACTCCTTTGGTTTTACTGGGATTGAAGTGTGTCCTTCAAGTATCAAGTTTCTCTGTATCTTCAATAATTGAATTCAGCTTCTCAGCTAAACTAGTTTAGAGGAGGATTTACTGCTCATAGAGCCTGTCAGTGCTACTCAGCAATCCTGCAGTGATTGCTCCTCAGGACAATGACATTTCCTTTGCAAGGCTGTGGAGGCAGTAGGTGGGGGGTGATGGATGTGGGCTGTATATTCAAAGGTTGATATAACCTACTGAGATTTAACATCCTGGGCTTCTTCTAATATTAACAGTCAGAGGTGGGTCCTTCAGAAAGACTGTTCAGGAGTGAAATTCCAGTTTCACCACTTTGAATTTCTCTCTGGAGTGCTTATCTCTCTACACTGACTGTGCAGGCAGCTAAGGCACTGGGGCTTGCTATGCTAATATTGAGCTTTGGGACACTATTGCCCTTTCAAGATCTGTCAAAGACCTGTTCTGCATGCCAGAAGCTTGTTAGATTTCACAGTAACATCACAAAGCCCCCAAGAGTGCCAGGGAGGCCAAGAGCAGAGGCTCCAGCTTGGGTGGAAACACAAACCACAGAAGGTCAATGACTCAGGGGTGCAGGAATGCAGCCTCGGGAGCCAGGAAGAGCTGGTTTGGGGAGCTGGGCAGAGCTGGCTGGGGGAGCAGGGAATTGCAAAGAGAGCAGAGATGTATCTCATGTATGTAAACCATCCTGTACATAGGGAAAACACAAGATAACAGGGAAGTGTAGATAACAGACACAGTCCCTTCTAGGGGACAAAGGAAGAGCAGAAATTGCTCCAGCACCCTCTCTTCCAGTTAGAGAGGAGTAATGTCTGAGTAATGTCACTGCTCCATCACTGCTACCACCTCCCTCACCTTCTGTAATGAAGGAGCACTTTCTGATTTGCCATCCCCTTCCTTTTGCTCCCATGATCCAGCAGTTTTATGTAAAGACTTTTCCTCAGGTTAAGTAAATAAGTACATTGAAGAGCAGTTTGTATCTCTGTTTTCTGTTTCTACTTTCCCACAGGACAGTGTGATTTATTACCCCAGTGATTTATTATCAAACCAATGTGAAATAGGGTGCAAGAGTTGTGATGATGTGCATGCTTGGAAATGCTTAACAGTTCAGAAGTGAAATTAAAATTATGAGATGGCAAAGTGAACTGTGAAAATACCTGTTATATGGGAGAGCCAAAGAACCAATGACTCAATGAATGTCACTAGTTTTTCCATAGTGTTTAAAAAATGACACTTGAACACACACAGAAAGTTATTTCCAGAGTAGATAACTGGATTCTACCTATTTAATGTACAATACTTAGCAATGACTGCTGACCTGTGGAACTGTCTCTTTATTTCTTCATAGATGGAATGTGCTCTAGAAAGGACATCCCATTGCTGAGTGGACTGGATTTCGTTTGTCTCCCTAAAAGGCTTCATATGTTTCAGGAAAAGTCTTCCAGATGAAGTAAAGTAAATCTTATTTCCTCTGTATTTCCTCCTTTATGACTATTCTGACAGTAGAGCAAAATACTCACTTTTTGAACCATGACAGACTTCAAGAGCTTTAGTAGCTAAAGTCACAGAAATTCAGTGCACAACATCATTTGCAGGTGCCATCATAATTTCTCTAATTACCTTCTTCATCAGGCACTCTGCCTGATGTACACCTCGGAGCTTGCTGCATTTGCAGTTACATTGTTATTGCCACACCTTTGAAAGATAGGATCTGGAGTTCAGCCATCACAATGCAAATATCACCCCAAAGTAGGTGCCTCCCACACTGTTCCCAGCCAGGTGCCAGTGATGCACTGCATGTGTGAATCTCATTTGCGTGTTTGTATTAAGGACGCCTGTCAAATACACAAACTTCATTGCTCACGAGGTACAGGCTGGGGAATGTCTACTTTTTTATTAATAACCAACATAATAGAACAAAAGTGCAGGATGTATCTGAAAAAATGAACTCTGTTGAAAGGGGTGAAAAAGTCCTTAGTTTAGGGGAGAAGTGTCACAGCAATCTCCAAGGATGTCAGAGATGGACAACTTCCAGAAAGGGACCAATAAAGGAGATTTTTTTCTGATAAATGTAACCTCTGACATAAAACCTGGATGAAGAGAAGAGAGAAGTTTCTGATTGTGTGGGCCAGCACAGAGCCTACAACAGGCTGTCTGCAGGCAGACTTAATGTGTTTTTTTGGTGTGGGTTTTTGTTTTGTTTTTTTTTTAATTTTTGGTATGAAAAGATGAAAGTACAGTTTTCTTTCTCTTTTTTCACTGATGTCATTTATAAGACTACTCATAACTGTGTAGCTGTCCTGGCTGTTTGAGAAGTTGTAAACAAATACGTTCCACACCAGTTATCTTAACCTAAATCAAGTGAAACAGGATATCAGCCTTTGGATAATATTACACAACTTTTGCCCTTAAAAGTAGGAAACTGAAATTTTCAATGAGGACATTTTGTCCCAGCAAGCTGGTTTTGGATATTCAGCTGGTAATATGTTTTTCCACAAAAGCTGCTCAAGTCAATGTGAGATCTAGAATCATATGAGTCAAGAAAGATGTAACACACAGAGGACAGTGCCTGACACCCAGCAGTCCCCAGGGTATATCTAGCAGTTGTCACTTCTTCATACAGCTTAGCACACGTTTTTCATTAATTGTTAGAAAGCATTAAGAATTCTTCTCACGTCTTCTATCCAGTAATCATTATTACAGTCATTACCAAGTTAATTGCAGTAAGCAGTCATGATTTTAGTACTTTTCCTGACACCTGTTTAAAAGAAGTGCATATAAGCATTAAATAATACAGCTACTTAGTAACAGCATTGGAAATGGAATTCAGAGATTTAATGGAATTATACTACTCTCTAAGCTCACAATGTTAAAACTCAACAAAATGCAAAATAGGCAATTGGAATGAAGGCAAAAACTTGTTCTGTTTTACTTAAGGAATAGTTCTTACAGCTGAAGTTAGACTAAAAGCATACAAAAATATAAACCAAGATGAAACTTCCCATTGCATCTTATTTTAGCTGGAACTACAAACTGAACTAAACATATAAACAAAAGAACAGAGCATGTGCCTCAAACAGGGGTATATAAAAGAAAGATAATGGACAAAAGAAAAGAGAAAAAAACTGTGTTAAATTGAATGACAGTTGTCTCATTTCTTAACATTGAATGAACTACCTCAGAACAGAAACAAAATCTAAGAAACATTACTCTTCAGGTGCTTTCATCATGTTAAACCTTTTTTGCATCAGATGAGAGAAATGGCTTCTTGAAAAGAGACAGTTAAATAGGACAAAATCCTTCATATGCTTTATATTGAAGAAAAAAAAAGAGCCAAAGTTCCAGTAGTTCATAAGAAGAATACAGTAATACATAATACACTGCATGCTAATCATCGGAAAAATGTTTGAAAGGATGAAGTTCATATCCAGTCAATACACAGCCAAATCCTCCTGGGTTTTACCTTGTATTTTGAATAGCATAAATAAAATTATTACAAAGAAGTCCCAGCTCACACTCTTTTGAAAAACAGCAGGAGAAATGGTGCAGAGTGATAGTGGGCCAGGAGGATGCTCTGTGCCTTCACCTTATCTGTGTCCTGCTTCCACTCTGGGCTGTTTGGAGGACAGTGGCAGTCTGAACCCATACTTTTTGTTCTCTGTCTTCTCCTTTTTTCCCTGTTTTCCTGCTGAGCTGCAGTTCTGATGATGCTGCCCAGCCCTAATCCATCAGCACACGAAGGAGTTCCCAGTGCAGGGCTGAACAGACTCGTGGGGTGAGATGCAGTGTGCTGAGTGTTAACAGAATCACTGAACCATTTTGTTATGGCTCCAGCCATGCTCCTTGCTAAAAGTTTCCTGCCAGTGATACACTGCAAGAGTGAAGGCTACAAATGCATTACAGCTGTCAGCCAGCTGTAAATAACAACCAGTTGCTTTCAATGCGTCAGGCAAGAATAGAGCCTGAGGAATCTATTTTGTTTGGAATAGAACCAAACCTTAGCCATAGTTCTGTCCAAATGATTAAACTGAAGCTGCAGTGCACTTGAAAAAGAATTTGGGGTTGCTATTAAATAAAGATTGAATATTGAAACCTTCTTGATGAGAACAAAATGTCAAATTAATGTACATTTGCAATCAGGATACAGCTGTGGAAAGTTACCTCAATTTAAGTCACTGATTGAGGTGTGGGAAGTAAAACAGTGATTTCAGTTACTTCAAAAAAGGAAACTGGAATGAGAAGTCAGTATAACAAGTCATTTGTTTACTCCCTAACTCCACCAAACATGGCTCAAGCATGAGGCAAAATTTGCAGTTAATCACAGCTGATTGAAACAGTGAAAAACAAATCCAAAAGTAATCCCAAACAAAGCAGAAACAGAACACAGTATCTGGGGAGGTGCTCAAGAAGATCCAGTTAAACATCACAACTCAAGTGGCAGCTGTAGCAGCGATCAGTTGATCTGTGGAGGCCATGGATGTAACACTGAAGGGAGGTTGTTCCTTTGCTCAGAGATTTGCAAATATAGACTTCATATTGGTAAGAGTTCCTGACAAAGCAATACAACTTTTAAGAGACACCAAATGATGTTTATAGTGATTATAAAATGTAAATTGTAGAGGCTGATATTAGATTATTCTAACATTTATAAGATTTATATCGTGCCTGAGCTACTTCCTTGTTTCTTCTGGCAGGAATTGGCCTTGTCCTGGCAGCAGCAGGATGTGATGCATTAATAGCAGTACTGGAGCCTACTAAAATAACAACAAAGATTTTCAGATGCAATAGCTGTCCTTCAGTTACTCTTATAATGCTTTATTAAAATGCCAGCTGGAAACATCAACCATCTCTTTTGTTGTGAAATAATTACCAGCTTGAATAAAGACAGCAAGTTAAAACAAAAACTTGAATGGGCATTTCTGGCTAATGTCTATACCTAAATATCAATTTCTTCTATCTAAAGAGGACAAAGTCAAGGTAGAAGTTAGAGTAACATGGCCTTCATGTTTTATAGATGAAGTTCTTCATAAATGTGTCTACACTATAGTTTAATTTTTCATTTGATAAATACTAAATTGCTTCTTTTGTTGGCACATTTGAACATTGATGAAATGGAGATTTTGTGCAGAAATAATTAAATAACTTAGCAGAGGTGCCATTTTAACCTTAGTGGAAAACAGAAAGTTAAATGGGTCCATTTTGTTCTGAGCTTTGACAACAATTAAAATACATGTCCTTCCTTTCTTTAAAGACTTGCTTGGAGAAGTGCCATCAAATCAAATGTTTCTACATCATTCTTTAGCAATAAATAATCATTTTCAGCATTTAATGCAGTTAAAAAACAAGACCAGTTCCTCCAAACTGGAATTCAAGATGCGTTTTATTTTCCCACACCACCTACTCCCAGCCCATCTGCTTCTGTCTTCTGGAAAGTTAATACAGCTATTGATTAGCCATTTCTTAAAACAGCAACATTTACAAGACAGTAATAAGTGTAATTTCACATAAGGTTAAACATTTGCATTAACTGATTTTTCAGAGTTATCCAGGATAAATTTGTCCTTATTTTCTTGGGTATGGCTGTTAGTTTAATTTTTTTCTATAATGCCCCAATTCTTCTGGAATCAACAACACTCAGAGGGTTTATTACACTGCAACGCTCAGCAAAAATGCTGTAAAATTGTCTAGGATTTCAATTTATTCAAGGACAGTATTTTAGTTCACAGCTGTGCCTATGAATCTGACATTCACAAAACACAATTTATGAGATTAACATGCTTCTGAACAGTGAAAAATAATCTCTGTCTGACCTAAATCACGTTAGAATAATAGAAGTTATTAGTACAATATGAGTCTTTCCTTTTACATGACTTACATCCTGTTTTCAAGTCCAGACTAGTCAGGGTGTCTCTATAGCCTTTGAAATCTAATCTCTGTCTTTTCACAGGACTGTGGGTGGATTTGGCTAGAAAACTTCTCAATGATAAGATATTGTTGTAGTGCAATTTTATTCTGAAAACACACCAAAATTTTCTGCCTAGTATTCCTCCTCTTGTAGATCCCTGTTTGACAGCTAGGATTTATAATTTACTATGAGCCTTGCCAATATTGTGTTTTATTCAAATATTTCATCAATTAAGAGGACTTTTGTTCAGATAATGTGAGGGATGTGAAAGCTAGATCCCTTGTTAGACTGCTTTTTAAACAATTTTCTTGCAAGTTTCAAGGCAATGAACCAATGCCTCCTGGATGTCATTTTACTCTCTATTTTCAGCACAGAAATGAAACCTGAATTGCATATATTAGTATCAGGAAGAATCATAAATGTTGTAGCTGTGGGAAACTAAAATACCAAATTTGAGATCCACCAGCTTGTTTTTCCACAGACAGCGATGCAGCCTAGTTCAGAGCTGTTTTCTAAAAGCTCAGCCTGCCATTCCTGTAAATGAAAATAATTTACACACTGAACTTTATAGCAGATTTCTTGTAAATGGTCTGAATAATAATCACTCTTGGGAAAATATTTCTGCTTATGTTATCCTTGTGTGCCATGGGTTGATTTCTCAGCATTGCAGTTCTCGTATTTGTGTGGTTGTTTTCTTACCTTCCCTTTAGCAGAAGGGTAATGATCATATGCTGTGGCCTCAATATGACACAGACAGAGCATGTTTCAAAAACCACGTGCATAATCTTTGTGGAGAACTCACCTGCTGCTGCAAGGCACAGAAAGCTGGTTTCTTGCTAAATGTCATTTTCTTCTCCCACAGGACAGAAATAGAGAGGCAGAAGAATGGAAGAGAATCACAAGCAGCTGAAGCCCTCTCCTACATCCTTCTGCATTATTTTGCCATGCCAGAGGCAGGTAGCTGACCCACCTGAGTAGGTGACCCAGGCTCTGGAAAACTAATTGGCAAGATGACTTTCACAGACCTTGACTGTGCAGATGTTGCAATCAGCTGGAAGAACATCTGAAATACTTGAACATTTGAGTGCAGACTGCCCTGTGAGGTGGTCTCCTCTTTCCATTGCTACACCTGAGGCGAAACCAACTTCATGTAGGGCAAGACCACTTGCTAAGGCCTGCAGTCCTGCCCTCCTGGTCAGCATTTGCACCCCTCAGCTACCACTGCCTCTGGAGAAAGACTGAGCTGCCATGGAGGTCCCTTGGCTGTGTCATGAATGACTATGGCTTGGGTGGTAAAGCCTGATCAGGGAGCACAGCTGTCTGCTGAAGGCACGTAAACAACTGCTGAAACACCATCTCAGTGCATCTTGTGCCTGTGTTCAAAATGGCAATTGTTTTATTGTCAGTATTGCATGAAGGATGTGGCTTAGAGCAGAGTTCAAAGCTCCCCAAAATGCGGGGTGAAAAAGCACAAGAGGAAACAATGCTCTGTCAAGTTACTCAAGCTTTTTCAGAGAATAATTAAAATTTTTATTGATCCTCTGTCCTTGTGAGACCCCCTGAACACTGACCCCATTTTCTTAAAATTATATATCTGTCTTTTTGCAGCCTTTTTAAATTTCACAAGTATCTGTCAGTCCCTCCATGAGCCTCAGAGCATCAGGACTTGCCATTTAAGAAGTACTACTGGGCAAATCCCCTTTTGGTTCTGTGCCCAGCGAACACAGAGGAAAATGTCCCCCAGGTGTGCTCAAGACTGGCAATGAGCAGCTCAGAGCAGTGCAGGGAGCTCACACACATGGATGGCAACACTGGGCAAGCAGTGTCTGAAAAATGAGCTCCCCTCTCTGCAGCAGGGCATCAGCCTAGTCCAAGGGAGGTTGGGCACAGTGGTTGCTGATGCTTGGTACAAGAGTGAAGCCCTGAAACAGGGCTCATGTTTGTATGAGGTGATTATTCACTTTATCTCCTAGGACACTTAGGGCTGAGACAGCCTCAGACATTTAGCATAGACAGCTGTGAGCCTGCATTTTTGTGTGCCATACAAAATTATAAGTTTCTTTTGCCATTTCTCTGGCAACCACTTCAATTATGCCAGAAAAACTGTCTTGGCGTCTTAAGTGTGAGAGTTGTTAATTTTACAGAACAATTCCTTAAATGGGCAGAAACTCAAATATAAACACATAATGCTGGATCTATTGCACCTACCTGAGTACGTACACTAACATCCATGCCAATTATTCTTGAAAAAAGAACTGGTTGGTTTCAGGGTCTAAAATATTTATAGCAACACATGCAAATTTAAAGTAGGCAGTGCAATCTAGTCATTGGGACTCTATGCACAGGCATCCTGGCAACTGTTTACCTCTCTTATGGGCTTGTTGATGTACTTGAGCAAATCACTTCATTGCTGGTCCTATGTCACCTCAAAAAATGTCCAAACTGTTGTTAGATACCACCAGAAAAAGGAGCAATGTGTAAGGAGGTGGCAAGTATCTTAATGCAGAAAACACCACATCAAGAAACCATGTGTCCTTCTAGGAATTACTGATTAGAGTGCCTCAGAGACACTAATCCTATACACCAAAACATCTCCAAATCTCAAATTGAAAGTCTCAAAAATAACTCCTGCAGGTAATAATTATTCTGCATATGGTGGAGATTTGACCAACTAAAACAATACAGGGAAAAAAATCCCATCAAAATAAAGAAAATGCTATGTAGAAAAACTTCTTTTGTATTATTTCTCTTCTCTTCATGACAGAAACATACTGTACCACCAAGTGTCAAATGGGGAAAAAAGACTGACCTCCTCCAAATTTCTTTAGGGTATCTTTCAAAAATTAAACATGCATGGAGTTTTGTATTCTGATCACACCCCAATACACAGGGAAGTACAGACATGAGTTAATCTACCCATGAAATTCAATAACACATGTTTACATGATCAACAATGAGACTCATGGAAACAAACAGTAAATATATGCTTAGAAAATAATTATAGCTACTGTTGTTTTGACTGACAGTGAAATCAGTCTTGCAGTCACCTACTGCTCTTACTCAAACAGGAAAGGGTAAACTTGTAGACAAACTGGCTTAAACAGTATAGTGTTAGAAACAGCAGTAAATAAGCAAATGGGAGAAAATACTGAATCGATTGCATAGAGATGAAAACTCTCAACAGATATTATAGAGAGAGAGATAGATGCACAGTTATATCATTATATAGAGAGATATTGATGACCAGATATAGCACTATATGGAGAGATATACATGTACTTAAATAAGCCACCCGTCCCAATTGGTTACTGGTTACCAATTATCAATTGGTAATTGGTTTAAAATAATGCATGAAATTGTAAAGAAATCAGTGTTCTTAGAAAACTGATACAAAAACTAAGAATATGAGACAGGGAAAAATACGATAAGTGAGAAAATATTTCTAGGGCTTTATGAAGAAAGCTTATAGAATGAGTTAAAAAGCTTAACATAATAACTGCGGGTGGGGTTTTTATATCTCTTTGAGAAATTATACTACTATGATACTTGCACCAAATTCAAGTGCAAGATTGACAGCTATAATGCTAATCATTAAAAAAAATTAAGCTTCTGGTTTGTGCATTTAAAGAATGTTAGATATCATGACCAATAAAGACATGAAAGAGGAGTTTTATTTAAAGGCTGAGATTCAGACAAATAAAATAATCTGAAAAAAAATTGAATCAAATCAAACCTCTTTAGCAAATAGAGAATTCATACATAATCGTATCTACACTCTCAGATATAACCCGTAGAAAAGGGATTTGCTTATGAAGAGTACCACACTTTGCTACTTATCCATAGTTTGAACAGGGGATGCATAAAATGGAGCGTGACATAATGCCAGAACCTGTCACAATAATGGCAAACCTACAGTTAGACCATCAAGCCTGCTTGAGACAGGCGTGGAGACACGCACGTGTGAGCCAGCACTAACCTTGGAGTTCTGTGGTTCTCTGATCTAACAGCTGACCATAACAAAAAGGACTTGACATAACTCTGCTACTTTGGCACCTCAGTAATTCAACTTGCTCCGAAAGTTAGATTTTTAATGATGAACTATACTTTTTGGCACTTCTGGTCCCTGAAATACCACTCTTGTTTTGCTGAACTAACAAAACAGAGGCTACCCAATACATCAGACCAGTGACATGCAGTATTGCTCTATAAATCAGCAGTTTTGTTCCTGGATTTTCTAATACGCATCTGCAAAAGACACTAAAGAGAAAATAAATACATTTTCAGGCTTAAATCCCCTTCAAATAACTCTCAAGTAATGGAAGAATATATTTATAGGCTTGTTTGAATTGAAAATGGTGCTGATGTCAGAAGGAGATTTCACCCTAAGACTTATCTCTGAAAGACTGGATGAAAACTGGAAAGAGGGATTGCAGTGAATTTGTACACTCTTAGAGACATGACACTAGTTTGATATTAAAGTTGTCATTGACTACACTACAGGGTACCACATCTCCAAAACATGCAATAGATTCTTCATGAACACCATCTGTAATTTTCCTGAATGCAACCATTGACTGCAGTAAGCAGGTGGCAATTATAACTGTGGGATGACCATATTCCAGCTATGACCATATTCCTCTTCCAGTCAAAGCTATTCTATGACAGGAAAGATGCATTTGTTACATGATATAATGTTTAATGTGAGGGAAGTGTGGGGAGTCCAAACACATATGGTTTGAATCCAGTCATTTTTGGACCTGAGAATACTAGCTAAATTGCATCCTGCTCCACATTTCTCCTGGATAATAATATGAATTGGAAGTCTGGACAACTCATTAGGGCACAGATGAACTACATTTAAAGTATTGAAGAAAGAACTTGCATTACTTTCTACTCTTTGCTTAGAAATATTTGGATTTTTCCGTGTATGCAGCTAGGGCTACTTAGGAAGACAAGGGCTGCTGTTGTAGCAATACCTATCTCTTTGTTATGACAGCAGCTGTCTCGGTGACTGTTTATTATCCCAGGATGGGTACTGCTCATGATTTACAAGCCAGTGCCTCATTCTGTCTCTCAAATTTGGGGTTTTTACAACCAAAGACTGTAAGCTGCAGCCACACTGTAGCATTTGCAAAATGCCTTGTTCCAAGCAAGCATGCAGGAACAGGAAGTGCATAGACTGGCCTTCAATTCTTCACTTTGTATCTCACAGTTATTATCTGTGAGCCACCACCACTGTGAGATTTTGTTAGCTGGTATCGAGAAGGAAAAGTATTGCGGGCAACCCAAGTGACTACACTGGCTGGATGAATTCCCTTCCATTTTTGCATGGGAGATACCTGGCATCTCCAGAGATGAAAAATTACAAAGTGAAAAGGACACAGTCAGAAATGCTGAGCTTTTTGAAGAACACCTGTCTCCACTGAAGTAGTCTTCTGCCCTTCCAGAGTTGTGCTCAAAACATGAAACTCAGATGATGGTGTCATGAAAGAAAGAATTGGGAGTGGCTTACAGATTTCAGTTATGGAATATTCTCCAGTGAAAATATACACAGCATTCTTGTGCAGATTTTATCTTAGAATTGTCAACCCTAATATAATTAATGCTCAAAGCAGTAATTAATCTGTCATACCTATTTTGTACAGCAATGCAAAACCCCTCTCCCAGTGGGTCAGTATGCAGGATTCTTGCCACCTAACCATTTTTGACCCGTGTAAAACAAAAGCATTTTCCTCCCAGTGTTGATCACTGATTTCATATCAAATAAATCGTAATGTCCACCCTAGCAGTGGGTTTCTGGACAGGCACTAAAAAGGGGCACAAATGAATAACTGTGCTTGTGACTGGCCAGCTGCTCCTTTGCTAAGCATTAGGTCCACCTAGTTTATTATTTTCAGGATCAGGGAGGAATTATTCTCATCCAATCCCTTCCTTCTCTGGCAGACTGGCCTGAGCATCAAGATTTCATCTTCCAGGAAGAAAGCAGGGATAGAAGATGAGATTTGTTCTTGTTACTGCAGTGCTGATGCTTTGCAGAAGGTACAAGAGCTCTCAGGGCTGTGACTGACTTCATGTGATATTTGGAAATTCCACTGTAATTCATTGGATTCTAGGATTTCAGGACTTTCTGCTGTCACTAATCTGCTATAGCAGGCTAATTTCCCTCCAACCCCCCCCCCCCCCCTTGTAAACTTGTCTCTCTTCTGTGTTATTTTTAAGGAAATAAAAATGTGTAATGCAGGAAGAACCCAATGAAGCTTGTAACCGCTACTGGGCCTACTATTACTTATTCTGCTTTTAAATTTTAGATTTTTCTTGATCCAGATAGGATGAGAATGCACTTATAAATAATTGTGGACATCAACAGACGAGAATATAAGAAATTCCAGTGACTAGATTTTTTTTCCAGATAATGCAGAGCTTCAAAAACTAACTGCTGTATAACAAAAGGCAAGTTTGATTTGTCTACAGAGCAAAGTATCTCTGTCACAATTGTTTCTATCAAATAATTGCAGACTGCTATTTTTCAAGCAAATACTGTGACTAATGAACTAGAGAAATTGCAATTATGTTTGAGGAAAGCTCTATTACCTGACAATATTGTGGACAGTTTGTTCTACCTCTTCACTATTTGTCTCCACACATAAGTAAGATATAAATTATAGTTTCAAAGCCAAAAAAACAGACAATCTTTAATTTCACATTGTGTACCTGTTTATATAATCTGGCAAACCTTCCATGTCTATAAATAAAAATGCTCAGAAAAGGTAAGCAAGAGAAGACCAAGTCTTTCTTCCTTGCATCATTACAGGTCGGTTTGGCAGTGGGAGACCTTTTGTCTGTCCTTTTCTCAAAACACATAATTTTTTCTTTTTCCAAATAGTCAATGACTGTTTACATGGTTCAGAGAATTTGTAATTATCATGGCAGAAAAAGACAATAATCTGGTGCAAGAATGAGGGTATGTGTGAAGGTGTGTTAGCATGCAATTCAGGCATTTCATTCCATTCATTCTTGTATAACTAGCCAAAAACCTATTCTTTTAAAGCCATTGTACATCTTTAGGGAGAAAAATAATTACAACTATATGCCCAATGTTAAAAAATACCAGTCATATCTCTGAAATAAGTTATACTATTGTGATCAGAAATCTGTGTTTAATACAAAGAGGTATTTTTCTTTTCTATCCAGCATTCCTTCTATTATTGACAGCATTTTAAAAAATCAGGATCATTTTAAGACACTTCAAAAGCCTAATGGTTAAATCTTCTTACCCACCCTAACAGATCAATGTCAGCTAAAGGGACTAGCATGATACAAGCATTGCTTCAAAAGCCACTCTTTTCCTTGGGCAGACTCTCCTGGCTGAAGGATCCTGACAAACAGCCAAGAACCTGCTTCCTTAGGGTCTCCTTTCAGGCAAGGCATAGAGGCACCCAGCACAGAAACTAAAGACAGTCTTTCTGAAGTATCTTCATGACAAGGACATATGCCTCTGCTTTTGTGCCACCTTCCTTCTTACTTCACTTGGGAAGTTCCTATAAGAGTTTACAGGGAGAAAATAGATCTCCCTTTAACCTCCCCTTCCCCAGCTCTCTCAGTAGCCTCTCTCTTTTTCCAGCCCTTTTGAAACATCAGTGGTCCTGCCAAGACAGTCTTCAGGGAATCTCACCAGGCCCTCTCACTGGCATTCATACCAGCACTGCTGGAAATGCTTGTCCTGGTATGTTCTGGAATTACATTCACCTTTTCCTTGGCAACTTAAAATTATATCCTTCTTCTCCTTCTCCTTCTTTTCCTTCTTTTCCTTCTTCTCCTTCTTCTTCTCCTTCTTTTCCTTCTTTTCCTTCTTCTTCTCCTTCTTCTTCTTCTCCTTCTTCTTCTTCTTCTTCTTCTTCTTCTTCTTCTTCTTCTTCTTCTTCTTCTTCTTCTTCTTCTTCTTCTTCTCAGGTCCTTCTTTGTGTTTGTTTTGTAAAGGAGCACTGACCTTCTAGGAAGGCTTGTATCTGCCAGACCCGAGTATAAAACCTTACCCTTTCATTCTGTGCTCTGAATTTCATGCCAGCCCTAGCTGTACAGTGGTCAAGGTTGTTTAGTTCTTTCTTTATGTAATTCTGACCCTCTTCTATTTTGACAAAGCATCCAAGTTCAGTGCAATCAGGAATTTTCATTTTTAAGCACTTAGTGAATCAGAGTCATCAGAGAGGATTTTAAACATGAGCAGTCCTAGGAATGATGCTCAAGTAGCTTCCTTGGCCACTGCTCCATGTCCTGATACACTCCATTGCAACACAGCCCACTGTTCCCTCCTTTCTTACCAGTTCCCCATCCATTCTCACACCAGTTCCCATCTGGTGTGACCCACCCACAAGGGGAAGGAAGCACCTGATCCACCCCATGACTTAAAGTCAGCTTCTCTGGGTCTCTACACCATCTTCTATGCCTGAGTTAGTACTTGTCCATATAGTGCCTTTGGGCTGCAGGAAGGCTACTAGGAGAGTTCTTGATTAATAAAACCTGACAGCATCCATTCATCTGAAATTTAAGAACTTGTACAGAAATGTCAAGCACATTTCACAAAAGAAATTAGTTGATGATGCAGTGTTTGTGGAAAGCCATATGAGATTCATATCTTTGCCTTTCTCTAGGAAATTGAGAAGAGTATCAGGTCAGCCTGGTGCCATCTATTCTGGTATATCTATATTGCATTTTACCCTAATTTCCAGGTAGCTTCATGTCTTCATAATTATTCTTAAAATATGTACAAATTATTTATGTACTCCATGTGCTTCAAAATTTACGCACTTACTCCTGTTGCTGTAATTGTCCTAATTTGTTTGTTTTGTCAGGCTTCAAACCAAGGATGGTTTTCTGAATTAGTAGACTTTTTGTGTTTCAAGAAAAATCTCCTCAACACAAGCACAGCAGAGCAGGCAAAAAAAAAATATCAGCTAAAATTTAGTTTAATTTTTTTGTTTTAGCATCCTTCAGGTCAGTTAAGGAATGAAACTGATTAGGCTTGAAAGAATTTCTTTTGATCCACATTCATCATGGCTGGTGCACACCACCCACCAGGCTGAGGGGAAGCAATATGGAATGTGACATGCAAAAGAAAACATTTAGCTTCGTTGTACAGATAGACAACAGGCAATAAAGCAGACATTTTTGAGTTTATTTGCCCCTTAGAGCATGCCAAAACCTGCCTTTTTGCTTCCCAACACGGAATAGAGACCCAAGGGTGATTCCAGGCTCCAGGGCACTGAGTTGACCCTCTGTTCTTCACTGCAAGATCCAGTCAGGGCTGTATGAATCTCAGGAAAGGCTCTAACATTTTCTCTTGACACTATCAAAGACCCTACTCATTCTGTGGCCAAGAGGAAATCCAAATTTAAGCCTCTAAGGCTCCACAAGCACAGAGTTATGGTAGTGTGTGGGTTCTGGCTGAGATGAATTTCCTGTACAGCAAAGGCCTCTTTCTCACACTGCCCCCCAGTGAGGAGGTTGGGGGTGGGCAAGGGTTTGGGAGGGGATATCTGAGGATATCTGAGCCCAACTCACCCCAACTAATCCCAGGAACATTCCATAACATTCGATGCCATGCTCAGCAATGTGAGGTGGTGAGTTTTCTGAGGGGTTGTTGCTCAGTGGCTGGGTCAGCAGCAGTCAGTTGGTGGGAAGTGATTGCTTTTGCATCACTTTGGGTTATTTGCTTTGGTCTTGCCTTTTTTTTAAATCCCTTTTCTTTTTAACCCTTTTCTTATTATATTGTACTTTATCTCAAAGCATGACTTTTCTCATTTCTGCCATGCCAGTTCTTCCTTCCATTCCACTGAGAGCTGTGAGCAAGCAGCTCTGCGAGGCTGAGCTGACATCCAGGGTGAGACCATCACAGTCCTTCCTGGCACCCAGCACGGGGCACTAAGTGTTCAGAATAATAACTGATTCAATCAGAGCGTGGTAGAGGAACCTAATGCTGTATCTATTTAGCAGTTGCTGGTTGCAATATTGACTTACTTGCTCTTGGTGCTGACTTCTTTGTTCCCCTACCTGCTCCGTGCCACATTCCATGTCTGTCTGTACATCAGATTTGAGAGTGTGTGAAAGGCTGGTTTTGGCTTTGCAGTTTGCTAAGCTGTGTATCATTTATTCACTGGTTTTGAGAGTAATCTGGTATTTGGGCCTAGCACTGCAGTCACCCCTGTACCTTGGGCACCATCTCATGAAAACAACAACTAAACCTTTTTTGTAATTTGAGAGCTAATTTATGGTCAAGATGAAGAATGCCACCTTCCCCTTTTGTGGTGAGATGCTTTCTGCCTTGTTGCAATGGCTCCTCAATCTCTTCAGCATCCCTGGGTAATCAGAATGCACATGCTGCTGTGTCTCAAGAACCTGTTCTGACTTGTCCAAGATACACCTATTTAGGAATTTCACACAGAACATGTTCTGAAGCAGTGTGGTTATGGGTAGCAAGGTGCATGGGAGAATGTGGGTAGGTACCTGGAACAGTTTTCACCTCTGAGGATGTGGCACTTCTCCCCAAACATAAGCAGAAGGATGGAGAAATACGATGTGCACCTTGGGGAGAATTAATCTTGGGTGAAATAAGCCATGATTTGAATTACATGGTGCCATTGCTGTATGGTGCCATTGCTGTATGATACTGTACGTCACCATTGACAGCAAAATATCTTCATGTTAAAAAGGCTGGTTTGGTCTAAAATGAGCAGCGAGCAAACAGTGCATCAAAGAGTGGAGTCTACCTACAGGACCTGGCTTTTGAACACTCTTTAAGCCAAACTGATTCCACATCTGACCCATCAGAGCAGCGTTGTGTTTAGGGTGTCTCACCTGTGCCTGGCCCTGCAATAAGAGCTCACGTGCAACAGTGGGACCTGGCTGGCACTGGTGTGGAGTGAGGCAGGGCTGCTGGGGCTCATCAGTCACTGTGTGCACACTCCTCTAAGAACAGAGAGCCAAACCCAGACAAATAAAAGAACATGATTACAAACCTAATTCTCATATTTTCAAAAATCAGATCAGCCCGATAACCCCATCTGCCCAAAAGGAAGGCTGCACCACCACCTGTCCATAAGGAAAATCTGTCTGGATCAAGAAGAGATGCTTGTTTATATAATAAATATTTATTATATTTAAATATAATAAATACATTATATTCATATAATAAATACAATAGATGCTTGTTTATATAATTAAATAAATTAAATAATCAGTTTGCATTGATTGCACAGNCAGCGAGCAAACAGTGCATCAAAGAGTGGAGTCTACCTACAGGACCTGGCTTTTGAACACTCTTTAAGCCAAACTGATTCCACATCTGACCCATCAGAGCAGCGTTGTGTTTAGGGTGTCTCACCTGTGCCTGGCCCTGCAATAAGAGCTCACGTGCAACAGTGGGACCTGGCTGGCACTGGTGTGGAGTGAGGCAGGGCTGCACACTCCTCTAAGAACAGAGAGCCAAACCCAGACAAATAAAAGAACATGATTACAAACCTAATTCTCATATTTTCAAAAATCAGATCAGCCCGATAACCCCATCTGCCCAAAAGGAAGGCTGCACCACCACCTGTCCATAAGGAAAATCTGTCTGGATCAAGAAGAGATGCTTGTTTATATAATAAATATTTATTATATTTAAATATAATAAATACATTATATTCATATAATAAATACAATAGATGCTTGTTTATATAATTAAATAAATTAAATAATCAGTTTGCATTGATTGCACAGCTCTGTCCTTCTGTCCCTCTGTCCCACTTTTGCTCACAAGCCCACGCTATAATCCCACACAGAACACTCTCTCTCTGATCAGGCCAAACTAATGACACACTGGGCTGGTAGGATAAGCACAATACATACATATTCTCTCATACACACAGAGGTTAACTCTGTGTTTACAGATGGTTTGATTTTTCAGAGCAGTAAGAGCATACGCTGAGTACCTTATGTTTTCTGCATTTATGTAATGAGAAAAAAGGTTTTAAAAACAATTCTGGAATGGAGAAAAGTAAAGGTATTAAATACATGCCAATACACACAATTGTTTGGAATTGAAGCTGCTAACTGAGAGTGAGCTCTCTATTTTATACACTGTAAAGTCAGACTTATTGTTCACAATTACTATCATCTAGCAAGGAGCACATACTGCTCTGGGAATGCCACTCACCAGGCTAGGAAAGCCAGGACTTTATAATTGTGTTACAGAAACTAGTAAAGAAAATATTTCATTGCTTATTTACTTCTTTAATAGGCATAACACTAATATAATATTATAAACTTCTTTATTTATAATCAATTTATTATATGTACATATATATATTGGATTTGGGCTCTTCTGCATCCATAGCTGTGTACAATGTTGACTTTCACATCTGTTGATAAAATTAGTATTTTTTTCTAAATAAAACATATAAATAAAATAGTTTTCATTCGATTTAATTTTCATTGAATGATGATTTATGAGGCACATTGCAGGTACAAGCATGGTAACATGGGAATGCTGCAGCTAAATCAGAGTGTATTATTTCAATTTGTGATGGTAAAGTAAGAACCACATGCAAGTCTGTTTGAACATGATAAGAACAGGAGCAAACATTCAGTCTGTGTTTTGCTGGAGATTGTCAGCATTTTAATATTATGTGGCAGGCAAACCACTACAATGGAAGTGAGAACAGATGGGGAGAACACTAAGGCTTTCCTAGACTGCAGAACACAACTGGATATTGTACTTCAGTTGTCACCAGGCTCCACCATGCATGTATGATCTCATATTCAGCTGATAGGAAAAGTGATGAAAGATAATATTTTAATAAATTAAAATGACATCATTCATGCTGCAAGTGAGGAGCATCATCTTCCTTAATAAGTCTGTGTCATCAGCTATGAGATTCAGGTACAATGGAATCAATGGACGAGAAACACCAAAGGATTTCACACAAACTTAGAGGTATTTTAAATACAGGGGAGAGAGAGAGCTCTCAGCTCCTTTTCTGGAACACTTATAGAAAAAAAAAATCAAACTTGTGATTAAAAAATATTATCAAAGCAACAACTGTGCTGTAGGATATTTATTCTGAAATTTGTTCTTAACATCTGCACTTGCATTCCCAACTGCCATCTCAACAGAGCAAGACATGTCACCCTACATATAAAAAGGGTTTCTTGGGCACAAAGTGTAATAAAAAAAAATACATCTTGTATCTTAAAAACTATAGTAGCACGTAACCAGATCTCTCACAAAGTATCTTGCGAAGCCTGTCAGTTAGGCTCATAAAAGGGACCAGAGTCAGAGCCAGCCCTGACAAGCTTGCAGTCCTACTGATGGACATAGGTTAAGACAGGGAGATGCCAGTCAGAGATTCAAGCCTTTATACCCTTGTTAAAGAACTGGTAGTGTGTGAAGTTTATACAGTGTCTGACAGCTTCCCAGAAATATGTTATGAAAGTATGATGCCCTTTATGAAAGCTTTGAACCTCTGATGGCAGGTCTGGCTCTAAAAGTACAGTGTGGAAAAAGTCCTGCAGAGAGGAATAAAGGAGGAAAACAATCTGGAGGAAACACTGAAGCCATTACTGGAGCAAGGGGAGCGAGGTAAGAGAGATCAGACTGCTGAACTGCTGAACGGGGTGGAGCTGCAAAGACCTTCAAGACAAAGGTGAGATTCAAAGTGATTGAGTACACAAGGGAGAAGGAGAGCAGTGGCAGATGTTGGAGGGTGTTGTGTTTTGAGTGATGGGGAGTGAAGAGAGACAGTTCCCAGTGAGACTGCAAAGAAAGAAGTTATATCAAGGGAGGAAAGATGCCTGAAGGACTGTGGGTATGGTTAAACTGTATTTAACTGAGAGGAGGGAAGGAGCAGAAAGCCTTTCACAGTCAAGTCAGGATGCAGAGGAGGAAGGAGCTTCCTTCAGTTGGAGTCTGAGTGACAGGATGGAGCTGTTGTCAACAGTGACAGATTAAAGGCAGGAGCGAGAGGATTAAGGGCAAGAAATGAGAAGCTTGGTGGCACTCGTGTGTTACACCTGAGCTGCCAGGGACATTCACTGCCATGGCAGGGACGTTCTGTATCACAGCACTGGACACACAGCACAAGGACAGGAGTGGATTCATGATTCCTCAGTGAAATACTAATAACTGGAATAGCTTGATATGTTCTCCAGGATTAACACATAAAGAAGTGAGTTGAGCTCCATACCACAAACTCCTCTCTTTCCTTCAGAGCATTTGCTCTCTTTGGCCCATGCTGTGGACCAGCTCTGTGGACTGCCTGGATTCTTCCCAGGTACCTTCAGTTTTCTATCACCTCTGGCAAGCATCCTTTTCTAGAGTGTAAAACAGTTTCTGCAGTTTATATTTAAAGCACACACATGTGTGCAAGGTCTTCACTGCTGAACAGGAAAATGCTGCTTGCTCTATGTTAGACTCCTGTATCTAAGGTTTTTGAGCCTTTAAAGCCTTGTCACTCCTTACAGCTTCAGCATATTTGACCTTCCAGTTTCTTCTCTTACAGTTATTGATTTTGCAAAATTAACATGAATGTTTTCATCTCAAGACTTTTTTGACCTGTGTTTTTGTATTCACTGAATTTCAGTCTAAGAAACACAAAAGCCTTTTTCAAAAAAATATACCAAGAATAATGTTAATAATTTTGCTGTGATCCAACTCCCACTTTTCCTGGTTTATTTTCACCTAGGCTCTCTGACATAAGCAAGATGGATTTTGTTTCCTAATATGAGTCTTTTATTTTCCTTATAATTGAAAATGGATCAGACACTTAACAGTTATATAGGAAAGCAAGTCACCCATACCACACGTTTTATATTAAATACTAAGAAAGTGTGAGTTACAAGAAAGTTCCTGAACCTATTTTAAAAATTTAAATGCGTATAGTAGGAAATTGTATTATAGGATATTCCAATAAGACATGTTTTATTACCTAATAACTAAAAAGAAATAATTTGTTAAAAATTGATAAATAAACAGAATCAAATAGACAGAAATAGAATTAAGCAGACTTGTTCCCCATTCAGAGAAATACAATTAGCAATATTTCCATGTCTTAAACTGCCTTAGGGAGAGGTGCTTTTAAGACATGCAGCATATAACTAGGCATTAGTCAATACAATCCTAATATTTGTCCCCACAATAAGGCTTAAAAAATAAAATTGTCCCATTCTTTTGAGAATAACTTGGAGACCTGAATTAATTTAGAATTAACAAGCAATATTACATAGGGAAACATATTTGATACAGCTGTCATGATTCCCTTCATTATGAACAAAGGCTAAACTGACACTTCTCCCTTTCAAATATCTCCCTCTCCAAATATCAGCCACCCAAAGGTTAATGGCTGGCAACAGCTCTTGTTGAGGGGAGCAATCTCATACCTACCTGCAAACAGCACCCAATACAAGAGTTCTCATCACTTTCTGATTGCATTAGGAGTTAAAATGTTTATGTCAGCAATTTACATGAAAGTATAGCAGATTTTAATTCCTGTGCCAGAAAGAGTGATGGGGTGAAAGTGAGGATAATGCCAGACAGGGAGAATAGTGTCAGATGAATACCCATGTCTTTTCTGTCCTACTAGAAAGAGTGGAACACCAGCTACCAGTCAGAGTCCCTACCCAGCATGGAGCAGGCAGCCTCACACTTTGCATTTAGATTAGCAGCTGCAACAAAAAGCCCTTCAAGCAAATCTGGAGCTGCCATTTCCACAAAGGGTGCAAAAAGCCCAGTAACCAATAACAGAATATAATGTCATTCTAATAACAGAAATTTAAAAATTCAGTCTGCTTAGTAGAGAAGGCCAACTACTTATAAACACAGCAAAAATTGTCTGTATTGCTTGTATGTTCTGTAAGGAAGAACATTTAACAGCAGTTATTGAGAAATTGTTTCAGAGGACATCTCTGCTGCTTCTTGCCTCCTGGAAACCAGGTGTACACTCCTGGGGATGCCAGGAACACCCCTGGGAACAGTATCACAGACATACGAACTCACCAGTTTTGCTTGATAAGAAGGGCAGAAAATCCTAAAACTCAGCCTAGGATCCCAGGAGACAACATAAGCAGGGATGAGATTGGCAATTGAATGAGCATCAGTTTAAAAAAATCAAATCTACAGGAATGTCTCCATGTCTCAGTAAAAAGGGATACAGACAAAGACTATAAATATTTTATATGTAATTGGCTCTACATTTTAACAGTGATTGCTGAATCTTGTTGTTCTGAACAAGGACTGTCCCTGCAGACAGGCACTGATTAATGATACCATCCTCTGAAATGGGAGCCACAGAGACCTTCAGACTTCAAGAACATTTTAAACTGAATTTATGTGTCCTTCCTAGTTCACTGAGCTCAGTGTTTCATTGTGTCACATTTGCTTACAAGAGAAGACTTGAGACCATAACTGGCTGATATTTTTCCTGTTTTCTTGTGGCACATTGACATAACATTTGGAAAAATTGTGATTTTGAGCAAGAAATTTTATTAGGTGGAAGTGGTCACTCTGATCATACATGAAGAAAAATCTATGTCCGCTGGAGAACTGTATGTCTTTGCTATTGCCATTTATGCTTCTAAACTATTTACAGTACCCACTTTTTCCCTGATCTCATTATCAGTGTATCACAGTGGTACTCTATTAATGAGACTAAAATATATCCTTATCAAGAGGCTAAGTCAGACTTCAATATGTTTTAGAGAGAGATCCCCACAGCTGGACAATTTCCATTGTCTAGGAATATTTATAAATGACTGACAAATTCCTTCCATGTCTTCACTGACTTAATGTCAGTAGTCCAAAGCACAGATGATGGTGAGTTCTGAAATCCTGATCCTCGCAAAAACCCTTCAAGGTCACTGTTAGGGATGAGCATTGGACATTAGGGTCTCTGGCAAAGGGTCACAGATAACATGACTCAAGCTGATATCCAAGCTTATACTTCCTTTAAATTTGTGTCAAGTAGATATAAGCAAAAGTATAATATGTTGTCCAGCTGCTCTTTTGACTTCTTTAAAGTTTTCATTTTTACTATTTTTAGGCATAATCCCTATAAAGTAAAAGTCCCAAGAAATACGTATACTTTTATGTTGCGAGATCGAGTTAAGTCTATCTGGACTGTCTGCCCATCTCCAGGAGCAAAGGAAGGAAAGTAATGATACTTCAAGCACAAACTCTTGTGCTGGAGACATTTCTTCCCTTGGCAAGCAAGATAAGCATAGAATCCAACAGAAAATATCAGGTTTCTGATGAGCGTACAGCAAAAAGACTTTACTGCTTAGACATTTTAAGACGTATCAGGTTACAGAGGCTATGGGCTCCCAGCACTCTTGTCTTGTGTGGTAGTTCTGCTAAAATCCCTTTCTCCAGTTCTAGAAACAAAGCTCTCCCTCCTCATCCTGCATATGGTCAACCCTGATGCTTTAAATGTTTGGAAATGTAGGTTTTGTCTCCCTAGGTTGTGACAGATTAAATGGACAAAAACAACAATAAAATAGGTGGAAGAGACCAGCAAGATTGTCGGCTGGTCATAATTTCTATAACCAAGTAAAAATGAGAGTATATGTCATCAACAAGATGGTTACTGAACAAGGCTGACTCTTTTCCTTGTAACTTCAGCTGGGGATGTGCTGTGTGTCCCACCTCTGTCCCAAGCACTCCCGGGCAGGCAACTGATGCAATAGAGCTGAAGTTGAGAGCCTTGCCACGGTCTATGGAGGCTGCAACCACAAATCCAATATCCAATAGAAAATGAGTTTCAAAAAGATTATGACAGGGAGGAGGGGGGAGGTGACCGCGGGGGGCAGAGAGACTGAAGTGTGATACTGTCTGTAAAACAAGACTAAATACAATGGGCTTCATGCAGAAAGCCGAGCGGAGCAGCTCCTGGTGTGAAGGCTCTATCCGAGCTCCTGACACTAGGTGTCATGGGCACTGCACCTCCCGGGCACCGGAGCCCGCTCCCGCGGCAGGGCCGCCTCGCTGCCTTGCTGGCAGGGGCCTGTCACTTGCAGTACTTAGCAATATAAACCTTTTGTTCTTGTTGCTGTAAATACTTTTGCTCCTTTCTTCAGCTTGTTTTTAGGACTATAGTTGCAGATGCAGACTGATGCCTAAAGAGAGAAGGTTGGCCAGTGAGGGAGGCTCAATTCCTAAAGCAAGTCACCAACAGCCAGAAGGGATAACATGCTGCAATTCTGCCCTTGCATTATGTTAGATAGATAGATAGATAGATAGATAGATAGATAGATAGATAGATAGATAGATAGATAGATAGATGGATGGATGTACAAGGTATATGTGGGCAGGTATCTCTGCCTGTTCACATTGCTGGCAGGAAGGCTGGAAGGGCCTCCCATGGCTCCAGTTCTTCGTGTGCTGCTGTTGGAGAGCCCCAGGGCAGCATCCCCCTCACACTCAGCGTGCCTTGAATTTTTCTCTGAGAGTGATGAAAGACTTCCTTCAGTCGTAGCAGCATTTTCTTCACATGCAGGCTTACACCTTTATCTTCCTCCAGCAAGGTGTGAAGGAAATTCCCCTGTGTTCTCTCATACTGACCCAGATGTAGCCACGGGGATTGGAAATAGTGTCTTAAGGTTACATCATGAAAAACACTGGTGAGTTAAAAATAAAAAACAATCCTACATAGCTGGCAGGTGGATGAATGTTAAAGAGAGGAAAAAAATAAATTGATGAGTATCCAATTAACCCAGTACCTTCTCAATAATGTTTTTCTAAGAAGATAGAAAAAAGTGATGCTGTAGATGATTAGAGAATTACTATCTCCAGGAAATATTTGCATTGAATGCTCAAGAGCCAGAGGTTGTAATTTACTACAATTCAGAGAATTTATATATTTAGAAACTCTGATCTTACAAACCGTAGAAGTCTCTTGAGGTATTTAATGATTCTTAAAAGCAAGTAACTCGAAGTTTTGATTAACTAGATTTTTGTGCCCTGCAAACATTGAAGTTCACAGTTTCATACTGCAGTGCTTGCCCACCAAGAATACTTCAGAAGAAGCAATTTTTTTAACTGAGTGGTGCATTTTCTGAATCCAAAGAGTCTGAAAGATATTTTATTGTGTCTAGTTTCAGGTCACCTACTACCAGAAAGATGGATGAGGCATCCCAAAGGAGGATCACCAAGAACATCTGAAGCTGGAGCACCTTTTCTAAGGGCTGAGGGGGCTGGGCTTGTTTAGCCTGAAGAAGGGCTTCAGGCTAAACAAGGGGGGACCAGGGACTGAGAGCAGCTTTCAAATTCACAAGCTGCTCTGAGATCCAGCTCCATGCTCGTGTATCTGCCTTAGTTTCTGGATAGCCAGGCACACGCTTCTGTAGCACAAGAATCGAGGGCCACAAGTCCTTAGGTCCCCTGTGCCTTTATCCCTGTCTGTGAATCAGGAAGAACACAACTCCTTTTTTCACCTTTGTCTCTGTCTCCATATGTCTGAGCCTCTCACTGTCAGTGTGTGCGGTATCTAAAGCTGCTGATTAGGGTTTCTCCTCACAGCGATGACACAGATAGATAGTCAAAATCATTAGAGTGCTCAGTTAAATCTCCATGAGTGGTTTCAGACGTTCAGGGCTGCCATCTGCAGTTTTTAGCTGTTTTCAAGGATTAGGTTTTTCATAAATCAGATGTCACCGGAAGCTATTGTTCTCAGGGACCACTGCACCACTTTTAAGAAAAATTCCAAGTTGTTTATCATCTGCTTAACAGGCATAATCTTCAGATGCCAGACATCTTCATTTTCAAATAAATTGTATAGAGACATAAAGCAGGAATTCTTCAGCTGTAACAGTGAATTTTTCCATTTCGCCTCTGGATAATTTTCCCTAAGATTGTGACAGTCTCATTATGCTCTTGCTGATTTTTCAGAAAGACTCTATTTTTTAATAATTTATTAATGCTCCTTGATCTACAAGCAGCACAGCGAACAGTATTTTGGCAGCATCTCAAACTATATCTTTAGTTTCATGATGTTTATTTTTATTCTCAAAATAATCCTTATGCAATAGTGTACCTTTTTTTGTAACATTAAATATTTCCTAAAAAGGATTTTTTTTCCTTTTGGTTCAATGATGCAAACGCATGATGTTGACCCATATAAGGATGGACTACATTAACTTTGCCAGATCTGAAGTACTGGCATTGTTCTTCACTCGTTTTTGTAGCTAAGTGAAGGGATCTAGTAAACATCTCTCCAGCTACACTACCTATTTCCAGGAAGGTACAAGAGCAATCATCATGGGGACTTCTTTCTTCACAGGAATGAATCAGCTTAACCAACAGCATTTGTTTTGGTATACTCTATCTGATTTGCTGTAGAGATTCTGGTTTGCCAGAAGAAAATGTCATGGTAACACAGTTAAACAAACACTCATATTTCCCCCAGCCCTAAACAAGAGCCATTGTGAGCTTTCTTCTGCTTCCTTCAGAGAGGCCAAAGAATTCACCTTCCTTGCAAGCCTACAGGCTGCGCTGCCTGGTGTGGTTCCTGAGAGTGGAACACGTCAGCCCTGCAATGCTGCAGGATGACTGCAGGGAACATGACTGACCTGACTTTAAGACCAGGAAGAAATCTTGTCTTTCCAGCCTGCTGTGCTTTGCTGCCAGGAGTACAACAGAAAGATAGTTTCATGCCTGCTCAGGAGTGCCTACAGAAGCCATGGCTCCTGCAGAAAAGCCCTAGCCCAGAACACTGAGGGAAAACCTATTCCCTCAAATTTACACTGACCTCGTGGCAGAGCTGCTGCTTCCCAAACTGCTCACTCAGTTCTGTGTTCTTGGTATTTGCCTGGTTCAGACATACTTCATGTTCTTGAATCATCTGGATTTCTCAGTTCCCTTGCTCACATGCAGACAGTTCTGCTGGACTGAAGTTAATATTGCATGACTGCTTTCTGAAGGGGAAAAAAAAGAAGAAGACAAAAACCCCTCCTTTCTCCTCTTATTTTTAGACTATGGCACAGTTTCAGATGATGCTGGACTCATTTCTGCATCAACTGACACTTGCCATTAATCTCACAGATTTGTGAGGGAAACAGTTCTTAAACATTAAAAGAACTCTGTATCTCTAGTAGAAAGGCCCTGGAAGTAAGATGAAACCAATGTCAGAAGCGAGAGCTACTTCTCCCTGATGCTTGCTTGCCTGTCAGCATTGCCTCTGCCCACTCTCCCAGAGAAATCAGGCTTTCTGATACGTGGGAGGCTTATCAGATGGTGTCTGTCTAAATCAAAGACCAAATAATGCTGTTATACAGCATGAAGAGGTGTTTTGTTTTGGTCCTTTTGCAATAATTCTGCCTAAAAAATTATGCCTTCACAGTCAGAATATACCTTCTATAAATGCTCCTTTAACAATGATTCATCTTTCTTTGAGAATTATAACAAACCTACTGTTTTCCTTCATTTAGAAAACTAAACATCTGTTAAAAAAAGGTTGTTATGCTTAGAAGCCTTTCAGTGCACTGAGGCAGTGCTTCAACATAGCCTGTCTTCAGTATGTTCCACCAGGTACAGACCAGCTCTGTCACTGGAAGCACTACCATCTGCAGGCTCAGGACCACTGTTAGATGAGAGTATACTGTGCTGATCTAACAGCCCAGGAGGGGAGGCTGCACCACCCATGTGTCCACATCCGACCAGCAGTGAGGCTGAGATGTGTTCCTAGTAGGTGCAGAGCACACATATATGATATATTTACTTATATTCATGCCCAGACACACAGATGGCAGATACACAGAGCACTCACATGAACACTGAGAACCCACAGGAAATCTGTTTCTTCCCCCTTTCTTTTCAAGACTCTCTCTTCTTCTCTCAAGGCCCTTTCTCCTCTGGCAAACCACAGCACTGGTAACTGTCACACCTACACAGTGTCTGTGCACAATTTGAAAAGCAACCAAAATTAGTGTCCCTCAGGGAAGGGCCCCAGTATAAACTCAACAGCCTTCTGTTGGCCTGCCAAAACCAAACAGCACCAACACAGCTCTGTACTGAACGCAGCTTTCTTAGGCAGTGTAAAGGAGACCTGGTGCAAAAGTGAAGGTTCACTATTAAGTGAGGGTTACTGGAGGCATTACAGGTGCAAAGAGTGTTACAGGGGACAGAACAGGAAAATGCTGACAAAATATAGTGAGAAGAGTATAGGAAGAGTATAGAAAGAGTACACAAGGCTTTAGAACTCAGGTGTTATTAGTTCCATCATTAGTGTAGTAAGTTTTTTCTGCCAAGACTTTAGTGTAGAAAGGATGTCTTCTTTACCCTAAAGAGACTAGGACCTCAATCTTGCCATTTAAGGAAACTGTCAATGTCAGAATTTCCACTTCAGTGTTGAAAAGCAGTCTGTACTTGTGTTGTCAGTGCTGGAATGCCTCAGGTAAAAGCAGATAAAAAGAGCCCAATGGGTCAACAAGCTTGTCTAAAGTGAGCCTTGCTTTGTTGCCTGTAATCTTCAAATATTGAACTCCATACTGATGTTACTAATAGGCACAGGAGTGTTGCTGTAGAACTTCTGGCAAACAATTACAAATCCAAATTTCAAAGGTCCTTTGATACATATAAAAAAAAAAAATAATTTGAGTTTATCTAAAGTATTTCTTATGTGTGCACAAAAAGCATTCTGTATTAAGATCAAAGTTGTGTGCTGTGTCGTGATTACTTAGAAGTCCCTGCTTCTGCACTGCTGTGAAAGAGCAGCAGCAGTCCTGTACACAGAGTTTCACTAGGAACCATTAGGGTATATTTTGAAATTACTAAGATGCCAATTATGAAACTACATTTATGGAAAAAAAAAAAAAAAGAAAAAGAAAAAGAGAAACAAAAAGAAGGAGGCTTGCAAAGCTGAGGAAGATGTGCTTCTTAGTCAGTGCTTATTCATGCACTGACTAATGCGAAATGTCACTTGTACAGAAATCAATGTGTCTCCACAGCCTGCAGCAGCAGCCCACAGGTGGTCTCCAGACAGTTACAGACTTCCCTGAGATCACAAATATTCTGTTTAAACTATCTTGATATTTTTTACAAAGCACAGTTCAAAATCATAGCTGTCTTCCCTAGGGTGTTGTGTCACTTTCCTGAACTCTTTGGGAATTTGCTGTCTGTGCTCCTCTCTTTCTTCCTTGTCCCATTTCTTGCCAGCATAAGGGAGCAGAGGAGACAGCAGGTACACAAGGGATGATTGTGTCCTTGGGCTCCCACAACACAGACTGATGTTTAAGCTGGAATCTCATGGTTTGGAGGGAAGAGGATCCAGATATGCTAAATAACAAGATACCTCAGACTGATAATGAAAGGCAACTCTGAAAAAGGCAAATACAATCCTTGGATGTTTTAACTACAGTATTACAAGCAGAAACACGGAAATATCAATGTTCTTGTGAGAAGCATTTCTGCTGTCTTCTCTGGGGTAATGCATCTCACTCCAATCACTCACACTTGAGACACAAACTGAAAAATCTCCAGGATGACCCTGAATTTGGAGACCCCATTACATATGGGTGGCTTGACTTATTTAATTCATCCAAGCAGAACTGAAAATTTTATATGATCATTGATTACAAATACATCATTGCATTGTTATGAAAAGAAAATTCTGCCAAAGTGAGAGAACAATTTGTCACTACTAATTATAGGCTCATAATAAATATCTTGAGGGTAGAAAATTAGGGGAAAAAAAGCTCTGAATAAGAAGTAAACTGAGCTTGTGAAACAGTCTTCCAGATGCAATAGAGGATACAAAAATGATGTCAGGGAAAAGCAAGGCCAGGTGAGAGTGCCAGGGAGTTCATCAGGGCTCCCAAGAGCAGCTGGGGGCACAAGGCCAGCCTCAGCCCTGGGCATCTGGCACCTCCCTGGGGATGGGAAGAGCCCAAGATCAGGCCAAGCCTTCAGCCCATGAGTGGGCCTCACTCAGGGGATCCTGTGGCTGCACAGAGATTAACTTTTACACCAGTGTCATTGGGGCTGGGATGGACATTCCTAAATAGGAGCTGAAATGGCATCCTGGCCAGCGTGGGGAGGGTCCCCAAGGGGCTGAGAAGGGACTATCAGGCCTCTTGTTATCCCCCTCCCAGGGCTCCTGTGAAAAGAAAAGCCACAACCTAGCTGTTACTAAACTGGGGTTTGAAAGTCACTCATTGTACCATGTTTAGAATAGAAAAGGACTATAACTGATACACACAGGATCCCTTCTAGTCCTGTATTCCCATGTTGTATGATGCAGTGGGGCAGGAAAAAGGACTCCCACAGTCAATTCTTCCCAAAATCAACAGAATAGACTCACTGGACACCTAAAAAAAGAAAGAAGGCCAAAAAATGGTGCCCAAATGGCTTTCTATTTTCTGCTTTCAGAATGAGTCACTCAGACAGAAAAGGCAACCTTTGTCAGTTCTGGGTACAGTTCTAGACTACACCTCCAAGACACAGACCACAGTCAGAGATGAGGTATAACATCTGCAGCCTCTCCCTAGAGCTTTCATATTCTGCTGATCTCCCTGATGCAGCAGAGCAGTCATCTTCTCTTGACTCAACTCTAAACCTGCCTCTGGACATTAAGGTATTAGCACTTAGTGATCTGTCAATAAATTTCTCAACAGCACAAATGACACTACATCAGTTTTAGCATAGCCCCTGTCTGGAAGACATCCAGACATCCATTATCACCAGAAAGCCTTCCTTGGCAGAGTTCACTCACCCCTCTGGAACAGTACAACCACTAATTTTAGAGGGCCCTTAGTACTCACCTGATATGCTTGGTTTTGACCATATTCTTCAGGTAAATAATATGTATGAGAAAGGGGACAGGAAATCTACAGGCTAGTGAAATCCTGTGAAAATATTAATGAAAAATTAATGAGCTGAATGTCCTGAAGGGGACACGTGGTGGCTCATAGAACTGTTCGTTCAAAATTACATATATTCTACAGCCCTACTCTTTGCAAATTTTAACAAGAGACTCAAAAATATTGATCATTGTGACTCTAGAGGATCACAGAACATGTGAAAATTATGATTAGCAAAACCCCCTCTGTTAAGCACACTTCTACTCTCCTGTGACAGTATCTGGTTCTTTACAGACACAATACAGCAGCATATTTGACCATGGTAGGGTTGTCTCTGTCTTCCTGGTGCTGAGTCCTGCAAAGCTTGATGTGCTAAATAATGGCTTTTATGCATTGGAGGTCATGGCTGTTCTTATATCCAGAGAACCAACATCTGAATGATTTAACAATTTCGTCTGCCAGAAATGTTTTTAGACCACAAAACCTCAATATTCCTGAAATAGCAACAGAAAAACAGACAAACAAACAAACACCACGAACCCAAAGCTTTTAGCACATAATTTACTGTGATATCTTGGGGCTCATAAACTGAGTGATTTTAAAAGACTTTTAGATCAGGACTGATTGCCCTAGATTAAGAGTGTTACATTAAATTTGAATGTGCTGCCAGAGTAATTTGGATTGAAGAGGAGGGGGAATAATGCACTCTCAGCTGCTTTCTTTTATATGTGTAAAAGCTGGGTAGCACATAAGGATGTAAGAATGCAGATTTCCAGACAAAACCAACAGTAATGCAAAAGAAGGTGAAAATCCATCCTCTGAACAATTTAGTCTTGCTATTAAAGTAACAAGAGTGAATTTACTCTAAATTCCTGAAATATTTGTGGTGTGATCCTATATCACAAGTCTCTGAGTTAAGTGCCCTCTGGACATCCTTCATTTAAGTGACTTCACTGAAACTAGGCTTTGACAGTTCAAAACTGTATATTACATAGGTATTAATAAAGATTTATTTATAACTCAGATGTGGTGATCAGCCTTTTAAAAACATACAGTGCTATTTATAATACCTTTTTGAATGAAATGGCATGAATGAACAAGGTATGCACCTCTGCATGCAATTAATGCATGGTTTGCTGAAGACTAAATAGAGTACTGTTACAATTTGGGGTCTGTTGTGACTTAACTAGAGTTATACTTTCTGACCCTGTATTGACCAAGGAGGATGGGACCAGACCATCTCCAAAGGTCACTTAATCATGTTTTTATCCAACATCCAAACATTTTTATCATCAAATAGCTATTATAAGTCAGAGAAGCATACAGATCAGGCCCTCACTCAGTACCATGGAAATCCTTGATGCAGTTGTGCATTTGGGGCAATTGCAGCCCACTGCTGACACTCTCTACCAGCCTAGCAAGAGTCACTCCAGGTTCATAAAGGCTTCTGAATGACATGTGACACTGCCTTCTTTCATAGGTTGCTTGTGATCTCTACAGCATGACAATATTTCTTGACAGCTTACTTTATATTATAATTCTCTGCATTTAGGAGAAGCCTTTCATCAGTGGATCTCACAGAGCTGTACAAGTGATAGATTTTTTTATAGTCTATTTATATAAAAACAATTTCGTGTTCTGACTCCCCTATTTTACTATAGTAGTCAAAGCTATTTCTTTTTTAATAAGTATGTCTCACTTAACTGCCTCTCATTGGCAGGATTGTGTGGATTTCTGTCTGCTTTTTCTCTACAGGAAGTTGTCGGGAGAAGAATAAATGATATTCATATGGGTCAAGAAACAACACGGGATCACTCACCACCTAGATTTTCTAAAGCAGGGATCAAGCAAGAACCAAAGGGTAAAACCCAAAACGTTTTTTCTCTGAAAAATAATTAATTAAACTTGTAGGGAGAAAAGAAACCCAACCCCCTACGAAGGAACTACAGTTCAATCTGCTGTGTGTTTTAGAGGATACGTAAGCATAAACATGTGAGGAGGCATTATTGGCACATGTATCTCCTTTGTTAATATATTTAATTTCATTGAGCTAACTCTTGAATCAGCAGATCAATTTTTTATTCATTCTGGTTTAAAATAATTGTTACCATTATTATAGTGCATTTCTCTCAGCAAGTGATTCTGTGTGGTTCTTTTATGACAGAAGTGAAGAAGTTACTGAGAACAGGAAGTGCTCTGTGTCACAAATTCAATTATTTTTAGAATTTTGCCTTTTTAATAAGGACTGTCATTAAATTGTCATCTAACAAACAGGACAGTCTAATGTCCCCACTAGTAAATGCTGTTAAGTCTCCTGTCTAAGGACAGGCCTGACAACCTGTTATCATTAACTGTCATGCCAAAATCATCAGCAAAATCAGGAAGTTCTCTTTCTAAAAATTAAAACTTCTTCTTTGTATGCTAACATGAGTAATCCCAAAAATGTGTATGCCTACAGTAGTTCACAGATATGTTACCTCAAAGGTAAACTCTTTCAAAAGTTATTTTCCTCCATTTAAAATTATTATGTAGCCCAAAGATGTCCACAGATTGTACAACAGTCAATAGATGCCTTGATAAACCAGTCTAATGCCTCCTTAGGGTGTTTCTATTGTATACACAGATATTGCAGATGATGACATTGGTGCAACACCACAGAGATTTAGGTTTTAAGTTCTATTTAAAGACCTGATTCTCAGTGGTTTCAGTGGAAAGAAGGCAATTTAAACAGGATTTAGACATTTAATTCCCTTAAGGATGTAAGCCTTTGTCTTTCTATAGTAGATAGATCACCAACATTTTCCTGACAGTTCAGTGCTGATGATTTTAGCTTTTGGTTCTTTAGGCTTTGTAAAAGCTAGTCATTATATATGATGCAGAAATTATAGGAGAAATTTGGATAATTATCAACTATATTTAGCAATCCACTTCCAAAACATAAATAGCTCTACTACTGGAAAAACAATTCTATCATTATGTCTGCACACAGACAAAATAGAGCTAAGAAGCCCATATGAAACTTCCTGGCAGGATTTGATTTTTGCTCTGCCACTTTGTATTGCATTTTTTACTTGTGCATTAAAGCATTCTGAAATGGGGGGGGGAGAAGAGTGTTCTTTTGGTCCTGCCTAGCAACTATTAAATTGGTAGATCTTTGAACTTTGTGGACCTAAAGTTGTGGAAAGTGCTCTTACTGGGCTTTAGAACCGTTGGAATTAAAACTATTTCCCATTCAATAGGAAGAGTTTCTTGACACTTAACACATTGAATAGCTCAACTGCAGTAATTTAAGAAATTGGTTACAAATGGAGTTAATCTAATCTCATTTAAGGAGCTTCTCTGTTAAGAAGCTCTGATTCCCCTTTCAGTGGGGTCATCTTGGCAGACTCTACTTATAATCAAGCTCAGAGAAGCATGGAAAACCAAGGTCTCTGAAGGCTACTTAAATAGTTTGGAATCAGATTTTCACTAAGTGGAAAATGATACTGACCTGTCTCCAGCTCAATTCAAGTCTGTCCTCATAAATGTTGCACAACTGAGAGTTGCACAACTGAGAGTTCCTCTTGCTAGATGAGCAATCTCCCATGTAAATTAACATTTTGGTGGTTTACATAGTGGAGATGAGACAGTCCCTCTTCCAGAGCTCTGAGTAAAGCTTTGGGATTACAACTTTTTATGGATACATAGTCACATCTTCTGATGGAAATCCTTTTTCACCATTTCAGAACTTCCCTGTAGTTAGATGAATTATTCTCTGACACTACTGCTTTTTTCAAGTATTTTGCCTTTTTTTTATTCCTCTTGCCTACCAGGCTTCTTTTTAATTTGCATATGTTAGTCCTTGTCTGCCTCATTTGCTTAATTAAGAGTATGGTTCTGCTCTACTAATGAGAACAAAATCTAACTTCTAAAGAGCTTGTTAATGTAGAATGGAGAATTGTGTTTTGATTTTAATTCTTGGAAAGCAATATATTCTCCAGCATAGGATTAATATTAATGTTAGAAGGAAGAAATTTCTCATGCCCCAAGACATAAGAAATATTCCCTATGCTCTTAACTATGTTATAGGAACCTTAGCTGTATATAAGCTACCATTAGAAGGCAGAAGATCAACACTTTCACATGTGGATGCCTCGGGGTAATTACTTTAAGCTGTTTCTATTGTAGGTCTGATTTTTATGGTGGTGCCACATGCACACCATTCCCTCCCTTAATGGGGGTGAGGAAATGTGGATGTGCTCTCAACAGCTGAAAATGAGGCACCCTTGTTTTGAGGCCTAAATGGCATTCCTTAACATGCTCAGCTTTGACAAGTTTAGTTTGGATCAAGCTGTTAGAAACCAGAGCACAGGGAATCCAAGCAAGTACAGGAATGGCATGGGAAAGCTACTGCACCCCAGAGAGCTGTATCTTCCCGTGTGCATGTCACATGGCAGTCAAAATTATTCTGGCTCTTACCAGTGGCATTAGTGGTATGCTACAGGGAGCAGAGACTGGCTCACCAGCCAAACGTGACAACTATAAATGGAGTGGCCGATTATCAGCTGCAAAAACTGCATGTAGGAAAGAGCACCAATACTCAAAATAAAGTGTTGATGTCAAACATCAACGTCTCCCATATAAGGCATCAAGAGCTTCATTAAATAAGGATAATGGCTAACCCTCAGGGGTATCCTAGGTACATGAGTGACAGCTGGAAGTCATGGAATTTTTTAAAAGTTTGTTTGGTCATAATGCTCTTAATTTTATTCTTTTTTTTTTTTTTAATAGCTAAAATCTTTGTATGATGAGAAACTTCATTTTTATTTGAATCCAGAATACTCTCACATTTCTCATGTTGATAACAGCACCGTAACCAAATATTACAGCCTTCCTTGACAGACCAAATCAACAATAAGCATTTAGAAAGGAATATATTTTGTTTGTAGCTGTGTTTCACTAAAAGACAGTGTATAATCTGCCTCTGGGAAGAACAAAAGCTTTCCTGGTTTAGAAGCTCTGTATTCCTTTTGTTGTTGGGAGCAACGCTGGTGTGGCTTTTCTTGAGCGTGGCAGCAGCCGTGGAAACATTGCTGACAACAGAGTATCTCCAGCACAGCAGTCATTGTAACAAATGTAGAAGGTGTTCAGTTGCATGACAACTGTTGTTTTGGAATCCCATATAGGGTAAAGATCATTTTAGATGCCCCCTAAACTTTAACTGCTCAACAGTTTTGGCAATTGCAAATTGCCTCGTTTAATTTGGTTTAGGCTGTTGTGAAATACGGAGGTATAAGTATATATGGTTTCCCAAGACTTCATTACACCTGTTTCAGGCAGGATAATTTTCAATAGAGTAAAACAGAGTAACCCATAACCCATATAACGCTGCAGACAGCCGCCAAAGCTCTGTGCTCAAAGACACCGTATTCAGGTAATGTTTCACACGGGGAAGTTTACATGTCCTTCCAGGTGGTGTATACCTTGTCTTTAACCAGGAAAACAATTGCTTTTCTTCTTATTTAAGGCAATTATAGGGAGTATTCTAATGTATATAATATCTTAAGTGTTATCTTTGCAAGTGACTGAATTCAGTGAAGGAATTCGACTGGAAGTTAGCCTGAGGCAAAGAATTCCATGGGTTAATTATGCAACATTCCTTCTATCTCTTCTAAATCAATTGCCTCTTGATTTCAATGTCTGTCCCCTTAAGAGGGTGAGAAGGATCTAATTGCCTCCCTCTGGACCACTTGTTACTGCCTATCCCTGTGAAATACACTTTTATGAGCCCGTGCTGAATTTGCAATTTAACTGGGTCAAAACTCCTTCCTTCCCCCGACTTGTTAATTATTTTGTCATCGCCTCAGATTATTTCTTATACATTTCTTGACAAGATGTCCTAAACAGAATGCTGTATTACTGGTAGAAGTGCAGACCAGGCTTATACAATAGGGTTTTTCGTTTGTGGAGGGTCTTCCCCCCCCAAATTTACATATAATTTTTCTTTCTTCTTTGCACTGAGGGTACTAGAGAAACAAATTTTTGTCAGTGGTACTGACAGGAACTACCTTTACCAAAGCTGGATTTAGTTTAATAACATCATATCCTTGAATTACTACTAGCTCCAGGTAAAGATGAATTGGTTCAAACATAAAAAGGGATGTAGCTTCTGGAGATGAGGGACTAACAACAGTATTTTGACATCTGTTAAACGCGGTGTTTCAGCCCATCTGAGAATAACATATCTTGAAGAAGAGCACAGAAATTAAAGGTCCATATATGCTCCTCAGCCTAAAGTGTCAACAGCCTCTACTTGGTATTGGCTTTTTAGGGCTCCCATGGTTCTTTCCAAAACACAGAGGTCAGATAGATGGCTTCTGCAAGCATTCCTTATTGCTGGGGCATGTGAGGTGCATGTGTGGTTACTATTCCAATTGTCTTACAACATCCAAGCTTTGCCTCAGATTTCCCCTTGTCTCTCTGACAAAACTAAGAACCTGTAAAAATGAGAAATAACCAAGATTTAGCTCTGTAGGAGCTGAAGCTAATCTAAAACTCTATTGCTGATTTTGCAATCTTCTTGCACTCACTTAACAGTCCTGTGAAACAGGCCAATATTCATTTAATTGAAAACCAACCTGGCAACTCTTTCATTTGGTTTGGCCCAGTTCAAGTCTCAGATCTAGGAATGGGAACACACGAATGCCAGTATCTGAGCAAGGGATGGGGGAATAAGGGGTGGCCTGGGGAAATGAGTGCAGGATTGCAGCAGCCCAGAATTACATTATTTTAAATTGGAGGGAATTTGATCTTCACCATCTGGAACAAATTCTGATCCTACAAAGGTCAGTGGAAACAGAATTTCATACCAATTCTTAGCATGTTTGCATTTTTGCATATTGAATTATCATGTGGTCATAGTATTTTTATGAAGATAGTAATTCAAGTGATTGTATTTTTTAGTTTTCCATGTATTTCAGTATAACAAGGTCAGAAAATATTCATCACAGTTTGTCTTTTATCATTAAATTGATGATCAGTATTCCGACACTGACTCCACACAAATCTGGCTAGAATTAAAATTGTTAGGTTTTTTAAAAGAATACTTATATTGCTGATATTGTAATAAATATTTTATTAAATATATATAATTCCTAAAGAACCTACATATTCACAATTACGGTGCATTATAAAATGTCATAATAGCAGCACCTATGGATGTGTAAGATTAATTCTCATTTCAAACTTCTCATACCATTTCTGTTTGACTATCTGGGGGCAGATTTCACCATTTAGACTTCAAAACAGGGAGAAACAACAGCTGCAGCCTGGGAGAAAAAAAAAAAAACAAAACAACCAAACCACAGCATAAAGACTATTTTACTTAAATTCCTTTTAGAAAAGCTGATAGCTACTCAGCATCAGACAAAACTTGTATACAACTGCAATGCTATGCTAAGTGATGTGGAAATACCGAAAGACTGTGAAATACTTTCTAAGGAGCTGTTAACACGTGCCTTAGGCTATACTGCTGAGCTGCAAATTTAAGGGGCGTGTTTTCATCAGTATTCAAGTCACCTCTTAGTCAGCAAAGAAGCAGTAAAAGCTGAAAAACCGTGAAAAGTTGCTATGAATTTTAGAAATTCCATGCGTTGAGCAATGCAACAGCATAAACTTGGATTTTTCATCACTTTCTTAGCTACTGCTCTGAAGTGCAGCTGTAAGTCCACACACCTCCCTCACAGAAACTTCATTTTTTTCTGGCCCAGAGCCTTAGGCATATCATTAGTATTCAACTCTCAATATGTGAACATCTTTGATATCACATGCCTAATGGTCAATACCTACAGGCCTGGAGAACGGACCCTTCTGGAACAGAAATCAACCACTACAAGTTTCACAAGCCATGTACGTATCTGCGATCCACTAGGTAAATAACAAGTAAACAACATTTGAACATTCTCTGAAGCAACCTATGATATCTAGGACATCACTATGTATGTAATTACTGTTATGAAGATGAAGCACTCTTGAAAAAGATGCAGAGAAACCAGGTTTTCCAAATAACTGCTAAATGTCTTAACACCTGCCCAGTGCAAGGCCAAGGACAGCAGATTTTTTCATCTCCTCATGTAGGTCAATGCAAAGTGGCATTGCAGAGACATCCCAACTCAGTCATTCAAGAGAAGAGCTGTAGGACATCTGGGAGCAGTAACTCCTTCAACTATTACTAATAAATCTGCAGCCAAATATGAGCCAGCTGTGGTTCCCCAAGAGGCTGAGTGCTTGCAGCTTGAGCTTGCTGAAGATCCCTGTTCAAAAAAACCCCAAGACTTAAAGCACATGGACAATTGTGGAAACAAGAAAAAACTGCTAAGATTTGCTAACCAAGTAATTAAAAACTAAATCAAATATTTACAAAAAGAAAAATAACAATTAATTAATTCAATTCCCTTCTATGGTCTGAAGAATGGAAACCTCAGGAGTGCCATCAGTTTTATTGTGAAGATCCAGATTTGGATTTCTCATCTGTTAAATACTTGAGGCACCTAAAAAAAATGGGGGAAAAAAAGCTTCTGAAACTGACATTGGATTTTTTACAGGAGTTTCTGCAGGCACACTTGCTACTTCCAAGCCATGGCCATTATTTGGCTATTTATGAGAACCGAGTGAATAGGATATTTATATCCTATATATTTACATAATTTCAAGTAAATATCAAATCTATATTAAAAATCTTAGGATGTGAGCAGAGGTCAGTGCTTTAAGAAACTACAAAGGCAACCCTTACGAGGAGGAAAGTATCTTCAATGAACAAATGTAATTGCAAAAATGTAAACATGATTTTGGGCATGTAAGAAAAGATAATACAGCTTTGGTGCACAAAAAAAAACTTATGGCCAATGTAGACTCTTTGCTTTGTCTTTAGCATTAAATATTGACATAATAAATACATAAAGATCCATGTATTTCTAAAATATCCAAGGACGTGAAGAAAAAAAAAGCTGGTTTCATATGGATGACTTGATTTTTAATGGGCATATGGCATTTATTCAAGGAAACTATAGCTCTTTGAACACTGAATAAGGGAAAAATCCAAATACATTTAGCACAGAAGTGAAAAATACAGAAACCTCTTTCAACAATGCCAGTGAAGTTGAGTGCAGCCTTCACTGCTGCTTGAGCAGAATGGCTGCAAAGCCAACTCAGGACAGGTTCCTGAGAAATTTCAGCATCCTTTCATTCTGAAATGCTTAGCCCTCTCTGCATGAAAGGCTTTACAGCCCTGCACTGCAAAACTGATTCTTCCTGCATTTGAGAATCCAAAGCTTTTCCCTTCCCCAACCTGTTCTCCCAGCCCGCCAAGAAGAATCCCACAGGGCTGTTTCACAGGTCAGTGGGCCAAAAGCACACCAAAAGCTTTGCTCTTTATATATTCTGTGGGCAATATATATATTCATGCTGGGCAAGGCAGTCCTGTCATACCCATATATCCTGATGCTTTTTCCTGTTTTATAGGAAAAAACTCACTTACTTTACAAATGAGTGATTTATATTAATAGAATTGGAGGGAGAGAAGAATTCAATTTATCCAAAGTTATATAGGAAACACGAAGGGCTGTACATGGTTCAGCTTAATTTAAACAGACAACCAACTTGGCCTCAGGGGACAACTCAGGTGATAAACTAGCAGTTTGTAAAGCACCTCAGCAGCATCTGGAGTTGAATGGCATAAAACTATAGGATATTATAATTGTAAATATATAAGGGATGAAGATAAGACTGATCTTAAAGGAAATACTGACTGCGGACGGGAATTTCCTTCCCAAGAGCTCTGTGAGAGGAGGAACTCAGGACCTGCACAGCCTTTCCCGCAGAAGGTGACTACAGCGACTCAATCCCTGCTGACAAGGACGATGGTTCCCCAGCAAAACCAAAGCTGTGGTCGGAGTAGTTTAAGGCACACTCCCGGTATCCCAACAGCGACCGCTGAGGCAGAGCCCGCACAGCAGCCGCGTTTAGGGGCGCCGCGGGAGCCAGCGGCTGCTGCCGCACGGTGAAGAGCGGCGCCGGGAAAGGGCGCACAGCGGGCGGGGAGGGGCTCGCCCCGGACTGTTCCTCCGCACACCCGCGGCGCCCCCGAGCCTGCCGCTGCCGCCGCGCCCGTCCCGCCGGGCTCCTCGCGGATGTCCTCCCTGCCCGCTCGGCGTTCCCGCGATCCCCGCGGATGTCCTCCCTGCCCGCTCGGCGTTCCCGCGATCCCCGCGGATGTGCCCCCTGCCCGCTCGGCGTTCCCGCGATCCCCGCGGATGTGCCCCCTGCCCGC
>VZSE01009346.1:699661-744544 GCA_013398275.1 Promerops cafer | reverse complement strand
GACGGCGGCTGCCGGCAGGGCAGGGCGTGTGCCAGTAGCGGGGAGGCATTAAGCGCCTTCCTTTTATTTTGATTTTAAAAAATATATGTTTATAATTATTATTTATTTTCTTTTTTAATCTCCCTTCTCCTTTTAATTTTTCCGTAGAAAAAGTGTTTGCCAGCCTTCCGCAGGTTGAACGAGGCGTTTCCAAAATTATTGGAGGTGATCCTAAGGGCAACAATTTTCTTTATACCAATGGAAAATGTGTCGTCATCAGAAACATTGATGTAATGTATCTTGATTTATTTTGTTTCCTAGTGTAAAGCTTTCGCTAAGTTTCATTTTGTCTCCCTGCCCCCTCCTTTAACAGCCTGTGCTTCATTCAGTCTTGGCGATTTCAGTCGAGGTCACAGATCCGTGATCAGCAGCGGGGGAATAAGTAGGGTGCATGACTCAGGCATAAAACCACAGGCAGCGACTGTAAAAGCACGTAGAAAATCTCGATAAAATGTGCCATTCTTTCCCTCTTCGCATAGGACTTGAGAGATGAGAGACTGGTATATTCTGGTTGGCCCTGTTTATCTTCTTAGGTATCACTATTATGAAGTTGAGTGCTGCGTTTATCTAATAAATGAACTCTTCCCTCTTTGCTGTTATGGGCCCTTAGCCTGTCAGAGAAGCATGCAAATACTTGCAAACCTGCATCTTTAAATGCATTATTCTTCAGCTTCTTTCCCCCCATCCAGCCCCAGCTCCAGGAATCAAAACAGTTATGGGTTACTGGACCCCATGACAAGCTCGGTGCAAGTTCTCAGCCCTGCTTACAGGGAATTTGGCTCATCGATTAAATGTTAGAATGCCCCAGTTAATGTTTTCAGTAGTGTGGAGGTTTGGGGTTGTGTTGTTTTTCTCTGGTGCAGACTAGAGAAATGTTAAGAGAGTTATTTGAATGATTTCTTTTCAAAGATGGCATCCCTTTGAAAAGTATGGAGGAAAGGTTGCATGTTTAGGCCATTGTTTTGCTACTGGTTTTCAAAAAATAAATTTCCTCAATTTCGATTGCTTGTTCTTAAGAAATCAAATTCTCCTAGATTCACTTTCCTATTGCAGATTTGGCCTGCAGCAGGAAGGGCTGCAGGGGGAGGGGCAGGATATACCTTCCTGGAATTTTTAGGTCTCCACAACAATGGATTTGTTTATGGCTGCTTCTGTAAATCACCTTTGTAAACTGAGCTGTTTCCCTGTTTTATCACCCCCACTAAATTCAGATGTTTCTTCATTGCCATGCCGTAATAGATAAGTGCTACTAATAACTTGATTCCTTGCAGATTTCTTGATTGCTATCAGTTTAAATTCATCCACTTAAAACCAAAAGTAAGCTCCCACTCTGGTTTCAGTGTGTCGGTATAATGTCTTTGTAATATTGTTTTGCTCTTGGTATCAAGAAAAGTTCAAGTTTCTGAAACCAGAAGCCCCACCTAAACCCTGTAATGGCACAGTGTGATGAGAGAAGAGGGAAAAGCCACTCTGCTTACATTACAGTTTCTGACGAAGTCGTGAATGCTGACCTTCCCCCTTGCACCGTCATTAATGCTCTTCTGACCCTATTTTGGTGGTTTAGTTGGAAGAAAGCAGTTTGCTTTACCTGAATCAGCTCACTGAAGATTAGGCCAGTCCAAATGTGAGCCCCAGCATGAGCTGGGGGGCATAGGGCATATGGTGACCTAAGAACAAGCGAGATGGGATTGTGGGAATTCAAATTCAAACTGTTTAAACTCTCAAGGGAAGGTGAGAATGGAAGTCATGAATCCCTTAGTTTTGTGGTGCAGTTCCTGCTGATATGCAGACTTACCCAGCTGACAAGGGGAGTTTGCTACTGTTAATAATTTACAGGTGACTACAGAATATATTGTAGCAGTAACACAAAAACTGGCCAAAGCCTGTGCTATGTCTTTTGTGCTGGAGAATGTTGCAGTTTGTAACCTGACTTGCAAGTGTGTCTACTCTTAGTAGTTAAGAGAGGTGCCTTCATTGCATGGTAATAGAAGCCTCTCTAATAGTTTGCAACAACGAAATGAAGTGCTGGGGGGGGGTCTCTGTGTAATCTCTCCATGAAGAGTTCTCCAATGGAATGGTTGTGCTCTAATTAAAAAGAAACAGGTCATCAAAATGCAGTGATCACCTTTCTCCTTAAGTCTAAAGCTATCTAGCATTAGCTAATCAGATGAATATAGCATTCAGGGTTAATGCTTGATCTTTGAGCATGACTTCCTTTAACAAGAAGTAGTTCTGGAGCAGTGCTGGAAAAGCTCTGTGAGAAAGAGTAGTGATATTTTTAAGGTTTCATGCTTCATTAATATTTTATCTTCATGAGTCTAAGACTACTTTGAAGCTTGGAACTGAAACTGCTCACTTTCATATGTGGCTCTGGTTTCAGTGTTTGAAATAAGCCACATAAGCTCACTGCTTGTTTAATCTAGGTACTACATTTGTCCCAGCTCACACTATAATTTTCTCCTTAAGTATCTTTTTAGAAGTGGTTTTTTGAGGGTTGGGCTTGAAACAAAAAAACATGCAAGTTAGAAAACTGACTTTACAAGCAGAAATAATACTATTGAATAAACAATGTACAATTTGACAGCCCAAACTTATTATCTGGCTTCTGGAATCTATTTACCATATCTTAAATTTGGGTCTTTATCTTTCATTTAACCCTTTAAGTTAGTCCCTCAGCTTAGTTTCCTGTACTCTTGGAGATTCTTGCTGTAAAAGAGTACCTACCATGCCATTAATAACAACATGTGGGGGGATTTGAGCTCCCTGAACATGTAGGTGATGCAGATATAGAACAGGGAAAACATTATCTTGTCTTGCTCAGATGAAGTCCAGTTGGACACAAAATTAAGAGGGATGTGCTTGCTGTAAGTGCAGATGGTTGTGACTTAAGTGGAGCTATAATGCACTCAAGCAATGCATAAAAGCAGGAATGAAAAAGAACTCCTTTTTGCATGAGCAAGCTGTATTCTGTCTCCTGAGATGTAACTGTACTGCAACAGCAAGAACTCTTGTGAGCAGGAGACTGCTTTCTAACACAGAGCGGGTGTTTTAGTTTTTCCTGATTGGATGGCTGAGTCATACCATAACATCAGGTGGTTTTCTGGTTCAATTGAATAAATCTGTATTAATTATAGCAGTTAAAATGGAATTTTGTTTTGATCATATGAGTCAAGTTTCTGGAGCTGGAACAAGCCTGTTAAATGGCAGAAAAACATTTCTAAAGAGTAGTGTATTACTGTTGCAGCATATATACACTGTAATCGAGAGGGGTGCAGAATGACTTTTTTATACAACTAATTTGAAAGCAGTTTTTTGCCTTGATATCATCCTTTTTTGATTTGTGTGGTGGTACCTCTATTGTGTAACACTACTGATTTGCTGAGACACAGAGTTCATTTTATTGTCCAACCTGAAATATCTGAAAACATAGTTTAGATTGAAGAGATAAAATTATGATGGAGTGGCAGTGAATTTCTTTCAGAATTCCTGTACAACTCTTGATATCAGGTCTACTGGCTTTTAAAGCAGATTACAATTATCAAGAAAGAGCAAGCCTAGCACATCTAATTGGTTATTGAGTGATTTTGGGTACATGGTGATGATTAACAGCCATGTGTTATGGTTGACTGCAGGCTTAAGTTTCATACTTGACTACAGTAGTATTTTAGATGTGTGCTGCAAAGCACAGCTCATATTTAGTATTCTACTTGGGTAACTGCTTTATTCCTGGGCTAGCTCTAAAAAAAGAGAGCCTGATGCTTGGCCTGTAATTTTGGAGAGTGTTTAAGTGTTTGGGAGGTATTGGAGACGAAAGGGTCCCAGCACTTCAGGCTTCCTTAAGAGGAAATCCTTTTTTTGTGTCAGTTGTTAGAAAATGTGTTGCTTCAGTGGTACCAGCGGTGTTCTGCAATGTGTACTGCACTTCTCACTTTCAGACAGTTGCTCAATTTAAGCTGGAAGGCAGGGTTTGAGAGAAGGAAGTGCAGGGAAAAATGACAAATTTTATTGTTGAATTTCTGATTTTATTCCTTTGAAAAGGAGGAGCTACAACTTTGTAATTTTTTTTTCCCCTTTAAAATAGAATCCTGCAATTGCTGACATCTACACTGAGCATGCCCACCAGGTTGTAGTTGCCAAATATGCTCCTAGTGGATTCTACATAGCATCTGGAGGTAAAGTATCCGTGTGCATGTGCGTGAGATGTGTGGACAGAGCTGGTAAAGTTAGTGGCAAAACAGTAGTAACACTCGGTGTGTGTATATGGAATATGCAGTCAATGGGATGTGCTTTGGGGGACTCGTACACCTCTTTGAAGGAGGAATGATTTCTGTCCTTGTTCCTTTAGCCTCATTCTCAGGCACTGAGCTTAGTCACATTGTTGGCCTGTTTAAAATGTATTATTTCAATAAAGAAAGAATCTGAAATGAGCCCTAAATACTTAGTGTGATGAAAACTTGTGTAAATGCAACAGAGTGAAAAGTTATTTCTGAAATACAGGACTATTGTTTGTAATGTTAATAAACTTTGATACTTAATAGGCAGGAGAGGGATTCTAAAACAGTGTGTACTCCTTTCTTTTCCCTTCTTCCTGACCAAACTTGGTAACATTTATGACTTTTGTTACTTTTTAACCTGAACTAAAAAAGCTTTTTTTGGCAAGTTAGCCGGGAAAGAGGCTGAGTCTCAGTTTCCATTTAATGTGTATGAATTGATAGTCTGAGGCTGTGTAACAAGAATTTTTACAGTGTGAATTTCCTGTATTATAGCAGTTTTTGACTACCAAAGAACTAAACAAACCGTTTTTAATAGAAGCTTGCATGAAATAATTGGTACTTTTTCAGGAGGACTGGGATACAGTGAAGAATGCTGATAAATATGATACTGTAACTTGTATTTCTTACAAAGATTTGCTAATATATAGATTTTTTTTTTTAAATGCTTGCCATTGTCAATTAGAAGTGCTTCAGAAGCAAGTAATGTGCCTAAATAGATATATTTTCTAAGTAATAAATCTGAAAATAAAACATTCTGAATATGAGCCCCTTAGAAAGGAAGCACAGATTCTGCAAAGGTCTTAGTAGAACAGGAGCTTCTCTTTCAGCAATTTCAAGGGAACTGTATTTTTTTTAAATGTAAAATGTCCTATCCTTAGTTTCCTTCATATCAGAAAGCTATATTAGAGTAAGTATTTTTGGAGTACTGGGGAACCTTTAAGAACACTGACAGCAGAGCTTTTTTTCTTTTTTTTTTCCTTTTTCTCACATTCTTGTCTGAAAGGGACCACAGCCAGGATTTTCTTGGCTCAGTCTTGTGTGTGGACCATGTGTCAAATTGAATACCCTCTTAAAATCCAGTTTGCATTCTGTATTCTACAAACTTGGTGCTCTAGGTTTGTGCAGTACTTAATACTCAGAATAACAATCTAATTTTTTCTTGCAGTCTTTTAGATTTCCAGTCCTTTGTAAAAGAACAGTAATAGATACTGTGCTAGGGAAGTATTGGGTTGATTTTTGTCATACCCAAGATTTTAGGTTGCAGTATTTCCCTTAAAAAGTGTCTTCTGTATGTCATTTATAAATAGTTTTGTGATACTGCTGAGCATGGGGTCTGAAGATAGATGACCAGGCTGTTTAAGCTGTTTCTAAGTATAACATGTAAGATTCATTTCTCTGTCTATAAATCTGCATTAGCCATGCAGCCTACATTAATACTTCATGTGCTTCATGAGACAGACCTTTGGCAATATGCTTTTGGCTTTTATGGTAATTTCTCTTATTGCAGTTGTAGCAGATGTAGTAATGGGGGATACTGCAAAGTTAAATCTCTGTGTCTTATTTGTTAATAGATGGAGAAAACAGTTAGATTGTAAAGTCCGCATTAAAATTCTGCTTCAATAACAAATTGACTCTATCAAATTCTGAATTTGTCCTTTTAGCAGAAGTGAAGATCAGTCTATGACCAGGTCCCAAAGATGCAGGGTGGCTGTATGTTTAAATTGAATTCTAAAGACGCACCAGTAAGCGTTGAACAGAATTTAAGCATTCTGCTGAGGTGAAAGATGCAAATTTTAGCACGTGGTTTATTCTAAAACAGTGGCTTTTTTGAAGGGTACGATACACACAGACTTTGCTGTGTGGGTTTCATTAGAGATGTGTAAATTTGTCTGTGTATAGAACAATTCCTCCGGTTACAATCCTGCACCACAGTAATTGCTCTGAATAGCTCTTGGGTTTTACAATACTCAGTGGAAGTGATCCAGGGAGCTTTCATTATCTTAAGTCTTAAATTGTTAACTGCTTGTGCCCTGTCTGCTGCTTTTGACATTACTGTTCCTGAATATTCTGTTGCATTCCTATCTAGTATTCCAGATAATGCAGGCATCCACACCATTAAGTGTGAACAGGCTTCTGTATAGAAAAAGTACACTGATGTGCATGAATTGAGTTCTGCGGACAGAAATCTCTTTGCACATCTACATATGCCTGGTATTTGTAGGCAAAACAGGTCTCCTTTGAAGGTACAAATTGTAGTGCATCAACCACTGTCCACTGGACTGCTCCCTTCTTGTAGGTGTAGGGTGGCTTACTTCCCAGCGAAGGGTCAGTGAGCTGTCTTGTAGCTGCTGGGCAGGGGGGCTGGGCTGGCTTGTTCTTTGTGTAACAGATACTTAACACATACCAGCTGATTATATTAAAGTTCCTACTCTCTTACTGTGCAGTTTTTTCATTGGATCACAGTTATCTGACTATTTAGCCTAGATTGGGTACCATCACTTTTACAAATATTATTACTTAAAGGTTTAAGTAATAGTGTCTGCAAATGTTTTCTGTCTGTTGTATTTGGTGCTGCATGTTTTGAATAGTAATATCTGGTTAAAAACCTAATTTATTGAAATGGATATAGTCTTCAGCATTCCTAAATAAAGGTATTTGTAGTAGTTGTAATAGGGTAAGGTAGTAGGTCCCTAGGACAAGTCTTCAGCGTAGCTGAAAATCTGTACTCTGGCAGATTGATGAGTCATGTGACTGAGTCATGCTGGAACAATAGTTACATTCTATTTTATTATGGCAGATGTCTCTGGAAAACTGAGAATCTGGGATACTACACAGAAGGAACACCTACTGAAGTATGAGTATCAGCCGTTTGCAGGAAGAATAAAGGACCTTGCATGGACTGAAGACAGCAAGAGAATTGCTGTGGTTGGAGAAGGAAGGGAAAAGTGAGTAATTCTTTTGTGTTTGTGTGTGTGTGTGTTTATACATACAAGCATTTAGTGTAAACCTCTGCATTCTAACAAAGCAAGTTCCTTACAGAAAGCTTTTAATTCTTCAATGGAATGAAGTAATTGCTTTTTCCCTGTCTTGACTTCAAGTTGTGCTTTTCTGCAGCAAAATTTTCTGTGCAGCGTTTGACAGCTGTAAATTAGTTGGAAAATACAGTTCTGTTACAATTGCTTAGTTTAAAAATTGTATGGGGACTTGTTTCTTGGAGGTAGGTGGGTATTACATTCAAGGATACCTGTTTGGATTTTTTTGTCAAATTCTGGTAGGGTAGGAAGGGAGAAACAAGATTTTTTTCCCTCTTCCTTCACTTATTGGACTCATGATCTTATTCAATTGATTGAAGAAGAGTTTAAAAAAAAGAGCGTATCTGAATTTTCTCCTTTGGCAACATGTCTGTATTTTTAGGTCTTATTATGGTAGTTTAATGAAAGAACAAGTCCTTTACCTGACTAAATGAGATGCCCTTTAGGTTTGTGTCCTCCATTTAATGTTCAAAGACTGTCAGAACTTTTAAAGCAGAGTCCAGACTAGGTAGTCTTATGCCTAAAGGGCTGAAAAGCATCATGTGGTGCTGGTCCATAGTCCTCTGCACCATTTTTTTAACCCCTGTCGTCTACTGTGTCCTTGAAAAAGAATCTTTGTCCTCCACTGCTCCCTGTGCCCCATCTGCCCCTGGGTAGATACAATGTGAGTTTGCTCTCCTTCAAAAATGTGGCCAGCTTCCTATTAGTGCATGCACTTTTAGTCTAGAATATTGGTGAAGGGGTTCTAAAGAAGGCCTTTCAAATAGCAATGCTCTGGCAGTTTAGTGCCTCAGTATTGATTATACTGGGGGTTTTTTTAAGGTGATTTAGAGTAAGAACTGTCAAAAAAGCTTTTAAAACTCTTCTTCCTTAAACCTTTAATAATATTTGTAAAAGTGATGGTACCCAATCTAGGCTAAATAGTCAGATAACTGTGATCCAATGTCATTGTTATCCTAGCTTTCTGGAGTCTGTGTTGTGGCTAGGCAGATGGAGTAATTTACTGCTTTCTTTTATAAGCCAACAGTCTTAGTGAGGAATATACATTGGATCTCTGAATTTTAGGAGCCTTAATATGCAAAACCTGATTGTTTGTCCCCTTCAGCAAAAGTCTGCTACTGAAGATTAGAATCTCTCACCGGCAAGATCTCAAATAGCCTTCAGGGAACTATGATATGCTTGCATGAGATGAATGAGATGACCTAATTTCTTTTCTTTGAGTGCACTCAAATCTGCAGTTTGCAGATGTTCAAGGAGTTAATCTACACATAACTTTTATGAATTGTAGTTATTGTGTGCTTTTCTAACTAGATTTGGAGCAGTGTTCCTGTGGGATAGTGGCTCTTCTGTTGGCGAGATTACTGGGCACAATAAAGTGATCAACAGTGTGGACATTAAACAAACGAGACCATATCGTCTGGCAACTGGCAGTGATGACAACTGTGCTGCTTTCTTTGAGGGACCGCCATTCAAGTTCAAGTTTACACTAAGTGTGAGTTTAAGTTTAGATGTGGCTTTGTGTTTTTCCAATATTCTTCTTTCATTGTCGCTAAGCTATGGAAGGGATGAAGTAGGCTGTTTTATTGGCTCTACTGATGCTTTCAGAGCTCTGTTTCCCAGTGCAGATGTGTGTAGAATTTCTTAAAGCTTTCCAAGGCGCATGATTTAAGAAATGTGGTGATTTTAATGGAATTTTCCAATCTGATAAGGAGTGCTCAAATCTGAAATCCCAGGGCCACTTGGGTGAGTGTAGATGTTTGAAAGCATAACTTGATTTCTACTTCATGGAATGGGTATGTAACTTGTGTCCTCAGTTTTCTGTTTCTAGGTTCCTTTTAACTTTGTTTCTTATGCTACTTGTTAGAATCTCTTAACTGAAACAAAGGCTAGAACTGCCACAGTGAACCTATTGGTTGTTGCTTAAGGCAACAAAAGAAGAAGAAAAAAGCCACAAGCTTCTGCGGCTGTTTTGATGGCAGGAGATCTCTTGCCTCAAAAAAAACTATTGCAAAGATACTGGATGTTATTGCAGTAGTAGATTCAAAATGTTTAGTTTATATTTTAGTTTTAAAAACAGTGTAGTAGGCCTTTTATTTTCTTACACATGAGCCTTGAGTAGTCTTCGTATGCTGACTTTAGTAAGGATTCCGTTCCAGTTCTAGAAAAGGAATTGTTTTGAGCTCTACGATCCAATTAAATGATGTAGTTGCCTAATATATTTCTGAACTTAAGCTGGTACCTGCATTTTGCTAAGCTGGTTCTTTTGGAACTCTGAAGTCCAAATTGCTTACCAGTGCTGCTTAGACTGGTATGTGATGCAGTCTTCCTTTTGAAGTGATATTTGGGTTGATATATAGGATTCTGGTATGGGCTGTTATATGGTTTAGATTAGAGCCTGCAGTATCATTGGGGGTAAAAAAAAGTATAGTTGAAGAAAGTAGGTTAGAAGAACCTGCCTTCTATAATACTAAAAATAGTCTTCCAAATCTCTCTGCATGGGAGCTTTGGCCTCATTGTGGTGCTTTCCTATTTAACGTGTGTTTTCTAGTTTGCATGGTTTGAATAGTCTCCTACTTGTACATAGTCTATTTGGGGAGCATACATCAGTCTTGCCTCATTACTTCGCAGAACTACCACTAATGCAGTCTCCCAGAAATGGAATTTCAGTAAAATAGGAACTTATTCTTCATGTGTGTGCTTTGCTTTTTTTTTTTTTTTTAATAAGAAGGATAAAATACTCTTGTGTGTATAAAACTCACTGCGCAATGAAGCGAGAGTTGAAATCTGGAGAATGTTGCAGAAGTCAGTGACTACTGGGGAAGAATATCATGTTTGTATGTAGGCTGCATCTGAATTTTTTTACTACTTATATCTGAAACTGGGTAATCATTCTCCTGGTATGCACTGAGTTGTTTTAACTACATCAGTAATGATGTCACAGTGTCTTCTCTGGACTGTCCTTGGCCCCATGATTCTCTTCAGATAGAGCCTAAACTTGCCTCACAGCAATTCTCTACAGCAAGCATCTCCTACACAGCTAATTTATGGTTCACATGTAAGAACTTCATTGTTACTAGATTGTCTTCTATGTAAAACCGTCTGGTCTTTCTTTGTTTGCTGATTCTTACTTTTTTCCTACAGGACCATACACGGTTTGTGAACTGTGTGAGGTTTTCTCCTGATGGGAACAGATTTGCTACAGCAAGTGCAGATGGGCAGGTAAAAAATGAGGAACTCTTTATATTGCTTCTAGCATGAGAAGATTTTCTTGTGCATTTTGGGAATAGGATTAGTATTGTAAAATCCATGTTGCTTCTTTTTTATGCCATAGGTTTAAACTTTTAACTATCCTCCTGTAAATCTGTAATAACTGATAAGTGGTAATAACCAGACTATTCTTACTCAGTTTTTTTCCCCATTCTATCTCCCTAGCATCCTGTTACAGGTTATTTTGGCAGGAACATGTTGGCCTTTTGGAATATGTATGTTGGAATATGTATGTTATGACTCTGAGAAGTCTAGCTGAAATAGTGAATTCATAGATGGCATCCTAGCTCCATGTGTGCTCCATGTGTGCTCCCTGCTGATAAGGGCAGGTTGACAATGACTCGTTTACCATAGGTAGCTTGTCCTTCTTAGAGGGCAGACTCCTGTGACAGCAGTGCTAAGCAGCTGCCATCACTGCAGGAGTCAAAACTGTAACATCTTCCAGAATTTCAAATGTCTGGATCCAAAGTACAGGGGATTTGCTGTGATTATTTACAATTTTCATCTCAATCGTTTAGTCTTAATTATTCAATACAGCATAGCTTATGCCTCTCTTTAAAAAGGGGTCTAGTGTATCAAAGTATCAGACACTACCTTGGGGGTTTTTTCTATTAGTGCTTTTCCCTTTAAGTTGTATATGTGTGCTCTTTTAAGATTTTTGTCTATGATGGGAAGACTGGAGAGAAAGTGTGTGCTCTTGGTGGAGGCAAAGCACATGATGGAGGTATTTATGCTGTAAGTATCACTTCATTTGTGCAAATGTTCTGTAGTGTTTCATTGCCCAGTTAATGAACGGCAAAATCATGGATTAATAAATGCATTTACTGTCTTGTGGTGACATTTGTTTTTACAGATTAGTTGGAGCCCTGACAGTAGTCAGTTGCTTTCTGCGTCTGGAGATAAAACTGCTAAAATCTGGGATGTTGGTGCTAATTCTATTGTAAATACTTTTAACATGGGATCAAATGTGTTGGATCAGCAGCTGGGTTGCTTGTGGCAGAAAGACCATTTACTGACTATCTCCCTGTCTGGCTATATCAATTATTTGGACAAGAACAATCCAAATAAGCCTTTACGTGTCATAAAGGTAGGTCAAAGTTCTGTTACTGCATGAGTTTCTTCAATAAATGACTCAGTGATTGAAGTTGTCAAGATGGAATAGTAGCTGTTGAAAAATAGCTTGTTAAGTTAGCATTGCCAAATGAGCTACATGTGACTGTTTCTTGAATCAAGAAGTTACTCTTTACATATGTGAGACTGTGCTTTGTGCAAATACCCAGACTGATTATTTCATTTTAATTAATTGACTTATTATCGACTTACCTTTTGTAGCAGCTTTTAAGCATTCTTGAGATGAGAAAAGAAATACAGCATAGATAGAAAACTACCAGTGATGTCTCATTCTCCCAGAACTAGTGTATTGTGGACAAGGTGATTAGGGTTACCGTGCAGTCGAACTTTAATTTTAGGATTTAAAGAGTTCGCTGACAGAAGACTCTCTCTCACGGGAACTTACATTTTTACATGAACTAGAAACAATGTCCCAGATTTTTGCCATCACTGCTATAATTCTGGAAGTTGCTGTGGGTACATGACCATATTTAGTCTTCTTCCTTGGATCATAAAGTGCCTGAAAAGAAGCGATGAAAAGGCTATGAAAGTATTTTGGCTCATCAGGTTAATAAGGACATCCATGGTGCTTATTGTTTCTCATCAAGGACATGGCAATAGCAGTTCTATAACAGTTAAATGACTGCACTGTAAAATAGTGGGTTTTGTACTGGGTGACTTTTAATGCTTGTGAATAGCATGTTATTTTCTGAATAACCTATCATTCTTCTCAAATAGGTGTATGTATGTGTTAAAAATTGCTCATCAATAATTATTTATGTCCCATTCACAGGGTCATAGTAAATCAATTCAGTGTCTTACCGTGCACAAAAATGGTGAAAAGTCCTATATTTACTCTGGAAGTAATGATGGTCATATTAATATCCTTTGAATGATAGTGATATTTGTTCTAGTCTTATAGTCTGAGAGAGCTCATTAAGAGAGGTGGGGAAAAAAAAGCTTTGCCAGAGACAAAGTTTATTGGACACAAGTGAATATTTTGTCTAAGTTTATTTTGCTTTCCCCTAATACCTGTTTTCTAGCTGCCTTCACACTTCCCTGCTAAATATAAGTCAGCTCTTAATTTTCCATCATTGCTTCTTCATGATAGGTAGCTTGATAGTATGGAGAAGCAAGTAAATATATAAATTAGCCTCTTGTAACATTAAGAAACAGCAATACATATTCTCCACTTATGACAAAATATGCAGAAAGTTACATTTTCAGCATTCTGAAGCTTGTAGTTACAACTACAGTCCTTTATCCTGCCTTTAAAATGGTGTCATGTTGGCATAAACTCTTATAAATATAGGTCCTGGGGTTTTTTTCAGACCTGTAATACAGTGTGAGTAGTTAACACTGATGTTACCATATAACATGAGGGAAAGCCAGTGTCACAAGGGCTTCTAACTAAAATTCATTAAAAAGTATTTTCTAATCTCAGACCTAATGCTAATTATGCCAGTATTTGCTACCATTTGTGGTAGGTCATTTAGCTCGCTACAGAACATCAGAGTTTCACTTAATAAATATTATGAAGTTGTCCATGGAGCTTGTAGAGTGTCCATCCCCAGAGATACTCAAAACCTTACAGAACCCTGCAGCCTGTTGTAGCTGACACCAATTTGAGCAGCAGGTTGGACTGAATCTCAAGACGGCCCTTCTAACCTCAGCTGTTCTCTCAATTATTTAACTTTTTATGGTGTGGACTGGTGTGACTGCACCAGCATCTTCAATTGTTCCTTAATTCTATTATGCACATTATTGGGATTCTGAAACTGGAGAGAATGATGGCTTTTCTGGGAAAGGCCACACAAACCAGGTTTCTAGAATGGCAGTGGATGAAATGGACCAGCTGGTCACCTGCAGTATGGATGACACTGTGCGCTATACCAACCTTAGCAAGAGAGATTACAGGTTAGTTAAAATGTTGCCTTTTATTGCAGTATAATTGTTTTACAGCAAGAGTGTTGTTGATTTTATATGGTAAATATAAATGCTGGAGCTTATTTAGGTTTTATGTTACCATGGAAACTGTAGAAATGATTATTGTACCAATGTTGTGGTTTTTTTCTGACAATGAGAAATGCATCCCAGGCTTTTCAATTTGTTTTATCCCTTCCATGGGTTAGATGGAGACTGTCATGTATTGGATGACTTAGTTAGGGGCTGTAGGAAGGGTGTCTGCTTTGTGATTCATAAATACCCAGGGATAGTGGCAATAAATGTGGTTAGGAGGAGTGGATCGCAGCTGTTTCTTGATGGAAACCAGAATTTAAAGAATCCTGGTAAGATAATCTAGTTAGTTTAAAAATTAAAGTGTAGTATGGTAACATTAACTTTCATTTCAAAGGTGTACTACTTGATCAAGATAGTAAAGCTTTAAACACAAAACAATAGGAAACTTTAGATAAGAAAATTAAGTTATGCATGTTCTTGATTATTAGTGGGTGATTATATGAATGGGCAATTTAAAATAATGGTAGACATGAAATAATTTCTTCCTGCTTTCTCCTTCCTGCTTCTCCACCTTGGTGCATCCTCTTCCAGTGGCCAGGATGCTGTGAAAATGGATGTTCAGCCAAAATGTTTAGCTGTGGGTCCTGGTGGTTATACTGTAGTTCTATGCATTGGACAAGTAAGTATTAACATGTGGATTATCAACTATTGCTGTGTTAATAATGCCATGTATGGTAACATTTAGCTATTTAGTGTGGGAGTGGAGTACACTGCACAGCTGCAGAATTTCCTAATAAGACCTGTAGGGAACATAATTCAGCAGGATACTTGAAAGCCTTGTGTTTTTGTATCCTGTACCAATTTCACATTTATGTGCAGATTTAAATTTCAGAAAGTCTCTTCTGTGGATGCATCTGTATTTGTTATCAATACAGCTTTTTGCTGGAAGGTTAAACCTCAGAATCATGCTCTTGCCAGATCTGTTCAGTGGCACGATTTTGGCAAAAGGATGTTTTTCTCCTGCATTTGTTTTTTGCAATTAATCCAACTAACCAGTTAACTAGTGCTGTTGTACAGCATAAGCAGCTCTAGCTTGCTTGCCACTAGTATGCAGATCACAGGAAACTGAAGACATTGCACCAAGACTCTCTTGTATCAAAGCATTATTAACTTCTAATGATTTATGCTTTCTGCATGGGTGCTGGTTTTGTGTTTGGGACATTTGATAGTGTTGTCCAAACCTGTTTTCATGTGAGCTAATCCTAGTTAATCATAGCATAGAACTGGATAGGAAATAGCCTTTAAAGTTTAACACTGCAGCATTGACTTGCTACTGATTTGGTCCTGCCTCCCTCCCTTTAACACTGAACCAGGAAGGGAGTAAACTTTGCTAAAAATACTGGTTTGTCCATGTTTATTTCATGTTCAAACCAAGTTGAAGCTAAGCTGAAGGCAATGGAGAATGCCCTGCACTATGTAATTTAGAACACATGAGTATTGCAGTACAGCAGATTAGCTAGTCACCACATGTAGGCATTTCTTCAATTTTTTTTTTTTAAGAATGAAGCTGTTCCCTTAAGATAAGAATACAATGAACTTCTGAGCGACTAGAGGGGATTTGTATTTATGACTAAGCAATGTGGCTTAGTAATAGTTTTGTATTAGGTACTTTGAAGAAGGGTCTTAGTTTCTGTTTTTTGACTTGCAGATTGTCTTGATGAAAGATAAGAAAAAATGTTTTGCAATTGATGACCTTGGCTATGAGCCAGAAGCTGTAGCCATTCACCCCACAGGAAGTACAGCAGCAGTGGGAGGAGCGGTAAGGTTGCACTTCCTAAACTGTACTGCTTTGAACACTGGAGCAAGTGACAGAAGCATTTAATAATAGTAGGTGTGTTGTGTTGAGAAATGATAGGTGACAGTTAGTAACAACATCAATATTGTTAAAGTAAGCTGTGTGTATTTGGTGTTCCTGGGCTTTCATTCCCTAGGTTCTGCCACAGTTGTGACCTAAAGTCTCTTTCACTTCTTTTTGAATTGAATCTTCTTTCCTGTATTTGCTGTTTAGAAATTGCCAAATTGTTTTTATTCAGTGTGTCCTTGAAGTTGGCAAATTTCTAGAAAATGGGTTTATTTCCACACTTGGTGGATTGTTGCCATCATAAATAACAGGTTATCTAAACTTTTTCTTAACATAAACACTACCAGACAGAATTCATTCAAAAAGTCTCAGAAACTCCTCTTTCTGTTGTTAAAATTATTTTTCTGCCTTTTCTCCTTCTTTGCTATTAATTTGCAGGATGGGAATGTCCATTTGTATTCAATCCAAGGAACCTCTTTGAAAAGAGATGATAAGACTTTGGAAGCTAAAGGTCCTGTTACTGACCTGGCATATTCTCACGATGGTGCCTTTCTTGCAGTCTGTGATGCAAACAAAGTTGTCACTGTCTTCAGTGTTGCTGATGGCTACGCGGTAAGAATTGTTGTCTGTTTAAAAACAAATTGACTGACAGCTCATGTCTAAATCTGTTGTAGTGAAGTACATTGTAGCTGCTGAGGCTTAATTGTAAATCACTGATGTAAATTTGATGTTTCTGTGACTGTTTACCTGCTATTTTGGGCTAGAACTGGCGTTTCCGGCAGCCTATGTGAACCCCCCAGATGGTAAGAATAGTTGAGGAAATGTGCAGCATAGGTTGGCTGCTGGGAAAACACTGAAACCCATCTAATAACAAGTGCATAGTTAAAACAGGGAAGGAGCTGGGTTTCCACAGACTAGCCATAGTTAAATACAAAAAGTTCCTTTGGGCTGCTGAGCCACTAGTTTGTTAGTTTGGAATTTTTAAAGGAAATAAGAAAATATGTGCCATGTCTGTTAGAGAACTTGTGTGCATTTTTGTAAAATGGACAAGATTGTAGGCTCAGTTTGATAAGAATCATGCAGTGCAATAAAATTCAGTGAAGTAAATAAAGCAGACTTGGCAATAAAATTCTGCTGGCTCTGGCACACAGTTCCATGGTAAGCACTAAACTATGAAAAGGATATGTTAGGACAGGGAATCTTGCTTTATCTGCCAATCGTCTGTCTTTTAACCAAAAACCAAAAAATGGGGAATTTCCACCTTTCAGCCCAAGCAGTCAATGTGTATCAGCGTGTAAACTCCTTAAATTTTGACTAAAACAACACTGAAGTAAAAACACAGGATGGCATTCCCCAAAAACCATTTCATTTTCTAAGTAAAAGTTGAAATAATTTTGCCTTGAGAAACATCTGTGGGATTGTTTTAGAAGCCTCTAAATTGCATATGCACTTAACACATCAAGCCTTCATAGAAAAATGTAATAGTGGTTTTTTTACAAAGGGTGTTGGTATTTTATTGGCCTACTAAGTATTTAAATAAATTGCATAAAATGAAGCCACCACTTTGTTTGTTTAGTGCATCCATGTGCACCTGAGATGTACACTGTCTGGAGTCTTGCAGTAGCTTGTTCTGATGCTGCACATTGAAACCTAGTGATTTCCTGAAAGCTTCCAGTAGCTTTAACTACTGGAATAACCCTTGTCTATCTAATTTTCAAATAGGAGCATAATGTCTTTTACGGACACCATGCAAAAGTTGTTTGTATTGCATGGTCACCAGACAATGAACACTTTGCTTCTGGAGGCATGGACATGATGGTATATGTTTGGACTGTGAGTGATCCAGAGACCAGAGTCAAGATACCAGGTATGTTTTCTTCAGCATATTACTTTTGAAAGTTGCTAGTAGTTCTTGAAATCCAACACTGTTTTCTAGACTAATGGTAAGCAGGTTTTGAATGTTCCCAAAGCAATTTAGCCTTTATGTTAATCTCTATCTAGCCACACTAGCTGGAATTCTTCTGTTATTTTTGTAGTTACTTTTGAAATCCAGTACTAGTATTTAATGCAGCTGAAGGTCATATTTGGAATGTGCTGAAGTTACCTTGTCAACCCAGCCTCCCTAATTCTTTTCTGTTACTTTGCACTGTGATACAGATGCTCACAGACTACATCATGTAAGCGGCTTGGCGTGGTTGGATGAACGTACTCTGGTAACAACATCCCATGATGCTTCTGTTAAAGAGTGGTCTATCTCCTACAATTGAAATAAGCCCCCTCTTTGGAAGGACCTAATCAGGGACTAGAACTACTGCAGTGGAACATAGCATTTCTTTTAAAAAATCTGTATTGGCCTCTGGGTCTGCTGTCATATCCTCATATCTTTACAGGGTGTTCATATCTGTAATTAAATGTACTTTAAAAGCTTTAGCGAGTAACAGTTTGCACATGAAAAGCACTTAAATTATGTCTGGAGCTTAACCTTTGTGCTGAACATTCCAGAGGCAACAGCCAAACAAGTTGGTGTGCAAGGTTCAGGCGTGAAAGATTCAAACCCAATCAGTTGTTCTTTTCTAACCAAGAAACATAAGACTGTACAGCATGAGAGTAATACTTCTCATTTTTTCTAATTACAGAACATTTCTGTACTAACAGTCATAGTAAGAGTATTTAGTTGTGGTCTGAAACCAATCAAGCTGTGTGCAGCTACTGTATATTGCTTTGCTTCTCTATACTGCACCAAACTGTTGCCTCAGATTTTCTCCTCCAGATACGAAGATGGGGTACATACATAATAAACTTTTTATGTATTTCATGTCAAATCTTTGTGGTTTATTTTAAGGTGGAAGTGTGGGATTTTAATGTACTGTTGTGGGTATAATGTTTACAAATAATCATTGTGGCAACTTGTTGCTTCAGAAACACAATTGTTATTTTCACAAATTAAGACTGTCTCGTCATTTCAGTGTCAGAGAAAAGAAATCATTCTGTTTCAAAGATTAAAGATATTTTATGTTTGAAGGACAAGAAGCATGTTATTGTTTTAAAAATGCGGTACTACCACCTTATGGAAAATACAGGAATTAAACAAAGTGAAGTGTTGTTATGACTTAAAGTGATTTTTGAGAAGATGGTGTTTGCTCAGTAAGTTTTATGCCTTTGCATGTGCAGAACAGTTGCATGAAAGCGTTACCTCATGCGAAGAGATCCTGATGTTGTGTTTAGTTCCCTTCTCACACTCCTCAATATGTTTAAGTGATTTGAAGCTAGCAGTCCAACAAGGGTGGAGGAGGACATTCTGATGCAAAGTAGTAGGAAGATTTGTTACCATCTCTGATGTCCAAAAACAGTTGTTGCTGTCTAGAACCTTGGAAGACTTAAAAATTTTCTCTGCTCAATCTCTACCACCACCACCACCTTTCCAGTTGTCTTTGGGTTTTATTAAGCTTTCCTTTCTGTGTGGACTCGTGTGTTTTTTTAACCAATCACATTTCTAATGACACTAATTATACAGCAAATAAAATGCTTTTGCTGCTTCTCATACTGTGGCCTATTGCTCAATTGCTAAAAAAACCCTGCCTTACAAAAACAAAATGTTGGTGAAACATCTTTTGAAAAGGAAAAAATGTTGATTTCTTTTTAGGAGTGGTGATCAGAATGTCTCCTAGCCTGCAAACCAACATCTACAGTGGAACAGTTGACATAGATTTTTATTTTTATCTTTTTTCTTCTAAGAAGTGGGATATTTTGCACCATGGTTTCTTTGTGTTTACTGTGCCTCTCTGTTAGCAGTTTTGCATGTTATTCTTACTAACAGTGCAAGGACAAGAGAAGTTTTCATAAAGGGTGTGTTTGATGTTTGGCTTAAGATCCAAATTAGCAAGGTTTTCTCAGTGTTTAGCCCCTAAAACTTGTTCTGCTGTTGCATAGGGACTGGCACAGCAAGCAATTCATCCATTGTTCCTGAGTGATCTGGAAGAGTTGCTATTGAATCTGCGCAGTGGGTTCCTGTAGTAGTTAAATCCCTGTCCTTTAAGTAATTACAAGGGGGAAGGGAGGAGGAGTTAAGCAGTTATGAGAGCTTGTGCACTATGCCTGAAAGGTGATGTGTAGGATGAGCTATTTTTTGATTCCTCAAAGACCTTGTATTACTGCTCCTGCGGAATGCCCGTTAGCTAGAAACCCTGCATGGAGCTGTGTGTCTGGGTGGCAGTGAGGGTGACTGCTCGTGCTTCAGCTTCCACTGGATTTGTTTATTGGCATATGGCCTGAGCTTCTAATTCCTTAAGAACTAATATGGTCTTTGTAGCTGGCTAGCAAATCCTGACTAAAGAACTGAAAATATATTCTGCTGTTGGGCCAAATGTCTTAGCACAGGTTCATGCTGATCCAGTGTAGACACACCACAAACTGATCTAAGGGAGTCTGGCTGTACTCCTCTGTATCGGGCCCCTCCAGCACTTGTGTTTGCCCCAGACTGCAAATGTCTTGTGCTAAACTCAAACCTCTTGGCCTGCCCTCGAACAGAGAAACAGGAAAAAAAGACAGGATGGTCTGTACAGATTGTAGTGACTTCAAAAGGAAATAGTGATACTTGGCATGAATATGAAATCTGGCTCAGAGGATGCAAATTAAAAAAAACCCAACCAAAAAAAAAACTACCAACAACCAACCCCACACCTTACAAAAACCTCAAAGCACCTTATGTGTTGCTATCTTAAGAGTTGTATTTTAGTGTTAGTTCAAGCCCTGTTCAAACATAGTTCCTCAAGCCCCCTTATTCTTGAAGGCCTCTGTTTTAAACATGAACATGCTTTTGAGCTCCTGGCAGCTACTGGAAAGCTGATTTCACTTTACCATGACTGGCAGTTTGCCCGCTTTACAGTGAAAATGCAGCTTAATTAGGCCAGGAGTAGATTTGGAGAACTAATGTGACCAGTAATTCCTCACAAGGCTATAATGCAAGCATTCCTCTCCCCTCCCCCTTTAGCTGTGATTTAATCCTGGCTGCCTGTTCCATTTCTGCCACGCTTGTACAGCACATTGGCCTTCCAAGAAGCTTGTCTGTACAGTCGGCCAGAAATTTACCAGCAGCTGCTGTGTGGAATATCAGCAAATCCTAAATGCAATTCTTTAATTGGCAATTGGTAGAGGGGAAAAAGAAAGTGCATCACTGATCTATTTGGAGGTGGAAGTTTTGTTGGACACAATAGAATTATAGATAGATGTTCTGACACCTCTGTTCCTCTGCCAAATGCTTTTGCTCTTAACAATTAGAATTCCTCAGACTGAGGGTAGCAGCCTTAAAATCTTAAATACATGAATATTTTTCTGAAGCAAAATACCAAAGATGTAGAATCCTTCAACCTGGAACTGATATTTTTTTGGAGGTACATTTCTAAGCAGAAAGCCCAGTATGTCACTGCAGATACTGTTTCATGGTTGTGGCACAAGAAAGGATTTCCTGATAAAAACTGTTCCCTACAGTAAATTTAGTCATGTCTATCTCTGTGATGAAAGTATACAGAGGAGAAAAAGGTGTCTTCAGTGGGCCTGGGATTAGAACTATGCAATTAACTGGCTGAGCTGAGAACAAGTTTGCATATATACAGCAGATGCTTGCTCTGGAAGTGCAAAGCATCCCAGAGAGACTTGGGAATGAAGCTAAGCAGGGAAGAATCATAGAATATCTCAGTTTGGAAGGGACTCATAACAATCATCAGACTGCAATGAATAAATGTGTGTGGTTTGAATACTAAAGGCAGTTTGCTTGAAATACCAATATTTTACTGACAGGAATGAAGTCTGTTACACCAATTCATAGACGTGTTGGTGGAAGGACCCTAAAGGCTTCGTCTCAAGTATGATGTAAGGCTATGGGCAATACTAGACCAGGTCAGCTTTGTTCTGTTTTCTAATCAAGTCTTAAGAAAATGAAAAGGATGGAAATCATGCAGCGTCTTTGAGTAATCTGTTCCACTTAAGTTTTTTCTAATATCCAACCTGAGACTCCAAGCTGTATTGCCTGACCACAAATTTATATTATTATCTGTTACTAGCGGGAGAAGGTTGAACACTGTGCCCTTGGTACTGTCTCCCTGGAATATTTTCTCTGTTACCTGCTGTCCCCCAGTTGGATGTTAAATTGTTGACTTCTTCCAGCCCACACACCCCAGCTTGTAAGGAAAGCTGTTGTGGGAGGTGTTGTCTGAGGCCTAGATGTGCTGCATCACCTCCCTCACCTCATCAGCGTTGCTGTCAGCAGTGAGATGCAGAATTATCAAGTGGTCAAGTCTAATTTGCCTGTGACAAGTCCATGTTGGTTGGTTATTCCTGTGTCCTGCAAGTATTTAGGAATAATTCCAAGGGGAAGTGTACCTTCATCCCTCTGGGGATTGCAGTGGAAGCAAACTAGCCCCTGTTCCTTGGGTCTTCTTATTATTCAGAGTTGAGGTCTTTTGCCAGTGATCAGAGCCCTCTCACGACAAACATGTTTTGTTTCCTGTATGATATTTCACCTATCTCATAATCATGTGGGCCAACCACTTTACAGCTCTGTGCTAGTCCCATCACCACCCTATGGACTTGAATTCATCCAGTTGTTAGGTAGACCCTAACATTGTTTCCTCCTGATGGTAGTGCCTCTCCAGAGCACACTGGCACATGCAGAGGTGTGGGAGCAGGCCTGTCTGTGAAAAATAAAGCCAGAAAGTGTTGAGTACTTGAGCTTTTTCTGTCACCTTGTGCCAATTTTTTTCCCTCATTTAAGAACAGACCTCCATTTTTCCTTGAAAAATTCAAGCAAAAAAAGCTGTACTGTGCATGTTCTTAATAGCTACAGCACTGCTGTGTTTCTCTGCTAAAACAGAGACAGCAGAAGAAACTTTTGTTGCCTTGTTGCTTAAGACCTACAGAAAGCACATCAGGTCTGAGGAATAAGCCTCACTTTAAAATCATTCTGAACTTTATTTCTGAAATGTTCTGTCCTGAAGCTGTAATAACAGTTACATCCTGATGAGAAGAGCTTTTCAGATGGATGTATCTTTATGAACTTCTACAGATCGTGGTTCACTAGCTTTTTATGAGCCAACCTGAGAGAAACTCAATACACAAGCCAGGCTTAGCTCTTCCCTTCTCCCACTCTGTAGGTTAGCTGGCAGCTGAGTATACTGCCTATGGAACTGGGAGCAGTGGGGCTGTTGGCCCAGACCAGCCAGTTTGTTCGGTGAGCAGCCAGCCTGTGCCCACCTCTGAGTTAGATCAGTCAGTTCTGGCTTCCTGCAGAGAAAGACAGAAGTTTGAAGTGCCCTGACACCAAAAGAGGCTTCTTCTATGATACCCAGAATTGCTTGACATTCCCAGTTGCCTGGTCTGTGTGATTGCCAGCAAGTCTGTCCCACATGAACAAGGGAGTCACCTGCATTCAGCAGCCCCAGAAAACATGGCTTATCAACATCATTCAGGCTGCACTGTCAGATGATCTGACCACCTGAGAGCTGCTTAACCTGTCAGTCAGGCCTCAGTGTTTGCCTGTTGATTTGCTTTACTCTATAAGGCTTGCAGGCATTAAAATGGGAAGGGGGAATCTTCTCAGGGTAGCCAGGTATGAATATTGCCAAATATTCACCAAATAAATATTGATAAATGTCTATGCCAGGAATCTCATGCTCTGCAGGTAGGCCAGATTTTTGGATTGGAATATTAAACCTTTGTTTCCTGGACCCTGTTGTCTGTATGCAGCCTGCAGCCTGTGCATGACTTGAAGAGAACACAGGGGCTTGCTCCATGCGTTGCCTTTGAAGGCCCTTCATATGCCCACTGACCTGCAGGGAAGCAGCACTGGCTTGCTGCTGATCTCCTCAAGGTTCTCAGTATCATTCTTAGAGCAGAGACTCTGGAAGTGCCCATTGCACCCAGGTACAACCCCACAAGGCAGGGGTAGTGGTTCCAGGATTAGGAAACTGTGGGGAAGAAGCTGCAGCCAAGAAAGTTAAAGCATAAGGTATTTGGACACAGTCTTTCTACAGATTTCCCAAGAGCATTTATTTGGAGGTGGAAAAAAGTCCCTTCTGCTGAGTAATTTTGATGATCTTCATGGACAATCCATTTCCAAGCGGTTAAAACCCAAATCTTTAATGCATGCTGCAGACTAAGCCATGCCTCAGTTTACAACTACAGAAATATCTGTACCATATTAAAATGTAAAAGGGAAACATTAGGTAAGGAAGGGTTAAGAACACACCTAATCAGATCATAAATGTACATATTTGGTACTTTTTAGCTTTAGACATTAAAAATGAAAATAGAATCAGGGAATACATTTGGAATTCCTGAGTTAGAAGGGACCCACAAGGATCATCAAAGTCCAACTCCTGGCCCTGCACAGGACAACCCCAAGTATCACACCACGTGCCTATAAATTATGGGTAAGTAGCAGTTACATCTTTGCAACCAGTAGTTATCACATTCTAGGACACGGTTTAGTAAGCAGGAGTGCCCTGTGCAAAGGGGAATGATATTTATTAGTAGTAAAAATCATCCAGGGTTAAAGAACGATTTTATAGTTCCGTGGTGAGCGCCTGTCCAGGATTGCTGGCAGTGCTGCTGGCGGGGGAGGCGCTCGGGGCAGGTCCTCCCCAGGGCTGGGTGATGGGAGGGAGGCAGGGAAGCAGGAGGGCAGGCGCGGGGACCAGCCGGGACGGTGCTCCAGCACCAGGTGGCAGAACAGCTCTGCTGACGGCATCTCCCACTACGTTTCAGCTATTGTCCTGCCCAGGCCGACGCTTCCAAGTTATTTCCGTTTCGGGAATGATTTACCTGTTCCGGCGCGGGACGGCAGCATGCAGCCCGCCCAGGGAGAAGGGCCGCCCACAGCCCCGGCCAGCCCCTGCTCATGTATCGGTGTGGTCCCCACACGCCGCCCCGCTCAGCGCCCCGGCTGCTGCTCCCTGACCCAGAGCTGCCCGTGAGGGAGGTCCCGCAGCAGAAAGCTGTGTCTCAAGGGGAACAAGGCTGTTGGGCAAGGGTTTTACATCCAGTACCTTGTCTCAGATCAGCGTATCACCATAATGATGAACACTGTTCTTTATTATTTACCGTATAGAAAAGGGCCACTGAGAGGACTAGAACTTAAGCAGGCAAAAAGAATAATAAAATCCTAGAACAGTTTGGGTTGGAAGGGACTACAAAAATCACCAACCCCCCCTCGCTGTGGACACGGACACCTTCTGTTAGACCACGTTGAAATAAAGAGATGAAAATGTAGGCAGTGTCAAATATGCATCGATAAATTTTTACTATATTTATATGCCTCTGTTTGAGGGCAATATTGTGACAGTATTTCCTTACAAGAGCAGAGGAAGTGATGTCTGATCTAACTTCAATCAAAGACAAGGTGATGAGTCCACAATCTGCAAGGCAGGACAGAGGACCCGATGGAAAAAGATGTGTGCACTGGAAGTTTGGCACTTGTAAAAGTGGTCACTGTAGGAGTTGAACAGTGCTAAGAGAATCATTTTGGTGCTTGATCAGTTAGGAAAACCTCAGAGCTGAAAACAGTGGAGGTTTGTATAATGGTTTTGATACTGTAACAAAATATGAACAAATGAGCCTTTGTCAGGTGACCAGATCATCTATGACTTACCAACAAAACAAGTTAAATCAACTCCCCTTTATTGTGGTCAGCACTACTTGATTTATTAATATCTAGGTTAACAAAGTTGACAGTAGTATATAACAAGGCAGCAAAATCAATCGTACGAAGATCTGGAACTGGAGGTTTGCTGACCCTATTCTGATAGCCATGAATGCACAGAAAACGTCACAGCTGGACTGTGCAAGGGTCAGTGACCAGCTGAGCCAACAAAGGACTCGTATGAAGGAAAGGTCTTTCAAGGTGGGTAAATTACACTCCTTGGCAGGGGAGTGCTGCTGGGTTTTGCAGCAGCCTAGTGCAGCTGACAGGTTTGGGCAAGCTGCAGAGCCAGTTCTGCACTGGTAATGTGGGCAGGATCTCAAGGGCTATGAGGGATGTGCCATCAGCAGATTGCTTGGGGGGCACAGGGATACCCAAAAGACAATGCCTGACATGACTTAGGTCTCCCAGCAGCATAGCTGCTCCGGGCTGCTTGGTGAAGCAGCTATGCCTGAGGGTACATAGACAGCAGTCTTCCTTAATAATAAATGTCATTTCATCCTCTCACACGAGCATTTCTGGCAGGGCAGTGGAGAGAGGCTCACCACCATTGATGATTCCAGTCACCATCTCTCCAGTCATTATCTGCAGAGGAATCTGGATAGGCTGGATCAATGGGCCAAGACCAATGGTAAGAAATTCAACAAGACCAAATGCCGGGTCCTGCCCTTGGCTCACAACAACCCCAGGTGGTGCTACAGGCTGAGGGCAGAATGGTTGGAAAGCTGCCTGGTGTAAAAGGACCTGGGGGTGCTGCTTGACAGCAGCTGAACATGAGCCAGTTTGTGCCCAGATGGCCAAGAAGGCCAATGGCACCTGGCTTGGATCAGGAATATTGCAGCCAGCAGGAGCAGGGCAGTGACTCTCCCCCCTGTATTCAGCACTGATGAGGCCACACCTCGAGTTCTGTGACCAGTTCTGGACCCCTCAGTTCAGGAAGGTTGAGGTGCTGGAGTGATTCCAGAGAAGGGCAACAAAGCTGAAGGGTCTGGAGCACAGATCTGATGAGAAGCTGAGGGAGCTGGGGGTGCTTGGCCTGAAAAAGAGGAGGCTCAGGAGTGACCGTATCACTCTGTAGCTGGTTATGGAATATCAAAAAGGAAATGAGGCCAAGTGCCACACTGGGTACAAAGCAATTCAGCTGAGTTGGGCTGTCTTGTTAGGCCCAAGGGAGCACAGCTGGACATGGCACTGTGCTGGGCCATGTGGCTGCTTGAGTTGTGTGCCTGGTGTGAACAAGGCTTGGTGTCACAGCAGCTGGACAGACAGCAAGGACAAAGGTTGCCAATTGGCCCTACTTGGCCCCTGACACCCTGGTCCCTGGAGAACACTGGTGGAACAGAAAACTATGCCTGCCCTCGCCAGAGCCGGTCAGACTCAGTGGAGGCACTGGGAGAGCTGGAGGTGGGCACATGTTTTGGGACCCCTACAGAGAGAATAGCGGGGGCTACAGGGAGTTTGCCTGGGGACAGAGGCAGACAGTTTTCCCATGCATACAGAGGAGACTGCGTAGAGATGGCTGGATTTTTTCAGAAATCTTTTTCATTCCACCTTTTCCAGAAGATGAGCATTTCTTTATTTGAAAGTCCATAGTTCAAATTTGTGTTATAATCTAGATTCAAAGGTCTTTCCATGAGCCAGAAATGTGCATTTTAAGGAAGAAGCACAGGCAGTTGCATTTTTCAGTTATGTTCCTGTCATAGTAACTGGGATTGGGTACAGGTTTTGTGTGATCTGTTCTGTGTATCTTACCTGGCAATTCTGTTTTTCCAGAAAAAAACATTGGGAACTTGGGGGACACCTACATCATCAACTACTATCAGCTTCTACTGTTGCAGTTGTTAAGAAGTTAAAGAAGTTAACCTCATCTCAGCTGAAGCCCACCTGCAGAGAACAGATGTTGTGGCACACCCATATGGACAAGTGACTAAAAGAGTATTTTTTAATAGCACGTAGGAGAAAACATCTAGCTCAGCCAGCCCGATAGCTCTGTCCTCTCTCAGAAGTTGCTGAATTTCATTTGATAAGGCTTCCAATGCTTACAAGTATAAAAGTCTGCCACTTTTTGCCAGACTCTAGCCCTATCATGGCTTTTGAAGATCTCTTTTTTTTTGTATCTTTGAAGAGGACCTCCCTACGATCAGCTTTCTAGACGAAAAGAAAATTAAGCCTGTTTCTAAAGCATTGCTGCTAGACCCATGTTTGATCCCTTGTTTGGATTAGGTGTGTGGCTGGGTGTCCACGTGTCTGCTCTCCCATACCGTGTGCTCCACTGGGAGAAGATCTCACCCGTCACAACTCACTAGCTCCAATGTGATGGTCCTGGTTCCCAGAGGGTCTTAGAGTATCATCACCAAGTCCTGCTAGACCTTTGGTAATGCTGTTCTGAGACAGAAGTTACTTAATTTAAATGCTTTAGGTCATTCCATCTCTTCGTGTTCCCTTGGAGTAGGTTCTGAATAATCTGATCAATGCACTTTCTTCCATAAGGTAACAGATGGTCAGCAGAGACCACCCCATTTCTGCTCTGAAGTTGCCCAGCTTATGAAAGGAAGGCTTGAGATAAAGTACATCATTGTGCTCTTGCTGGTGGTTTTTCCCAGATCCACGGAGAGTTTACTGGAATGCAGCATCCACCCAGCACTGTGAGCCAGATCTCCCATTTATGGGCTAATCCTTTTTCTGACGTCTCTTCCTTGTACCTGGTGATATGTGGAGATGTAAGACTGGCTTTGAGTGATTATTTACAGAAAGGTGAGTTGCTTTCCCAGGTATTGCTGCTTTCAAGCCTCTCTATCACCTTGGCACTAAGCTATTGTAAGTATTAACCTCTGGAACACTATTATTACAATTTAAGCAGCAATGGTGCAACGCTGGGTTTTAGGAAGGAAGAGTGCCAATCACTTACTAAAATTGGTTCAGGTTCTGCCAAGTATTTTTTAACTTTCTGGATATTTTTAAGGAAGAAGAAAGCAGTTTGGGTAACGTAAACCTGAATGTCAAAGATAACATCCTCTAGGAGGGATTTTCTAAATGGTGCCAGGTTCTGATAAATGTAATAGATACTATTTTTGAATATTAATATATCCGTCTGTTTTGGCATTGTGTTGTGAAGTTCACTTTAAATCATTAAGCTCTGCATTATTAAATAATGATGGCACCATAAAAATGCTGTACTTTGAAGAGGGATTAATATATAAGCCATAATGGTCCTGATTCAATTCACAGTGGTTTGATTTCTCCATGGAACCTACAATTTTAGAGAGATAGGCTGTTAAAGAGATCAACTAATTTATATTTTGGCTGTTCTTTTAGGTCCAAGTCAGTTACCTTAAAATTCTTCAACCATAAAATCCTTCTTCTTTACCATCTAGGCAAGCCCTGTAATAACCACACTGCAGTTACTGGTATCTAGATTGGAACTGAATTCTTTCAAAACTGGAATTCTATACCTTAAAATCTTCCTCCTGTATTTTTAGATGAGTTTGTCCATTATTGGCCAATGTATGATGTATCAAATGATGCATTTTCATGACCAGCAATATGCTAGTGCAGTGCAGTGTGTTTTCTTGAAGGTATGTAGAACTGGTTTGCACTATTTATTTGTCCATTTAACTCCTCCTTTTGCTCGATTATTTGTCTTGCTTATTATTAGTACTTGCCCTTTCAAAGGAGAAAGAGAGTTCAAATGACCACCAGCAACCACATCATGAGTATTTTGGGAAGATTGCCCTTTAGAGATGTGCAGACAGTGTGCCCACCTCCCATTCACAGCACAAAAGGTCTCACTTCAAATGGTTTTGCTAGAAGAGGAGCCTACAGTCACTCAACACCGACGGACGTCTCCGCTGAGTCACAAGCGCCCACCTCGCGAGCATGGCAGGACTGGTACTCTGCCAGTAAGACACTGTGCCAAAACTGTGTCCATATAAGTGGCCATTCATAGAGTGCAACTGATGACATCCTGACAATTAAGTCAGGTTTATTTGGTTATAGAAGAGACATTTTCATTTGCATGCTCTAAGTGGAACAATCTCCTGTTTACTATGATCACAGTTTCCCTGTTTCTTTTGCAACACATACCAATATGATACACCTAAGGTAACACCTACATTACAATCATTGCTGCATGCCAGTAGATTTTACAGGAATATTTGACTTGATCTTATGTTCCTGTTACCTTATTTAACTCAGCACTCTCTTAGTACTTTTTTTTTACGCGTAAATTGTGTCATTTCTTTTCTTAGGCAAGAAAAGGCTTTCCCTGTCACTTATTACCTGAGAAGATGGTAATGTGTCATGCCAAAAAAATTGCTAAAGGAAACAATTCAGGCCACTCTTCTGTGGGCTGTAATTGGCTACCCAGTGCCCCCTGGTGAGACACCTCCCTATGCAGCATATCTCACCCAAGCTAAGGTCACAAGGAAATATTAGATCATCAAATTTGGCCTGATACATATCAAAGGCATTTAAGTTTCACCCAGGAATGTCTTGCTTGTTACATATTAAGTTTTCAGGGGATAAAACTACACCATTGTCTAGTGATTAGGAGGGGCTGAGGTCACTTAGTTTGTTCAGCCTGGAGAAGAGGGGACTGAGGTGAAACCTCATTGCAGTTACCACTTCCTTGTGAGGGGAAGAGGGGAGGCAGACACTGATCTCTTCTCTGTAGTGACCAGTGGCAGGATCCAAAGGATTGGCTTGAAATTGTGTCAGGGGAGGTTTAGGTTGGATATTAAGAAAAGGTTTTTCACCCAGAGGGTGGTTGGAACATGCTGGAACATGCTCCCCAGGGAAGTGGTCACACACCAAGCCTGACAGAGTTCAAGAACAATGCTCTCAGGCACACGGTGTGACTTTTGGGGTGATTCTGTACAGGGCCAGGAGTTAAACTTGAGGATTCTTTCGGGTCCCTTCCAATTCAGAATATTCTATAATCCCATGGTTTAACAAGATTGATCCCTCCCTCTGTCCCAGCAGAAATATTTATTGTTCCCACCAGGACCAAGAAGCCTGGAGGCCAAAGACCCCATGGCTGCATAAAGACTGCAAAATCAAGCAGAGCCAGCTACATACTGCAAGATAAAGCAGGGTTAAAGCGGAACAGTTTGCTCATGTCCACACCACACGGTGCTTGGATTTGTAGCTCTCCTGAGCATTACACTTTCTGATGAGTTCAACAAGTCTGAAATTATACAAGTGCTGTGTTGCAACCCATCAGGGGCATAGTTTGATAACATGACATGACCTGGGTGTGTTGCATGCCTTGAGAAATTGCCTGAGGGTACAAAGTCTGGGATAACACTGGAGGATTGTGTAGGGTGGAGAAGCCAAACCTGACACAGTTTTGTCCATAATGCCTATTGTGAATGCTCCTTGCAGTCTGCTGTCTTCCGGACTGGGCCATTGTCATCTCATAGTGGGCTAACTGGGACAGGTCAACAACGTCACATACTGACAGTGGCTACCGTGTTGTTTGACCCAAGGGTTGGTTTGACCTGAGACCTGAAGGTTACTGCGTCTCCCTATGATCTAGCAGAATGCCCATATCTTGTAACTGTGCCATGCAGCCTTTCTGACTGATACAGGGAGAAGGTGATTCCAGCTTACAATACATACCAGTCCAGAAATGGGACCTAGAGTCCCAGACAGAAGATCTGGCATGCTTTTTCACCCAGAACTCAGGAACCCATGAAGAAGTCACATGCCTTCTTGGCAGACATATATGCAAGTTTTTTGTTGACTAAAGATGGATTTTCTTCGAACAGTAATTTTTTTGAATAATGAAAAATGGTTGGTGATAGAATAATTCTGTCTTTCCCTCTTGAAAACATCAACACTGAATGAAGGACGAATGTACTTTTACATCACAGGAGATGCCTTGATTTTGTAACAAACTGCCAGACAAGGAAATGGCTGGATGTAGAATCCTCCAGGGTATCAGAAAAAGCTAATTTCAGTAGGGTTATGCTGAAGTAAGTACTGAAGCAACACAGTCATTTATCAAGCAAAAGTAGAAAGGCAATATTTTACTTGTTTTGATTACTGCTTTTTTCACTCTTTACAGCCATTAAAACTACTTGAATTTTAAAATTTAGTATTCTCTTTTAATATGTATAATAATTTTAGAGAGTCATAGAGTGGTTGATGTTGGAAGGGACCTCTGGAGATCATCTTGTTTACACCCCAGATTCAAGCATGGGCTCCTACAACCAATTTCCCAGGACTGTGTCTAGATCATGTCTAGACATAATTACAGTAACACAGATATTTCTTTCTGATGCTCATGCATGAATTTTTATTATAATTTCATCATTGGCTCCTTGAAAAGCAAACTTGTGTTTCTCATCATCCTCAGACAAACTCTTTGAGTGTCTATGAGGAAGTCTAATAACTTCAGCAGCACAGACCTTGGGAGTCTGTGTAGTCCAAGATTACATGTTAGAGATCCCAAGGAGATTATTTACCCATTTGTGGACTATTATTTGCTTTTTAAGGTAATGTTCATTAAAAGATTTTCAATTCCGTTGTTTGAGAAAACAGTTTTGGAAATATGGACCAAGACTGTCATGGTCTAGATTGGTCTTCCTGAATCTACCAACTTCTTAAAAAAAACTATTCACTGTGAACTGCCTTTTGCGATTCTTAGCAGTACAGCCTACCATACTGTTTATTCTTTCTTTTCTGATAATTTTTTAAGATTACTGCTTTTCCAATGAGTCCAAAATTCCCCAATTTTTACTTAGTTCCAGTTCTATTCATGACAGCACTCAAAACATCTGTGACCAACTCAAAACCATGAACAAGCAGCAAGTCAATAGAATTTAAGTAAGTAACTGGGGTACTGACTGAGAACATGTTATTCATTAAAAAGGGAAGGAATTTTCCTTCTAAAAGCCTTGCTGCTTCATACAACAGCTTTCCCTGGCCTCACCATACTCTAGGGTTCTGCTGCAGGTTTCAATCCAGTTTGCCTTGTTTTAGATTCTCAAATGTTTCTCACAATTCACCTTGAATATTGAACTTGAGAATGGACTTAAATATTAGAGTCCTTTCCCAACAGAATCAGAGCATGATCTTCCTTCTACAGTCTGGTGACCCAGCTGGACAGGACACTCATTAGTCCCTGATGCTCCACTCGCTGCACAAGCAATCAGCCTGTGTTCCTTACAAGACCAGGTAGTTTAACACAGTTTTTAAAAGCTATTTGGAGTCCTGCTGTCACTACTATGAACACAGCTTAATAAAAACAATAATCTAGATATAACAAGAAATAACACCAAAAAATGTTTCTCTAGAGCAAACTAGGTTTTTTGTCCAAGTCTGCACTTTGTTTTTCAGCTGCTTCAAAAACGTAACAGCAGAGCACAACTTTGAGGTCTTACCTGTGAACAAGCAGCAACAGAAATCTAATGTGAGGAAAAGCTGCAGCATGTTTGTGCAGCAATGGCAGAGCAAGGCTAAGACAAGTATCAAGGTGAAATATGTGTTGGCATTGCCAGGCCAAGTTACAGGTTAAAAAGGGCCATTGATTTTGCAACAGAAGTACTCTTTGCGTGTAGGTCACACGTTAGCCTTAACCCATCCCAATTCAGTATTGTGGCTTTCCTCATAACAGTAATGAACTCTTAAACTGAAAATGTGAGGGTAAGAGGTACAGTTATAAAAACTTGGAGTTTCTATCAGTAAGCAAGAATTAGGAGTCTTGTACATTTTCTAGTAAATTAATATAATATTTTTCCTTATGGCCAAGTTCCACCCAAGATTGTCCCTAGTAAGCTACATGACAAGATGCAAATGTTTGGAACAGGCCACTTCACTGTGGAAATGAATCACATCCACTGCAAAGTTTTTCTCTTCAACAGCTAGATACTGCTGAGGCCATGTCCTAGGTATGACTAAAGGATACCTACTCCATTTCCTGTTTTCCTTTTTAAACAAAAATCAGCACAAATCATCACAAATGCTAAGCCTTTTGAGACAGGAGGGCAAACATCAAGGATTTTGAAGTTTTGTTCCTAATCATAAACAGGAAACCTCACTGGTAATGTTTTTATCATTGTTTATACCATCCTGAATTTTATAGGTTCCCCTAAACTGGCTTTAACAAAGAACCAAATAAAGAAAGCTCCAAATTGGCAATTTATTGGGTTCTTTTCCCACCATTTCTTAAACTGAGCTGAAAGATTGCATTTTGTTTGAAATGTTGCATTTTGTTTGAAATGTTGCCTTTTGTTTGAAATGAGAAAAGATGCAGAAGTCATTATGTAACTGTTGCCAGTACCAAAACATCCATTGGTTTCAATAGGCCCAGGATTCATATGTAGGCTGATTTTCATTCATAGGTATTTCATTATTCATGACAAATCATGGACTCACAAGCCTGAGGCCCTGCTGATTTTGATGTCGTACAAATGCAAAAGATCTGTTCACTTTCTGCCTCTCTCCAGAACTGCATTTCATAATTATATGTAAGATACAAATCTGATTAAAAGAGAACTCAATGTCATGTGACTCAGTTGTAAGAGACAGATGGGGCCACGTCTACAGCCAGCTAAATTCTTTGCTGTTAGGAAACTTAGAGTATATTTAACAAGTTTCACAAATGCATTCCAGGTAAAAAAGGCCTCCGTCTCCAGTTGGTTTGGAGCCTGTGTGTAACAAATTAAATGCTGTGCCTTGGTGCAGATCTGTCCAGAGCATTGCAGTGCCAAACATGGACAGCTGAGCTGCCCCAGGTGCCAAAAGGAGAAAGGCCACAATGGCTCAGTGCTGCCCTAAGGTGGAGAAGCAGGCTGGAAGTGAGTCAGTTGTATGCTTTGTGTGACAGGAGTACCCAGGGAGACATCAGTGCCACACAGAACATGCAACCATTTTGTCCATATTCTCTCTTGTAAAAAAGAACGTTGCATCAAACTTCAGGGTTGTCCTGTGCAGGGCCAGGAGCTGGACTTGATGATATTTGTCAGGATATCCAAATCAGGATATTCTGTGATGCTCCACAGAAAGCCTGTTTTAAAGTGTAAATTTGAAACTTAAAACATATCAAAAGCACTCATTTTCTAGAAAATTGTTCAAATTAATTAACAAGAGACATAAAACCAAACTCAACCTTTGAGCTGCCAAATGCTGTGACAAGGGCATTTCCTTGCAGAGCTGAGTCTTAGGGCACTGGGAGAACAGTCAGGAAAACTCATCAGGGAGTATTTGGTTTAATCCTTACTAATGAATTGACATGGGTTTCACTAGGAAGACTGTATGTGGAATTATTTTATTCCCAGCCTCACTGTCCATGTTTTCTGTCCAGAAACACTCACTTTTTGAGGTCTTGTGATTAAATATGACCTGCCAGTTCTGTGGAAATTTCCTACTCCTGTTACTGCTCAGCCTCTTCGATGCCGTGTCTGTCACAACAGCCACTTGGTGCACTTAGAGAGAGAATATTCCTCATCTTGACAGAGTATATGGACAGCTCTACACCAACATGCTATTATGTTGAAATTTGTCCTCCTTTAACCTTACTGTTGCTATTTAAAGAACAATTTTCATTTCTACAAATTAGACCTAGTGAAACATGCCAATATCAACTAAATGTGAACTCATGGAAATTTCTCCTTGCTGAACAGTAGCATTTGAGCAGTTCAGAAGATTTGTATTTCCTGTTCATAAATAAAAAATATCTAATTTCATATTTTTGCCTGGTCTCTTTATTGTAATTCTGTGTTCTTCACTTTCATTCAAAATATTTATCCTTATAAGGCAGCTTGAAGTGGACATTAACTATAATACATATCAAATACCTGGTAAGAAAAGACTGTCTCAGACCAGATTAAGACAATGTCACTAACTTTATTTGCTTCCAGTGTTTTCCAGCAGTTTTGAAATATTCTAATGGTAAAAAAAAAGGGAAATAATTTAGACAGGAACTTGCTGCCTCTGCCCATTGGCTGTCACAGCCATTTTGGCATCAGCAGATTTATGTTTAACAAGAGAAGAGAATGAAATGAGATCTGTTTGCTGGTAGGATTAGAATTCATAGATCAATGCCACTCAGAGGATCTTGACATCATGCTATACAGCCACAAGAGGTTCAGAGTTGTATAAGGTAGAAAAAAAGTTCTTCCCCAGGCAGTTGTTCCCTGAAACTAATATGTAGTTTTTGTATTACTGCTTGGAAAAAGGAGTGGGTACTTTCTGTTTCCTTGATGTTTGTATTTGCTATTTGTGTCATTTACTCTGTGTAAGAGGAAGGAAATTCAAGATCTATAATGTGGTAGAAGTGCCCCAAGGAAAGTAGCAGACACGGGTGTAGACCTGAGTCACAGAATCACAGAATAGATGAGGTTGGAAGGGACCACTAGTCCAAGCTCCCTGCTCAAGAAGGGGGCATGTTGCTCAGGATTGTGTCCAGACAGCTTTTCAACATCTCCAGGGAAGGAGACTCCACAGTCATTCTGGGCAGCCTGTTCCCATGCTCAGCTGCCCTCACAGTAAAGAAGTTCTTCCTCATTCTCTGATGTTCAGAGACACATTCTACCTGTTCACCAGGGTCTGTTACCCCTCTATTAACCCCCAAAAACTTCTGTCATATTTCTCTTAAAATATGGCTTACTTTAATTTTCTGGATTATTTAATTTGTTTGATAGTATTTGGCAGGAACACTCTGGTAGATTTTCTTTAAATTGAAAATTTCTGAAAATATATTCATTTGGGTTAAACTTTCATTGAAAACCAGGAGAAAATTACAAAGGTAACTCTCTCTGCCTTGCTTGCAGAGGACAGACCACAACACAGTCACTGGAGTGCCCTTTAGGATATCAGAAACCACTGAAGTGGTTTCTTGTTAGGATAAGAAGGGCAAGAGATAAGATATATTAATGGAGAGAATTTCATTTCAGTGAGAAATTGTGTGGCCAACACTTGTACTAAGCTCTAACCTCTTAACCTGGGCTTTCTTCCAAAAACATTGCAGTAAAGCGTTCTGGACATTATCATTCTGACTAATAGACTCAGCTGCTGAAACAGAAGATGAAGAATTTTGTTATTGATGCAGATAAAGTTTTACACTTTGATCCTATTTGTTCAGTGTCAGGCGTGCACCTATGAGCCCTTTGCTGACTGCAGCATCTCTGAAAGTGTATTTTTAATTCAGATAGAGTAAAGGGCAGTGTTCCTTTCTTTTCTTAAATAGTTTATTTGGTAGTTTATTGCTACAAGTGTTCAGGAATACACTTGAACATTGAAACCTATTAAAAGCTGAACAAGTAGCAATGTGAGTGGTTTCCCTCCTATTTAGAGTGTAGTTTCTGCCCTAGAAACTCTATAAGGAGTTACTCTACAACTAAGAAGCACTTACTTTTACATATATTCTTTTAAGGTGGGCTGTGAGAATTCACACCAGATTATTTTCTTCACACAGTGTTAAATTATCACATTTCTGAACCTGCTTTTAAAAGACTGTGATCTGAGTTGATGACAGATCTTCACCAAGAATCCATGGGTCTGCATGCAGTAAAAAGTGATAGCAATGGCTACTCCATCCTCCAGTGCTAGTTCTTGTGCTGTGGCCTGTCCCATTAGCTGGGAACAACTACACTAGGAAAGCTTTGTTACATTCCCTTGCCTAGAAGTTGGATTTGGGGAAAAAGAAGAGCAGCTCCTAGGAAGGAAATACCTGTCCCGAGCTTGAATATAGAGCCAAGCAAAGCATCTCACAGATTACTGCTGTCTTGGTCACTAGAGCAGTCTACTGCTGCCACCTGATTTGCAGTAATGTCTGTTTACATTTGTACTTTCCCCTGCTCCCTGAGTTCCCCTTCAGTCCCAAGACCCATAAGTGAGACTGCCTCAGTCATAGTAAAACAGTACTCCTACTACAGGAAAAAAAATTATTAACAATTGCATCATGACAAACAAAGTACCTGAATTGTCAGGAGTTGGCATAAATCAGAAAAAAATATATTTTTCCCCTCAGAAGAGGCCTTAGAACAATAGGACATTATCAAGATATGGACAAACAAAGTAGATGTTAACAAAGAAAAGAGTATATCTTGGAGAGGAAGAATTTACTGAGAGAGAATAAAAATAATAAAGAGGGCTTGGTTCTCAGCCAGACAAAAGTTCAGTGGAGAATTAAGCTGTGCTTACAGCTGTTGCTTACAGCAACCTGATAAAGGAGTGGGGCCTGGCTTTTCTGGGCTTCTAAACAGGAATCAGATGTGAAGGGTGAACAGGAAGATCATTGCATTTTGGAAAGGGGACCATTTCTAAATGATCTTTACTTTCTTGTTCCTATCCTGAGAATGAAAAAAAATAGAATATTAAAAACTCCATCCAAAGATTGTCTGCTCATCTGCTTGTTTACATCAGTCATCTCTAAACCCAAGATCATCAGTAAATGAGAAGATTAAATTTATATAGGACTGTGTCAGTCTGAGGGGTTATTACTAGACCTCAGGATGGGTAGTTGGCTCAAGGACTTGTGCCTCAGGTGGAAACTGGAGAGAGGATTGTTATTTGGTAAAACAAGAGCTTGCAGCCTGGGGGGCCTGAAACTTTCTGAAGAGTTGGTGGTAGTATCTTCTTTAGGAATATTCAGCCGGGAAGTTCATCCAGAACACTGAAATTGTTACCCAGAGAGCTGACATAACAGTGATCTCCTTGCATTATTTTCCATGACTTGGAGAAATGTTTCACTGTCCCAGAAGGCTGAAAAGTACAGTCAGCTTTGTTCCTAAATCCCTTTCATTTCTATCTTGATATTTTTAGAGTCAAATTAAGTTAAAGTAATTGGCAGGAAACTGTAGGACTCAGACAGTAATTTGAATTCTGCAGATGAAAACTGAAGTTATATTTCCCAGAATAAATTGTAACATTTATATAATGCAATATATAAAAATGCACTATATAATGTAATATAAATGAATTATATATTTTAATGTTGTTTGGGCTTGTAACACATGATTGCAATTATATATTAAAATACATAATTTATTGTCATATACAAAATATAACAACGTATTAAGCGATAGAAAATTATAAGTCTAGAGAATCTGACATGCTAAAATGCTGTACCAAACTTTCACAACTTGCAGGCTATTCCACAAGTGATCTTTTCAGACCTTAATTGATAAAAACTCAGTGAGTATAAATTAGATACCTTATTAATTAGTAATTTGCAAAATCTAGAGGGAAAGTCTGTTATTCACTATTTAATATGACCTTGATGGTAACTGTGGCCTCCATGAAGTTCCAGTCCCAAAACACTCTCTGACAAAGTCCTAGTATCTTCCACCAAAGCTGAAGGACTGTGCTTAGTTTTAACCTGGGAATAGGAGATGAAGTTCAGTTGCAATCTGCATTTGTTATCTCATGGAAAAGTACAAATGAGGAATCACTTTTTATGAAGTAGAAGCTCGTGTAATTTGAGTGTATAGTTGTTGATGTCAAAGGGAAGAATTTCATATAAAAGAAAGTCATGACACTGCAAGCAAAGTTTATGGTTTTATTATCTATAAAATGGGGCCAAAATATTTATATAAAAACAAAGCACTAACTCTTTTTGTATGTATTTCAATGTATAAATGTTGTCATTTCCTACTTTTCTCTCTTTAAGTCTATTACATTACTGTTCTATTGGGCAATTTATAATATTAATTGTATTTTCTGTTCTGGCAAAACCTGTTGGTCCCACAACAAGCAAGGGTCAGTCATACACCTCATATCTTAACCTGTAATCTAGAATATTTCATCTACTGATAGCTGTGTTTGGAAAACTGTTACCAGAAGGACAATGGATAATATAGAAGTCCAGCTTTAGACTACTGTTATTCTTGTTATGCAACAACAGCCAGCAAGACTTGACTAAAAATGGGTTGTGTTTCACTTTCATGGTGACAATAATTCTGAAGTGATACATTTGATGATCAAAGGGCTGGAAAATCTGCCCTGTGAGGAAGGACTGAAGGAGTTAGGTCTTTTCTCCCTGGGAAAGAGAAGATTCAGGGAAGAGCTTCACCACAGAATTTCAGTTTTTGAAGCATGGCTACAAAAAGGGCAGAAGCTCTCCCTTCTCAAGGAGCCACATAGAGAAGGGGCAAGGGATACCAGTTGTTCCAGGAGAGGTTTCTGTGTAAGAAAGAAATCTTTCATAGCGAGTACAATCAAGTATGGGAGCAACCTCCTCATGTGGTAGAGTTCCCACCACTGGAAGTTTTCAAGGTGCAAATGAACAGGATGCTAGACAATCTCACCTGGTCTCCCTTTCTCATGAACAGCTGTTTTAGACAGTCTTCTGATGTTCCTTCCAACCCAGGCTGTTCTGTGATTCTCAAAAATTACCTCTTTGTAAAAAAAAACAAACCCTGGTATTCAAGAATTTAATTTTGGATGTGTTTGAAAGTTCCTGGGCAATATGGGTAAATGATACATATCTACTGGTATTTTTATTTCCAAAATTGTTGTTCAATAAAATGTAACACGCTAAAAGATCAGTTAAAGACTAAAGCATAGTACATTTATAAAAAGATCACCCAGGAATGTAAGTGGTACATTCAACATTAACGTCTGAGTAATTGAGTATTTTACTGTGCAATTACAAGGTATAGGTGAGGTGAGGGAGAGCATGGACAGTCCTTATTCTTCTACATCAATGCCTCTTCTGTATGGGCAATTTCTTCCAAACCCGTCCTTTTATCTTCCAGTGAAGGGAAAAGGGAGAGAGTGGTTCCCTTGGGCCCTTGTCCTCCTGTGCATTTTGGACATTAAAGTGAGTGAATGCACCACTAACACTGTTGGCTCTGAGTTCACCAGGCAAGTAGCCCAGCCAGCCCACAGTCACAGCACCTGGGTTTTAGGGAACTGCGGGTGTTTCCAGCCTGGTAATCGTGTTAACTGTGTCTATGTTTTCTTAGACATGCCTAAGGCTTAAGAACAGCATAAGAACAGTTACATTTCTAGTAAACATGTTTTCTTATGTCTTTACAAATGCTGAGTCTGACTAACCAGTCTGAGCTCTAGAAGGAAGTCAATACCATGACGGATGTGCTTACAAAGTGTCCTAATATCCAATGAGTCACATCTGCAGACAATCGAGGGAAATTATCATCTCTCAATAGTAGCTGTTAAACACAAAAAATAGGCCACTTAGCCTGTGTGGATGAGAAGTGAATCTAAAGAATGAAGAAGCTCTATATGTAAGCAAGACACTGAAGTTGAAGGATGACTGTGATTTACTCATAGATGGAAGCAGCCTGCACGGACTGAAAACAGAGGTGTGTGAAGTCTAGACGTTGTTTCCTGGCATAATCTTCCACAGTTTTCCTACTCTGCCTTTATCCTGAAGGGAAAAATCAGACGTGTTACTCTGCATGCTGTGTGAGAAGGGACATCTCTCCCTGGACACCTGGGACATCTCTCCCTGGAGCAGAAAACAGATCTTCATGAAATAGAGACACCCCTTTCTGAGAGGAAAATCAAGGGAAAAAAATAGCATATGGGCACTGACAGCACCAAAGAAAATTAATGCGTGTTCACAAGAGGCTGAGGAAGGATGCCAAGGATTTCTCTAGAAGCCCTGGTTTGTGCATACACCAATACTCTGAGCCTTCAAGTGACCCTCCCAAGCTATTTTCTGACAAACCAGGGGAAATCCAACATACACAAATCAGAGGAGCAGGATTTGAAAGGAGGCCAAATGGGGACTCAGAATCTGATGTTTATTTTTTCACATTTCAAGAGTTCGTGGCATGCTGTTCCACGTGACACTCTTCTCAAGAAAGAGGTGTTGGGGTGGTCTTTAATGAATAGTAGGCATTTATTCTGGCTTATCCTTCAAATTTGAACAAAAGCCTATTTCTTAATCTGAGGGTCATATTTCCACCTTTGGCTTTCACTTTGTTTTTTTCTTCACATACTGGATTTTACTTTTTTTTTTTGAGAGAGAAACTCTGATTTTGAGTTTGAACTTAAATTTCTTTTTTTTATATGCCCAAAAGAGACACTTTGAGCTAGAAAGGCAGGAGAGGCCAGTAAGTGCTCATAGCCTTTAAACCTCTGTCCAGTCAGTCTTTCTGCAGTATGGCATAATAGTGAATATCAGAATTGTGGCCTTTACAATTGCTATGCCTCAGTTTCCTCATCTCTAAACAAGGTTTGTTGATAAGGGTAAAATTTTCCATGTACTTAAATTATATGTAAATCAACCATCTAATATATGTATAATCTCTCAGCCTGAAGACTTCCTGAATTTAAAAAGTACTTGAGGGTCCTCTATAGGTTCATTTCTGTCAGAAGGAGACGTTTCCCCTCAATTCTACATCGTTATACACAAAATCAAAATATTGCTGCTGGCAAGCTGCTGGCTGAACAGCACAGCGCTGGATGGTAGCTGAGACACCAGGGACTTTGGCTGCTCTGCAGTACCGAGTAGAAATGAGCATTTGCAAATTCCAGAGCAGTTTGGGAATGGCAATAGAAGGAACTGAACCTCTGAAGGCAAGAAAGCTGCCTGTGGGCAGAGAGGGAAGGGAAGGGGAGATGGGTAATTAAGATCAAAGTGAGAAGGATTAAAGAGCCATGAGAGTCCTCATGAGCAGAGGGCATTTGGCAGCTGAGACGGCCACCATTCCACCTTCTTGCTTATCACAGAATCAGATAGGCTGGAAAAGACCCTTAAGACCACTGGGGGCAAGGTCAGCTGGCTAATACTATATTAGAAAGGTCAGGAATTCAGTGGATAGGGATCTTCCTAAGCATGTGGGATATATTGATGCCCAGCTCCACGGAAGGATGGAGATGAGGATATGAAAGCAGTATTAAATGTAGGTGGACTAGAAAGAGAGAAGACTAAAAACACAAATAGCAGGAAAGAAAAGATAATTATAAATAACTCTCCAATGGAGCAAGCTAGATAATCGCAAGAGAGTAAACCATAAATAGGCTAGCATTAGGGTGGAAAAGATCTTTACTTTCTTTCTGTGAGCTGCTCCAGCTCATCATCTTTATAGTCAAAATATCTTTTAATATGAAAAGTGTTAATAATTGTTATCTAACTCCAACATTCAGACTAATTCTAAACCTTTATCACAGGCTACATTTACAGACTGTACCCAAAATTGGCTTTATCTGCAGTGCAGCGAAGCTACAAAATGGAGCAGAAACAAAACATTACTTAAGGTCATGGAATCCACATTGTGTTTAAAATTTATCAAAGACATGTCAAACACAGTCAAATGTATAGGAACTGGTAACTCTAATCTTCAGTCCCCTTTTGCCCATACCTAATTGAGCTGAAGTTTGTTGACAGAGAATTATATTTTTGTGGTCTGTCTAACAAATAGATGAACAGATAGTTCTGTCTTTTAGATTACTAAATGATGTATAGTAAAAGTAATTTAAGGAACAACTTGGAGCATACAATTTAAGGAAAGTAATTTAAGGAACATCTTGGAGCATACATCCTGATCCTTCATCTCCTACATTTTAAAGAGCTTTGTAGTTTAAACACATGATTGAATCAATTACTTCTAGAATAATTTTGTGAGTTGCCTAGAACTACCTCCTCAAACTACAGACTTGATGATGGCTATGTTGGCTAAAAAAGAGTTTTAAAATTTTCACTTTGCCTTGGCAAAGTTCAAGATTAAAAGAAAATATCATTGGAAGACTACTTGTTTTAGGCATATCATGTATGGTGGAAAAAAACCACAACAAAGTATGATAGGCAGAATATGTTTGGAAGAATAAAATCTAGGAATAGACAACAAATTAACCATTTCTTGCAAATGTGGGAAGTTGCTATGACAATGAGCTTTACATATGTATTAGCAGAAATCCAATGGCTGAAAGTCCAGTGGGGAATGACAAACAGCCTGAAATATTCTGTGGCTGTTAATGTGTTTTCCTCAATACTGGATTTGATTTCTGCTCTAAATCAGAAATAGTTAAGATTTGTACCTGTGCTATCATCATGCTGACCACTGACTGGAGATTTGGACTGGAACTACAGAAGGCAGTTGTCAGTATGACAATGTTTTCATTGGTTTTATTAGTCTGACAGCTTTTTTGGTCTTTATATACAGGAAAAGATTAAAATAAAGGGAAGTGCACCAATCAGAGAACACTTTTGGTAGTATAATTTATTTCCTTAAGGGAATTTATATACTTTATGTTGTCAAAGGCTATGTCTATTAAAATTATTTTGTCATACAATCATGAAATAATTTAGATTGGAAGGGACCTCTGGGCTTCACCTAGGCCAGATTTCTGGAGTAGCAGTGTGGGATTAACTTCAATGCTAAAGCAGTTTTCTCAGAAGCTTCTCTGGGTGCCTCTTTAAACTATCCATTGTGAACATTATCTTTTCATATATACAACCAGAATTTCCCTTTCTGCTTCAAAGAAGAGTTTGTTTGTGTCCTTTCTCACATCCCTCTACCTCATGAAGTGGAAGACAGTAATTAAATTCCCTCCTAAGCCTCTGCTTCTCCAGACTGAACTCCTTCAGACTCTGCCTCTACATTGGATATTCCAATACCCTGAGCAGCTCCTGAGCTTCCATCCATCTGCAAATCTCTCTCTCTCACCCCAGGGGACCCAGAGCTTGACAGGGTATTGCAGAGGCAGCACTGCAAATGCCAAATCATCCATTATCATATCCCTCAGACTTACTGCTGAGGCTGCCATTAGTCTTTCTCCTGTAATCACCTTTTAAAACCAACACTCACTCATATAGAAATCTCTTTGAATACTCCAGAATTAAACTAACCAATTATTGGAAAGATCTCAGAGATATAATTTTTCTTTGACAATCTAGTTTGGTAATTTCTCTAGATTGTGTGAGTTTAAAGATCTGTATTTGTATCTCAGAGTAGCTAAATCCCTACCCTAGACTAATGCTGAAATATAAGAGGTATTATGAAAGAAACAAGGATTAACTTATCATGTTTCTAAAGAAATCACAAACCATTTTTTATAGGGCTTTTTTTGTCTAATTTTGCTTTGTTTGGAATCAGAGAATTTTTGAAAATATTGAGTAAAAGGCAGAATATTATGTTGTTGTTTTTTTAAAAAAATTGAATATAATTCATATGATATTTCCATTTTTTTTTTTTCAAGAGCAATATTCATAGGAAAATGCTCAAGGAAATTGTTCCATTTTTCCCAACAGCCACAAAAGTGTGACCATTTCTCTCAGAGTGGGGTTGAGCGCTTCCTCTTCCAGGAACAATTGAGCAGAGGAATGCAGCTGAACAGCTTTGCTTAATTAGTCAGTTTATCTGAATTAAGGATGGACTAACACTCTTAGAACAAACAGTATAAAAGAGGGTTGGCAGTGATGAAGAGGAAAAACTGAAGACTTGTTGAAAGAATGAGTAAGAGAATAAATTTCAGCCTGAATTAAGACCTCAGTAAGTAGAATAATATATCTAAAAAACCTCTTGCTTTTTTCCCATATATTTGTGTATTTTACAAGCTGGGATGTTGAATTGGGGCATTCTGAACTAGTTAAAAGACCACGTATGTGTGCCAAGGGGAGGTGGGTGGTTTGTGTCATCTTCATTTTGTGCCCTCTTCACTGTGTATAAATACAGTATACATACATGTGTGTGTGTGTGTGTGTGTATATATATATATATATATATATTT
>VZSE01009346.1:559551-699643 GCA_013398275.1 Promerops cafer | reverse complement strand
ATATATATATATATATATATATATGTTGCATAGATTTTGATCTGTTTAAAGCTTGTATGACCAGACTCCTTATGAGCTGACTAATACTGTCTTCTTATAATCACTTGGATTTCTCCATATATATATTTTTGTCTTTAATTTTATTGGGTTTATGTATTGGATTTGCATATTTTTATAACATATCCACTACAATTATCTTGGCACACATCAGATTCCAGGTCTTTCTTCCATTTGTATGTCCATCTTCACATCCATTAATCCATTATTCTGTTCAAATAACTCAGGATATAGCTTCTAGGTCAAAAAAAGGGTAAGGGATGGTAAATTTCTTTTTGTATTTTATGATTTTATTTTATTTTATTTTATTTATAAAATACCTTAAAGCTGTGAAAAATACCTTAAAGCTGTTCCTTGACCTGCCTACAGAACCCAGACAACTTCCAGGAAGGATCTTTTCCTTTGGATATCTTTCTAATTACTATCACTGCTGAATAACTGGTATTACAGCTGTTTGAATTAACCATAAGAACCCCAGAACTGCCATCCTTTGAGACAGATAATTAACCACAATTTATTCTTGAATAAAACTTAACATTTGCCATAAAATCCCAGAGGCATATTTGTATTTCACAAAATCTTAGTTCATCACATGATGCGCAACAGAGCATATTTATTAGCATAGTCTAGTCTAGTACTGCTACCTCTCACATTAGCATGTATTTAGTAGGATCAGAGAGGACTGTTAGAAAGGAATTTCTCATGCAAAACCAAACTCTGCTTTAGGGGTAGATATGTTTCCTAAGAAGAAGGAAAAAAACAAGAAACTATGTACATACTAATAGGCAGAAATATTTGTTAAACTGATATTGCATTATGAAATAATGGATGTAGCTTGTCCTTTTATATTTTCAAGTAAGTATTTGTTCATAGTTAGTATGGTTCTTGAAATAGAATCCAAGTTAATTTAAAAGGCCAAGTCATCAATTGTTCAAAATATCAACATTATACACTGAAAACAAGTTTGGCTTTTACTTATCTTCCAGGGTTTCTAGTTATCTTCCTCTTCTTGGTCTGTGCTCCAGGATTAAGTATGGCTTGCTCTCGTTCAGGCCTAAGGTTCAGGTATATACAGGAAAAGATTCCCTGTGGAAAATAAGAACATGGGACTGGACTGCAAATACATTTGAGTGAATATTTAAGTCCATGAAATTTCGTCATTTCATCAAAGTTTTTTTCTCTGGATTAAGTTCTTGTGCATGTCCACAGAGAAGTCATTCTGGTACAGGAGTCACCAAGTACGTGAGCACGCTGTCTCTTGAGATCAGAGATTAATCACTGGGTTAAAGACCTGTTATTTTTTCAGCTGTGGCTTGTGTCCTTCCAGGATATATCTAAGCTTAGTTTAACTTGACTAATGTGGATTTAGCAGCCCTTGTTCTTTACCCTACTAGCTTAACATTTTCACCATATTGTCTGGTCAATAGGAAAAGTCCTTAAGACTTATTTCAGTGCAGTCTGTCCACAGCCTATTTTTTCCAATCTGCAGCTACTTCTGCAGTGACTGCAGGAGCACAGTGGTGAGACTCCTGCACCCACACAGTGAGCTGCCACAAACCCCCAGCCCAGTGTGACTCAGTGGTGGGGTCTCAGGTCTGGTCCTGTCCTGTGCCTTGCCCCACTTGCAGCTCTGTGGACATGGGGCTGCTGTGCCTTACACTGCCTTTGGTCTCTGAGCCACCTTGGAGACTCTCCACTCTAATCTCCCGTAAATCCAGCTCCAGGGTGGAATGGTGATCACCTGGTGGCTGCAGATTAACAAGATTATATGGGGGCTTATTTGGCATATTAGGTTAAATTCAGCACAGGACTTGGATGGAATTGGAAGACTCAAAACTGACTTTATAAAGTCAAGCCAAATTTTATTTTAAACTCAGTTGTGTGAACTGGATAGCCCTAAACACAGTACCCAACTCTGTAGCTGCCTGCAGTTTCTGCAGTAGCCATAGTGCTCAGTTTGGGGTGAGGTGATAGAAATAGTATCAAGTAGGAATCTGTGCTGAGCACACTGAAAAGCTAACCAGGTGCATTTACTGCATGCCTCAATGCAGCAGCTAGGAGCAGACCTGACAAAAAAAGAGGCAGCCATGGACATGAGCTGGAGGAGCAGCTTCAGTGGCCTCTTCACTCCAGTGACTTTCAAAGGCTTGCTCACCCCAAAACACAGGCTGTCAGCTGCTCTTGAGTGGCTGAAGGGATTAGGATTGTATCACTCTGCAAGAATCACACCAAATGCAGTATTTCTTTAACTCTGTGTGGTGAGAGTGACTCCAAGGCTCTGAACCTGGCTCTGCACTGGACTGCCATGAACAGTTATGCCACAGCCTCAAGCTTTCCTTTGGCTATACTTTTTCCCCCAGTGAACCTCCTCTTCATTGCTGCACACTCGGTACCATTTTTTTCAGGACAGGTTTTGGCAGTGCCTTTCCAAGTCTCCACTAGTCTGAGCCTGATCTATAGGAACTAGAGGAATGGGACTGAATGCCCTTATGCCGAGTATGAGACTGAAGCAAAGCTCCCCACTTCCTGCTGCTGTTACAGGGGATTATAGTGGCACTGCTGGAAATGTTAACACCCTAATTTTTTAGGGGAAAAACAAACAGGCAGTGGGTGTTAATCTGTTCCCACAAAGAATGGCTGATGGTATTATCCTCCCAGCAGGTTTCTGAGCTGTAAATCTCTGAAGCTCTATGTATGTCATGGTTACAAGAGACAAACTCAGCAGCACACTCTGTGACTCATTGTCCATGGTATATGTTTGTCTTTATAACGTTTGCATAGTCCTGAGATGAAAACTCCTCAGCAAACTCCTCATGGCTCAGCCACAGTCTTGAAAACTAGAACAACTGTTCAGTACTTTCTGAAATACCTCCCTGATGTTTTAGAATGATCCTGTACTATGCTGGTCAGAAAGTTCCAGCAGAATAAGGTGAACGTGTATTGCATGACTGACTTACTGGGACTTGCCCTTTCTTCTTTTCTTTGTTTTTCTCACATTATTTTCTTCACCCCAAGTACGGTGAACTCCCTATGAAGAAGCTCTTTATCTGCTGGATAGTGCAGCAGAATGCCAAACCTGGGGTTTGTAGTCACTACTGTGTAAATATTTAATATAAATGATAATGGTTCTTTGGGAATAAAGGGTGTATCACCCATAATTGTTACTGGCATTGCTATTACAGTCTCCTGGATCCAAGCCAGGAGGTCTGACAGATGCTAGAAGAAGCATACTTAGACCCTTAAGTGAGGCACTAATGTAAATACAACAGTGTGTCCTCTGTCGGTGCCTATTCAAGCACTGTGTGGTCCCTTTGACTGGATGGTGCTGAGTCTGAGGAAGCTGATGTGATAATTGTGAACCCAAGGCTGAATTCCAGTAAAGTTCAGGCAGAGAAAGATACTGGTTTGAAAAGAGTTCTGAGAAAAGCAACTAGATTCTGGAGTCAGCTTCAAATTTACTAAATTTATTAGTAACTAAATTTACTAATACACTAGTGACTAAAGCTGAAAAATGCAGAATTTCTTAGATGTGTCAATTCTTTAAATATTCAGCTTGTGTGTTCTTCAGAATGCTCTGTAAGGTAAGATGGAATGAAAACCAGCAAGTACAGAAGTGGCTATTTCAGTGAATAATAATTCTGTATTATTGTATTAATGCCTAATTTAAAATGTCTGTTCTTTTTTTTCTTAGCTCAAAGGCCTCCTAAGACAGGTGTTATTGTCTTTCTAAGGCTTTTGTTGCAGTGAAACAGAATGTCTGACATGAAAACCAATGAAATGAAGCAAAAAAAATGCTTGTTTTCTCTGAGGAATTACCTCACGGATTTTTCTTCTTTAAACTTTATTCTACGACAATTAATGGCTGAATATTAAGGCAACCGATTATCTTATCAGCTGTGTATTTGTTCCCCCATCAGCTGACTTTGTTCCTTACATACTATTCAGTTTCTTCCCTCCTGAGGAGCTTAAGGCTAAGTACTTGTCATCCCAATGCAGGGAGGAAATGTGCAGGACATAGTAAGAGCTTTCTTGGGGAACAGAGAGGTGTGTCTTGTGATGCATTTGGTTACTGTACACAAGAGGGACAGAGAGAGCCCTGAGCAGTCTCTACCCCATTGGGAGGGCAGTCATGCCTCCCCCGCCCCCATCAGCCACGCACTGACTGAAATTCGACATGCAGGCAGAGGGGTTGGCTGTCCAGAGCCCTTTCTGCTCACCAGGAGGGAAGGAAGAGGTTCTTCTCTTTGCTATCCTTTCTCTTGAGTGCCAGCACAGCAGAGGATGCCCAGCAACCCTCCATCTCTTTACTGATTCACAAAAGGTTTGTTTTTATGGGGAATCTTCTGACTAAGATGAGTCTTTGCATGTAATGTCCCAGCTTTTATCTTCTGGAGGAACTGTTCTGTAACTATGGCATTCCTTGGAGGCAAAAAAAATTCTTTTGAGCTTTCTTTAATTGATGGAAGTATAGATTAATCATATGCTAACTCAGCAAGTGGCTTTATTAAAAATCACTTCTGTCTTCAAGCAGTCGATCTCATTATAAAAAGAAAACAAAAATTCATGGGGAGTTTCAGCCCTATAGCACAAATTCTGAGTTGTAAACTTGGGGTCTGATATAAGTATTCTAACTAATATACAAAGGAACAATCTTGCAACAATAAGATCCAAAGAAAAGGTATGGTGGTTTCTTAGAGTGTGTAGTAATTTATGTGGAAACTCATAACAGATAGATGGGGACACTTGCTTATTTGTATTTAAGAGGGATGATCAAATATTTATGTTAATGGGAATTTTTTTCACTCAATCTTATGGGATCTACTCTGAGTCTAAATACTTTTTGAGAACTGTGAAGGGTATTTTCCTTGCACCATATTCTTCCTTACAAAATAAATTAAGACATTCCTTACTCAGCCAAGGGGCCTAATTCTGTTTTACTTATGTTATTTATGGTGAGGCAATTCAGAGGGCAAAGATTTGCACTGATCTCCTGAAAACACTGAAAAGTACTGTAGGCTTAAGTTGAGGTTGTGATCCTGTGTCTTTTTTTTATCCATTATCTTTTTGAGTCCAAAGGTAGAAGAAAGTCATTCACAGAAAGCACCCTTTGCTTAGGCACACAGTGTGAAAGGCAAGAAAATATCACAGACTGCCTCAAGTCTGTCAAGCATATCAAAATAACAAACCCATCTCTCTCTAATAACCTTCAGTATTAACTGATTTGGAGTAAATTTTCTCTTCAAGATTTTTGAGAAGAACAATACCCAACACCTGTAAAATACTTTCCTCCTGCAAGGACTTTTTGGATCATCTATCCTCAGAGGTAGGAGACAATAACTGGCAATACCACAGACTTTCTTACCTGCTTGCTTTGAATTTTGTTTCTATGTCTAATGGTTCTAATGTTCTATGGTCTAATTGGTTGTCCCCAGTCTTTTGGAGTGCAACATTAAGGCTAAATTACCAAAATTCTTTACTTGGAAGTAAAGTCATAGAGTCACTAAGTCATAGAGTTCAAAACTCTAAGGCTGAAAAACTGGAGGATAGGCAGGTCAAGAACCTGGTTTGACAGTGGGTACTTCCCTCTCGTACTGATAGACTCTCCTAGTGAATGTATTTAATGCTAATCATAAGAGGATGAATCCAAATGAATACAAAATGTGTATAAAATCCAAATCCTTTGGTCTCAAGTACCTATGATGGTTGGTCTGACCCACTCAGTCCCACTGTCAGGGAACTGGAGAGCCAGCTGATGCCAGGGTCTGCATGACACCCTGTTTGCTCCTGAAGCAACCTGATACCTCCCAGGCTCCTAGTCCAGACAGGATTGATTCTCTCCCTATAAGCCCCTGTTCTAGTCTCACTAACCTCATATTTCTCATTCTTCCCTTCCTCTGCTCCTCATGTGAGGAAGTGTTTTGTTCCTCTGCCTGAAGGTGAGATCTGCTCCTTGTCGCTCAGTCACAGTGCTGAGAGGGCAGGGGTAGAAGAGGAGGAAGCTAATGGCTGTATGGAGAAAACAAAAAATGGGGAAAAATCTGCTTCTCAGTTCTCGTAATCTGGGGTATGTGTGGTGGGGGTGGTGTAGTGGGTTTGTTTTGCTTTGTTTTGTTTTGCAGAACAAAGCTTTCAAAATAGCACTATGCTGAAACATGAAGTAGCCCTCCCTATCCATTGCCACATCCTAAACACCTGCTTATCTCTCTGTACTTCAGGGATGTGTGTTTCCCAGTGTCTCATGTTATAGAAACAAAAAGTCAGATTATAGGTTCTATAATTTTTACATATGTATAGGTACAGCAAATCACTGAAGAATAATCTTCAGTCCTTCTTCATAGTAAAAAAAAGGGGGCCGATAAGAAATAGAAATGAACTACTTATTTCTGCCACTAGTCTATAGCCCAAACTGCTTAGAGACAGTTCATCTCTATTTCTGGATTTCCAGTCAAACAAAACTAGTCTGTGAATGGGAAGGAAGAAAAAGAATAAGTAATGGAACAAGGGGTTTTCCTTCTTTTCCCCACTGCACTGAAACAGAGGAATCCTACCAAGGGAAACGACTCTTTTATGGCTTTGTTTTAGCAGACAGAAGTTGTTCCTCATTCCTAAACTGTGTGTTACAGTGGAGGGGCAATGAAGCTTTTGGCTTTTACTAGAATTTTAATAGGAAGGAATTTTATGAATAAACATCACAGAAAATTGGTAGAGGGAAAAGCAGTAGAGTTTTGTTTAGAAAGAGAGTTGTCAAATCAGCTTCCTCTAATTGCAAAAGGATTTTGAGGTGTGTCACAAAATTTGGGGAAGATGTTTATTACTGTTCCATTACCCTGTTACTGCTTCTTAGTTTACAAGTTGGCAAGAGTCTTTTGCAGTCATACAACAATGATATATTTTAATTTAAGTTTAAAAGGAAGAACAAATAGGTAATATTGAAAGCTACCAGGACTTCCAGCTGAAAAAAACCCCTTACAATAGGAAGCTATTCCAGTACAAATCTTTTTGATTGCAAACTGTTTTTAAAAGGATTAAAAAAAAAAACCTATTTGAGCATTTGAGCAAGTGAAGCACACACAACAAGATCATAACACATAAGAGCCCGGAAAATTTGAAGGGAATGGTATCAACTCTTAGGTTTGGACAAAGAGCTTGGAGTCATTCTCCACAGCTACAGAAACCGAATCATTTAATTTCATGCAAAAACACCTAACAGGAGCCTTGAAGAGGAGAAACTGTAGTTAGCATAATGTTTTGTCTGCCAAGCTGTCAGTATTTCAAGGCAATACCTGCAAACATGAAAGAAAACATTGTGGAGAAGAAGGCAACTTGAAAGAAAGTCACAGCCAGGTTCCTCTGTCCTTGGATTTCTGAAAAAAAAGTTAAGCCACATGAGATCTAAAGCTGTGAGATCTTCTCAGTCTCCACAGCTGCTTGCTGTTGTCACATTATCCCTTTCATTGCTTTCATATCTACAAGATCCCTCACTTTGAACTCCAAGTATTTCTTTGGGAATTTGGGTAGAGGAATTTGTATTAGTAGTTCAGATCACTTCAGCTTAGAGGCAACAGTGCATTAGGATAGGTTTGGATTGTCAGTGTCCAAATGCAGTCAGAATCTTCTCCATGTTTGGTTTCACGTAAAGCTTACCACAACAGAAGTGTAGATTCAAGGAGTGAGATCCAAGAAGTAACATCACATGTAATCTGCTGTCTCTAAAATCTGTGGTCAGTCAGAGACCGACAAACAAGACACAAACAAGTCTTGATTAGCCCAGAGAGGGCTGTGGCTTCCATGTAACTATGTGTACAGCATGAATCAGAGCAATGATGTGCATGTCAATGTGGTGCAATCTAACATCTGATTTGAGAGATTATCTTGTCCTTGATATATTCTACCCACAAAGGATACTAGACCTTAATCAGCTGATGTAGGTCAGGACAGAGGTCACTGAATGAGGCCTGAATACCGTAGGGCCTTGTATGGTACACAGTCTTTGGCTGTTGTATCTGTTGCAGATTTTTGGGTAAAGAATCAGCATATGGCAATGTCCCCATAAACAGACCAGGAACAGCATAGTATGTATTAATTCCAGCAGGAATTAAATTACTTACACACAGAGAAAGAAGTTGAAGAGGCAAAGCTAGGGTTTCAAACAAAATTGAAGCTGGGATAATTGCAGACAGCAGGATATTGGGGCAGTGCTTTGCACCTGGAGGGAAACAAATATTAATCAAAATGATCAAGAGACAAATCAAGCCACAAGGATGGGGTGGGAGGGGGGGGGCATGAGGCATTACTGAGCCTCAGATAACACCATGTTACGGTCTTGCAGAAATAGGAGGAAAGGCAAGATGGGGAGAGCATCTTAAGGAGTTTAATGAATGAATTTCATGATTTAACTAAATAATTTGAGGGTTATACAGGAAATTACAGTAACAGAAGAACAGGACAATGAATGGAGAAGATCATAAAAATTTTCCAAATTTCTGTTTCAAGAGAAATGCAAAATCTCTTATATCTGAAGAATATAGTATTTACCATACCTTGCTGCCTTGAGGACTGTTGAGAGCATATCAAACTACAAATGACACCAGCATTTAAGTATTTCAAGCAGTTAGATATATTCAGGGTGTTCCATGAAAATAGCATATATGTTTGTAGTGTATGAGCTTATGTGTCCACCCAATGCAACTTTGATGGCAGGTCCTGTAGAGAGAAAAGTTATTATGGTACATCATCATTTTCCTTCCTTTGAGACAGTAAGAATTCTTACAGGAGTAAGAGAGACTACATTAAATGTAGCATACCAGCACACCAGCTGTTTCTCATAGACTGGATAGAAGCTGCAAGCTCTTTTGCAACAGCAATTACAAAAGTCAGTTTTTTAGTGTTCCTGCTTCCCTGGGTTATATTTTTTGAAGTCTAATGAAACAATCCGGCAAGTTTCCAGCTGTTAATTAACTGCATGTGAATTGGTTTTTTGAAGAAGGGGAAATATCAAACAGAGTCTGTACTAACTGGGGAAACACCATCATGAGTTTTAGTTTACACAAATTCATGGTGTTTCCCTCTTCCGTGGTGATTCTTCTCTCTAAATGTCTGTTAAAATCTTGAGTACAAAGTTGGAAAAAATGAATACAGTGGCATTACTATCATGTTTGCTTGCAGGTTATTAGCTTGCTCTCAGGCAGCTGATAAAACAGTAATGGTTCTATTTAAATATCGTACCATTTGTTGATAATCAGTTATTAAACTACAGGGTGGATATTTGCTCTCACTACTTCTGCAGAACACCATATTATGCCTATTAAACTGTATAGTCTGAAGCTTAAATGCCACACAGAAGATTCTTTCAGGGACAGGATTAATTGTGTTGTCTTCATCTCTCTAAATGATACATGACGTATTATGGAACATCAACAAACTGTTTTAGAATTAACTGTCTATGGAGCAGACGTCATGGTTGCATTTAAGACAGTTTTATGTTCACAGTTCAGCTGTCAGGAGGATTAGGAGAAGAAGAAGAGCAAATGTGCATAAGACGAGAGAAGGATTTTAGTATAGCTATTGCTAAAAGCTCTCAACAGCTCCTATAAGACACGTCTGTTTCTGCTGCTATAGTTCTGCCTGGCTGACCTCTTGGTTTTGACCAGACCTAATCTCACCAATCGAGAATCCACTCTATTTTATAAAATAAATGAAAGGAGAAAGGTTAATGAGCTTGCCTATTTCCCTTGTGCCCCTCCATAGTGAGATTTGTGAGCCATGATATTGCAGCAGTTTGCAGTGCTCCAGAGCACACCCAACACTCATGATGTGCACAAACTTTTGCTGTGCAATGCCAGTGAACAAAAACTACTCTGAAAGCCTAACGTGCACACTCTCCTCTTGGAGAGGGGTGGGGCAGGGGGAAAAAGGGAGCAGGCATGCCAGACACTGGTGGTATGTAACACCATGATGGGTTTTATTCCTCAGCCACAAAACCAGGCAAGTACAAGAATCTCTATATTTTTGCTTAACTACAATATTTCTTTTTTTAGGACTTTAGGAACAGATGGTCAGAAACCTGTGCCCTTCTCCTCCAAAGACACTACAAACCTGTTGTATCACAACTGAAGTAGAAAGAGCATAAGGAGTCATCAAATAAGATGGGAGTGAAGGGGAGAGAACTTTTCTGAAAAGGAAATAAACAATTGAGCAAAGAAATTTTTTTCAGGAATCTTGAGAAAATGAAAAATATGCAGAAAAAAGAAATTAATTAAATAGTGTGCCAAAGGCAAACTAATAACTCAGAGTAGTCTGATAGAAGTCCAGTCTTCAAGATGTGACTGCCTCTGCTCTTTGCTTCTTACTCTCAGCCTCTTTCTCTAAGAGAGTATTTACATTGAGGACTCTACCAACAATAGACTGCCTCTGTAGGCTGTAGTGCTCCATTTTGTTGATAATTCTCCTTTGCTACTTCTGATGCCCTGCGTTTCCCTGCCCTGGAGCGTCTGGCTCCAGTTCAGGTTTGCCTCTGCTCTGCATTATCTCTTGCACCAGTTCCTGGCACTACTGCAGCAGCTCAGAAAAAAAAGTGAAGAATTTTACCAAAACAGACATTTCCTATCCAGAGCAATTCCTTTTTAAAATAAACACACCACAGCACTCCTGGCAGAGGAGAAACCTAAGGCTGAGGTTGCCTGTTACAGCATTAGAGAAGGGAGATTCCTTGAGCACATTGGGGAGATTATGGAGCGACCACAGTGGTGGTTTTGTTTAAATTTTAGTAAACCAAGACATATTTTGGCTTGTAAGGCAGAGCAGTCTTGAAGCTCATGAACTGGATGTCTTGTAAAGTTTAGGAAAATGAGAACTATTTTAGTGACTAATATAGATACAGCCTGTGAGATATAATTTCTTAATGTAGCACAATAGGAGTATGCCCGGGGAACCAAGTTGATAATGTAGGAATGTGCAGGTAAACCTGCACAACTTCACTTAGGAAGGGTATGGCTGGTAAGTCTCACAACACAAGGATTAGGGAAATTCCAGATGAGTAATCAGAAAATAATTTAAAATTGACAACCTGATGTATGAATCCTGTCAAACTAATTGCCACAGGAAGCTGGAACAAACAATATAAGTAATTGGGCAAGTGACACAGAAGAATGGAAAGTGGATCCAAATACATACTCTAATTTAGGAAGTTGTTAAGAAACCTATTACCAGAATCTGGACACATAAACTTTCTCTGTTTCTCATTGCTTGAGAAGCCAGTCCTAGACATTATAAGATGTGACTACAGGGCTGGAACAAAGGCAGCACTGGCAAGTTTATGGAAGTGAGATTCTTTGTGTAATTGTCTATACCTTGCAAAAGTTCTGCAAGGAAAAGATAACTTGGGAAAAAGGACATATCTCCCTTCTAAGTTAGCATACTTAGTCCAACATTCATAATTTCTGTCCTTCTCTGCATCTGCTGTGAGATTAAAGGTCCGTTACAGGATCTACTGCTGGCCAAAGTCTGAAACAATATTAGCCTAAGAACTCCTTTATTAAGATTAATTTTATTGTTTTTCTTGTTTTTTCTGTCTCAGAGAACTCAACTGCCAGCTTTCCAAGACTATTCACAATGGTTTCAGGGTCTTTCAAAAAAATGTGAGGACATGTGAGTCCATTTCTGTGTATTTATTAAGGGTTTTTCATTAATATGCATGTAAAGCAATTAATTTTATCTGCCACTTAATGTACAAAGTGACTTTCTACAGCTCTTTGTAATCAGCCTTAGATTTGAGTATCTCTAGTACACTTTTAAGTGAACTTTCTCTTCACATTTGCCCTCTTTTTCAAAATAACCCAATGATAGGTTGAGCAACACAATTCTCAGGTAGCCATATTATTGTGTGTTGTTCTTTCATTTAATGGAATTGATTTGACACAGAAGTAGCTCAATTCAGCAGTACAACCAAGATCCAGTTTAGCATGGTGCTTCAGCACTTGCATAACTTGTTTTTGTGCTTAGACAGCATTTACTTGCATCCTATACTGGTCTGGAACAGTGAATGACCTTTCAAGAAACAAAGCCAGAGGACGTATTTAAAACCCTGATTTTCATTACAACCATAAATGGGAGGTGAGGGGATCTATAAACAAAACTCTGCTGTGCAGCTACCAGTAATTTCAATACCAGCTTGTGGAATAAGATGACTGCTTTGAATATTCTCTCAATGGCTTAGTGTGTGCTACCTATAGATTCCTTTTTCTGTTCTCAGGTTAATGTTTTATTAGTTGACAACATAAGTCTTAACATGAAAGTAATGCCCCTTGAACTAACAGCAAAGTGAAATGCAATAACATAATGTGGCTACAGGATTTTTTTGCCATACATGGCATGAGTTATGCACTTGGACATAATTTAGTCACTATCACACCCTGTTCATATAATTGGCAATAAAACTAGGAACAATCTCACTGTTAGTGATTTGCATTATGTCAGTGTTCTTGCTTTCACATACTAGTTTACACCACGAAATTACAGTAGCTTGTTCAATTTTCAAACCTTTAAGCGCAAGAGCATGGAAAGGTCAACTCTGACTGAACTTTAAAGCCAGTACTTAAGACTGAAGAGACCAAAAGGTTGCTACAATGGGAAATGCTTGAGTACAAGGGAAGCAGAAAAGCTGGAATACAGTAGCTGTCAGTAGCAACACAAACAGAGGATATTGGGCTATACAGGATGTTATACAAATTTATAACTTGGGGATTTCGTGTTGCCTAAGAAGCTGTGCATACATCTGTCTGGATACTTGTGCAGTTCCAGAGTAGGCTATCACAGATTCATAGAATCATTTAGTTTGGAAAATACCTAAGAGTGATAAGGTCCCTCCTGAGCCTCCTTTTCTCCAGGCTAAACAACACGCTCCCTCAGCTGCTCCTCGTAAGAGGAGCTCTTGCCTCTTCATCAGCTCCTTTTCCCTTCTCTGAACTTGCTCCAGCACCTCAATGTCCTTCCTGGACTGAGGAGCCTGGAATTGAACATAAGATTCTATGTGAGGCCTCACCAGTGCTGAGTACAGGGGGATGATCCCTTCTCTAGCCCTATTCTTTCTCTCCATAGGAAAGTCTGGACCCAAAATGATGGTTTTCTGTCAATGTCCTTTTATTTCATAAAATGAGAAAAAGGATCTCTTATTGACTCAAAATTACAGTGTCATTAATTTCTTTTCTATCATCTTCCTAGGATATGCTGTTCTGCTTACATAATTATTTCTATGAATGATTAGACCACCTAAATAATTAGGTGGTTAAAAAGTATTACCATCCTAAGCAAAGATTGACAATGAAGTTTGTTGTAGGAAAATTCTTTTACAATTCAACTGCAACTGAAGAAAAGATGATCTTCTTTTATGGAGAGTTCCTTTTGCTGTCACTAGTGCTGACAGAGTCCTGCTTTTGACAAATAAAGATACTGTACTAAACTTTTGCAGTATCTTCTACCTCCCAGTCTGGACATCACAGTTCAAATGACTGGCTTTCAGAGCAGAAAAACATGGACCAGAAACACTGCTCAAAGCATTGTTTATTGTCAAAGAGGAAACAGACCTTAGATCTATTAAGAATTTACTGTTAACTGTGAGCCTGTTTCTATAATTGAGATTTTAAGAGTCTTTCTATTAGTCCAGATCTACTTATTACAGAGAGAGAACAACAATGAGTCAGCAATGTTACCCCACACTGCTCAGATCCTGCTCCTCTCCCTAGCACTACACTCATCCATCCCCTGCTCCTCTCAAGGTTGATGGTTTCACCCTGGTGGGGGGTGGGTTATGACAACTCACCTCCAAGTCCTTTAGTTTGTTTTTTTTTTGCCTGCAACTCCACAGCTTCTGAATTTAAGATATAATTGTGTCTTCTATGCATGTTTGATACTGTTCCTTTGGCAATTTCTTTGTTTGACTTCCAGTCACCTGGTAGCAGTGATCAGGCTCAGCCAGAAGCCTGACTTGCCCTGGTGATGAGGCAAGTCTGGAAGTCACCAAGTCAGGGGCAGACACAGCCCTGCCATCAACAGGCAAGTCCACAGTGACGAGGCAGGTCTGAGTTAGTCAGGCCCCTAGTCAGGGTAAAGGTCTGGCTCAGTTCTACCTGGTCTGAGGACAACGGCTGAGAATGCCCCTCGGCGTGCCCTCCTGACGAGGTGAGGGCAGTCCCCTCTCTTCTGGAGGCTCTCCTCAGGGCTGGCTGCCATGGGCTGCTGAAAATGGTAATCACTAACAGACTTTGCTCCCAATATCTTTTGAAATGCAAAGCAGGCACTTCAGCCACCTGCCTTTCCAGTGTTTCATAAGCCTTGGCAATGTAAGGCCATGTACGTTTGTATCTTTACGTACATGTAATTGAAACTTACTGAGTGTGACAAAGCTTTTTTTGTACCATTTTTTTAAACTACAACAAAAGACATTAAATGCCTCTGGAAATCATAGCTAAAGATTGAGAGAGGAGGGAGGACCTACCTTACTAGCTTTTTCTTTTATTCCCCAGCTCTTCAAGGTGGGAGAAAAACACATATGTCCAAAACATGCAGAATTTTACCTTATTTACATATAAAGATTTAATTACACAAATTAAAGTAGTGATACATTGAAGCCTATTTTTGTAATACCTTACCTACCCCAACTTTTAGAGGGGAATACTTTGATAATATCTCTTAACCTTCAAGAGAATAAATGGTGAACCACTGATTGCCAGGTTTCATTAATCTGAGAATGGGAGAAAAATTTGTTACACAAATATCTTGATTATTTTTAGTCCCTAGATGAAGAAAAATGAAACATCAAACCTAAAACTACAGCTAGACAAACTTTTGAAGCAAAGCTGGGATTGGGGATATTTAAAATAGGTTGGATAGGGCAAAGTTTGGCAGAGTTTATTTTCCTAGCTTGATTTCCAGGACTGACCTTCACAAGAAAGTAACATGAGTATATATTTCTACCCTAGGCTTGCTCTGCATCCTTTTTAGGCACATTCAGCCTTGAGAGGAATGTGTGTACTCCAGGCTCAAGCAGTGCTTGCTGCTCTCAGGGGACTGGAACTTTGCAACTCAAGATTTAAGCTAGTGACTAGCTGAGGTTGCAATGCATGCAAGGGCATTTTGATTTTTCCCTCTCCACGGAGATCAAGAGTGATGTCTAAGGCTAGAAGAAGTCATTATGTCAATGAGGATGATCCTTGAGTCAGAACACAGAGCTTGGTCTGTAGGGTTAGTAATTCGAGTGATCTTTCAAAAAAATCACCAGTTTTCCAAAGATTTCAAGAGAAGTAGTAAACAATTCTTGAGTGTAATAACACTGTTCACATGTATTGGTCTCAGAAATTTTGAAACATTCTTTGATGTTCAACAAAAAGGAACTTAGATGCTGGGTACTCTACCTTCAGGACTGAGTCCAAATTTCCCATCCTAGGAGGTCTTCATTTTGTGGCATCATCCTTCTTTATAACATAAATTACTTTAAGTGTTTCCTTTCCACCTGGAGTAAACCTGTAAGAAGCAGCAGCTCTGGTCTTACCTCAGGGCATGACCTCACAACATAAAAGCCTTCACTTGTCAATATTTAATTCAACATTTACTAAATGGTACATAGATGTTAGGCTGATTTCACTGGAAATAACTTTGCAAAGATTTAACTAGCTTTACTCTACACAGAGGGTAAAGTTGGAAATAACCCTAACATAATAAAAACATTAAACTCACGGCTCATAAGATTTTTCCTAAATGACGACATACCAGACTTGCATGTGCACATAAGAAAAAATGGTTAAAACAACACTAATGGCCAACACAGCAAAGAGTAATTATTAACCACTTTTTCTTGCAAAATAGCTGAAAGTACTTTGAACTGTCTTATAAAATCGGCGAAAAATATTTTAAAATATTCAATATTCTGGTTCTGTTCCCCCCAGATCTGTTTGATCTCCTTGTAAAGAAACATAAGTATTCGGAACTTTGTGGTTTTTAAGATGAAAGGACTACTAAATAAAAATGGTCAGTGTCCTGGCTTTTCTCTCAAAACTGTTGTTTTAGCAGTGCAGCAAGCAGTGCATTTTCACCAAGGACGTGCAGCCATAAAAAGACACCAAATTCTAGTTTCGGTGGTTTGACTAAGTGAAAAGCTAGATATTCTCTCTTTCACTAGCAAGGTATTTACATATATGGTTAATTCTTCTATGGAATTAGCTTAAAACTAAACTGTATGCAACTCCTCTGCTAGATCAGAACATTTTTGTAGACCCAAAATCTTAGCATCAGTTTGAGCCTGCATTTCCAAAGAGACCTATCTGCATACAAACCAACTATATCTTTATGTGTGAATGAGCATTCACATGCATAGTTACAGACACTGTACACTCTCTGGTTATCACATTTTCTCTAGCATTTGTGTTTCCAACTTCCAAACAATGGTAAAAAGCATCGCGAACATTAAACATTCACAGCCTTCTGTTTGAATAATCACTTTGTAAGCTTTTAACGTAGGCTTGCTTATAATATTCTAATTTTTCTGTTTTGTTTATGATTTCTTTCTTGTGTGGTATCTAACAAAGAAGTTCGTGTTTTGGTTGTGCTGTTTCTTGGTCATGTCTGTGTAAGTTGCCCTTGAGATGGTTTCTTTGTATTCTTGCTCAAGATGAAACAGGGCAAACTGTTTCGTAATAAACCTGAATCTATAGCTTGGGAAAACTTGGATCAAAGAGGTAGTTTGTTTAGTCTGGAAGGATTAGTCTTATCATAGAATGAGCTGCTCTTCATTGATCATTGAATTAATGCTCTTTGAACATACATGTGTGTCCAAAGCATACATAACTACATAAAACATGTTTCATAATGTAGCAGTGCCAGATTTATATCCCTTCTTGCTTATTTTCCTGTCCTTATGCTAATCATGGGACATGCTGAGCAACAAGTCCTTTCCAGCAGTGACAGGTGCTAGGAAGTAAAGCATCTTGGTTCTAGTTTTCATAACCTAATCACCTTGGATTAATTAGAAAGTTGTAAAAGTTTCAGTTAAAACGTAGATTATTTGAAATGAAAATTAAACATATACAAGCCTGGAAGGCATCATCTCTCACTTGTAGCTGAGATACAAGATTTGTTTGAAACTCACCTGTCTGCTCCCTCATTCTTACTCTGGAGAATGAATCCCATTTTCTTTTAGCCACCAGGCTACATAGAACTAAAGTACAAGACTGTACTTCCTGTTAATTGTAAGACATTGGATTCCAAGTCTAAAGACACTTTTACATAAAATATACTAGGGGACCTTAAGGAAAACTTTTTTCCTGTTGCTCAAAATTGGTGTTTTCATTGATTTGCACCTTGCAACTGGAGAAGGGTGCCTATGGTAAGCTGAAGAAAATCTGATGCTAATATCTTTTGAGAACCCCAGCGAGGTTTATGTAACAGGGTCAGAGGTGATCAGTAGGAGCTGCCAGAACAGTCACAGCTTGAAATACAAACCAAGTACCACATGCTCAATAATCCCACTTTCTGCAAAAGAACAAGGTTACTTCAAATCCCAGCCAGAGTTTACAATTCCAGTCAACTCACCTCTGTACAGCTGTTTCTCTACCTAACATGTCTTGGATACCTTAACATCTGCAAATTTAGGAATAATCTAACTAAATTACCTATCAAGGTCCTTAGAAAAATGCTGATGAGACTGATTTAACATACCTTGAATTTTCCAAGAGAGCAGGGAAAAGCCAAAGCAGATAGCACCTTTTTACAATGGAGTATTCTTATCTCTCTTAGCTTTGGGATGTAAGGAATTTCTAACAAAGTCTGAACTGCTACACCCTTGTCCTGATCCATATTTTGTTCAATTTTTAAACTAACACTGATATGGAGCTCCTCTCTATGGCACAAAGCCAGAACAGTAGACAAGGTAAATCTTTTTTATTAACTACTGTGAGGTTAATTACTGCACAGTATGTCCTCTACAGTACTGTCCCAGCCTTGTATAGTCCTGCAAAAGGGCGACTCCTCACAAGTAGCACACACCATCTCACATGCTCAGGTACCTGCCACTGTTAAAAGCTATTTACAGCACGTGGAATGCTGTGGGTGTTACTCAGTATAGTCACTTGTAATCAGGTAAAAGTATAAGAATGCAAGTCCTAGCCTTAGGCACTTGCATTTCAAAGGTCTAATGGTTCAAATTCAGGAAGCAAAGCTTTTTCATGGTTTGTGGTATCTGAAACAAAGACCTCTTGTAGGGTATCACAGCCATACAAGGCAGTTTGTTTTCTATTGGGCAAAAAAGAGACACTGCGTGAATTCCAGCTGAAGCGTCATACTATTCTTTGTTTTTGCTGTTAATAATTTATTACTTCTGAAATGGTATAAAAGAGTTAAATCTGGCTTTACATTTAATTCAATGACTCAGTTGTCCCTATTTTAGAGAAGAAGGCAGCAGCAGCAATTCTGAAGAGGGCTGTTTCTGAACTGCACTGAACTTCACTGGAAGTGGAGAATACTTCAGAGAAGTGGTGAGTAGCATCTAGAAGCTGGACTTGACACTTTGCAGAAAATTTGACAACGTTCTCAAGGGGTTGACTTAGGGAGGGAAGAATAGATTTAGCTTGGTATAAACCAATGTTTTGAAATTTATAAACAAATAATTTCCTGTGCTAGCCAAGTACTCAGCTTCTGTGTACTTGGCTAGCTTCAGTCATTAACTCTGAAATCTGTCTTCCTCTCCTAGTGTAACACATTTCTATGGAAAATAGCTTTAATTTTCACCAGAATTTTTTAGAAGAAAATCCACCAAAACCTAACAACAACCCACAACAGAACACTTCACTTTGAGAAGCTCAATCTTTCCAATTCTCAGTATAAGAGATCATATAATGACTTGTATGAAATATTGAAATGCAAATATAGTAATTCATCATTTTGCAAAGGCACTTTAGGGTGGATACTACAGGTACAGGAAAAAAAAGACATATGTGTTTTTTACCACTATGTTAACTAATTACTTACGAGACAGGTATTTCTGGGAGCTGGGATGTCTACAGTATTTGAGAATAACTTTTTCTAAATAGTTCAGTACCATAGGAATGCTCTGTGTCTAACTAAAATCATACCCCATCTGATTCCATCAGTGGTATTTTTATATTGGGACTGCTAGATATTTTTCATAAACAGTATAGAAACATTGACTTGTACAGTCTTGCTGGAATCAGAATAGATCTAGATTAACAAAACTGCTTGAGAAGAAAATAATCCCTTCTGTTTTTAATGGAGTTCCATTGTACCTATAGCGCCAGATATTATATCACTTACAGGATCTAATGCATAAACTGTTACTGCTTTGGCAACACAGAAACTCAAAATGTGTTCTTCACATTGGATGCTCTGATTAATCAATCTTTTAATTAATCGATGGTGGATTTCTTCTATGTGTGTATGTGTGCTTTATAGTACCAGGGAGGGGAGCACATTCATTGCAGTACACACTACAAACTAGGGGCAGAGGCATCTGTCTTGAAGCACAGGCAAGTCCTCAGCTTACATCCCTTACACTGCAAGAACAGCTCCATTTTTGAAAGGCAGAAGCACTCAGCCATAAAAGACTTCTGCTACAGCTGAGTAGAAAAAAGACAGCAGCACACAAGCTATGGAGTAAGAGTGAGACGCAAAACTTTCCTCCTCCATGTTCTTTTGCCAGAGTTTTAGTGCTGAATCAAAAAAAACAAAAAAAAAAGTATTTTGAAACATGGACTTATTTCCAGTACAAAGCATAGCAAACCAAAGTAATTAAGTAGGGCAATTTTGCCTCCCAAAGGCAAAAATTATTAGATGTCAGTCTATCATGGACAATAAGACTTAGTGAGTCTGTTTGGGTTATTTTTACACCAATGTGTTTTCCAAAGCTTTGACATTCACACCTTACTGTGGTGCTGTCTCTCAGTGCTTCTTCTTCCTGCTTTTAAAAGAAAGCAAATTATTCTGTGCTACAGTTGAGGGAGGTGTGTCCTGAGGGGTAAAAAGCCCTTTCTGTCCCTGAGAGGTAATGCTAGTTTATAATTGCAAGTGAATTTTGTCAGCTGGAGGCTGCTCTTCCACATTTCTCCTGTCCTTAATAGTGCAATGTTGACATAGACATTATTTCTCCATGGAGATAATATAATTTTGTAGTTGGGAGACAGATAGGGTAGCTGTGTGTGACCATCATGAGGAAATTGTGACAGGAGAATCTTTTATATCACAGATAAACTGCCTGAAGCTTGTTTGTGTTTTGTTTTGGGTGGAGTGACCGGGGTCTTGGTGTTAGTCCACGCTCATCCGATGAAGATGGCAAATGGGTCCTCGCTGGCCACTGAGCCTTGTGCTCAGACTGGACAACAATAATTGATCCAGTCCAGATTTTATACACTTCTTAGTCTGGCTTGGTCTTGTTGGTTTTTTAACATCTCTGTCCTTTAACTCAGATGACACCTTTCTGAGGTGGTCATCTGCTTGGTGATTTCATCACCTAACTTAGCAAATATGGCTGTTTAGAATCTTAGTTCACCTGAACTGCTCCCTTTGCATATTTGCTTTTTCTGAACACGATAGCTTTCAAACAGCTTTTCTTTTTCCTGACTTGCAGTCAGTAAATGAAAGTTGAATGTTCACAGAAGTTCAAAATTAAACCTGGATTACAGTAAGTTTATTCATACCTCTCCCAAGTTAGTTTGCTGTGACAATCATAATGCTCCTTTTATGTGAACTGGTGAGCCTTCCTTGCCAAGGCTAACAATTCATAGGACTCAGCTGGATTCCATGTCCTACCAGCAGACTCAACCCATACATTACTAAATAAACTGTTGGATAAATAGATAAGCAAACTGTAGCTGAAATGGAAGATGCCCCCTGGCCTGACATAAATGAGCCTTTCCTGATTTGTGAGTCACCTCCTGACTAACTGTACAAGCTATGGAGCAGAAAAATCTAATCTGCTGTGACAAAGAATAAATAATGGATGAATATCTTTGGATCGACAACTTTAGCAACTTTACCTGGTAGTAGCAATATGAACTTCAGAGGGAAGGAATACTTTTCCACATTATCTATTAAAATTTTTCAATGAGTGATAAACAGCAGCACCAGAGCAAATATGAGATTTTCATTCCCATAAGTGGATCATCACTTCCTTAGATTTTGTCTAATGAGTGATAAACAGCAGCACCAGAGCAAATATGAGATTTTCATTCCCATAAGTGGATCATCACTTCCTTAGATTTTGTCTAACTCTGCAATCTGAAGATCAGGTTTCTGCTTGCTGTAATCATGTCTCTCTTCCCTGCACATGAGTCAATAAGATTCAAAAATAACATTGACAAATCCATGCAGGATTTCAGTGACTTCTACTCCACCCCCAGTCCAGATTTCTTATTTTTTGCATCAATTAGAATGTCTGTTCTGGATATGGTAACATTCCTTTTCTACAGTCAAGCTGATATCTTAAAAAAGTAAAAGCAGGTTACCTGAAATATGGGAAGGATAGCTCAATCTTAACACTTAACACTGATATTGCATTGCTAGCAATTAAACTTTCCAGACACAACAGACATATCTTAAAAAGTTTTAAAGATGTTCTGAAAACAATTCAGCCACATTTTTATGTGTTCAGTGAGGGAAGGCAGACACCTGCTAGTAGCTTAGCTGTGAGGTTATGTCTCCTTAGATGCTTAGCAGATTGTTTCCAACCTTGTTGTTTCTGTTTCAGTGCTATGACCCATATACTCTTTATCTTGTCAGCTCTTAAATTTGATGATGCTTTGTTTGGGCTCTGTCAGAACCTTCATTAATTTAATTATCTACATTATCCATGTATTAAATCTGTATGGGATGTAGGAGCTTCAGTGAACAGGTCATGACATTATTTTTCATATACTTGTTAAATGTGGCATGGGACAGGAGAACTGTTTGATGAGACTAAGCCTCTCTCCTATAAAGTGAAATACGTTTCCATGAAAGCCCTTTTTGAAGAACAATTTAGCAGAAATTGAGTAAGGCCCCTTGAAGCAGAGGAAAAGGATGTTGTTTGCAGGTTCTTAGTACTGACTGCACTGGTAAGTAGAGAGGGAAGAAAGTAACTTTTCTGGGTTTAGTGCTTCTAGGATGTTGTTGCCTCTCTGGTTTCTCTTACTTAAAAGCTCAGACTGATTGCTTGGAACCATCTGATATAATGGCCCCAGTACTGCCAAAGTCTCTTAGAAGTGATTTCATCCTAAAAACCTCTTGTAAGTGTGATGGCCTCAACAGTCCAGTGTGCTGCTTCACCAAACTGCCTGTTACTCCCCACATCTCATAGCTCACTGTCTTGTAGACTCCTGTCTGGAAGACAACTTGTATTCAGGACTGGATCTATCATTACCATAATGGCCATATAAGCAAAAATCTTGAAATGTTCTGTCATCTCAAGATGTTGAAGCACAATAACACAGTAATCCATGTTCCAAATTAACTGAACAAACTGCCAGACTGCCCAAGATCATACAATGAAGCATCATGTAAATATCAGATTCTCTCTGAAACATCAGAAACCTGTTTTGTTTCTTCATAAATTAAGATTAAAATGCTCTTTAACATTATTTAAGTACATATGGTGAAGTACAGGTAAGAATTTGCTTGATAGAACAGTAAATAAATGGACTTCTCCTTTGCAAATGCACAATAACCTAGCTAGTATGATGTCTAATAACCATTAGAATCACACCAACAACTAATCCAAATGCCCTGGCTGGAACCCAGCCATAGTAATGTAGTTCCACCTGACTGACTAAACTTCTTTTGTAGTTGCAGTCTGATGTTCCTCCTCTAATAGTGATAGCATATATACTAAAGAGCCTGTACCTTTTTTCACCCCTGAACAGTAGCACAACTTTCCCTCTTTTCTTCCTCAGCTGTTATTTAACAAGGTAACAGAATGGAGAACAAACAGCAAAGCAACGGCATGACGAAAGAAAATAAAGCAGTGAAGAAAAAAGTGGTGAGTGAATTCATCAAATCTTCTGTCAAGGCATTGATTTGCTATTTGGAGACTGGAGGCAGAAAATAATTATAAAATAATTATAAAATAATGATTTGGAACCTATATGAATACTTACTCTTTTTTTTTGAGTAGCATATATTTAGTTTCTGTAACTAACCAACAGTGATTGGAAAGGGTCAAAAATTGTGAGTGTATTAAGGTGAGAAATTATGTACATATTAATCATATGTAGCCATGGTGTTTGTATTTGAGTATGAACTGAACTACTTGCACTGCTATTTAACATGAAACAAAACAAAACACAGGTGTCTGATTCGTCTCAAATATGCTCTATATATTCCAGGGGCTTGATTCTCCTAACTTGACTCTTTTACTGATTATGACAATTCTAAGAGTTTGTAAATGTTGTCCAGATCATCTATCAACATGGACAATAACTGTACCCATTAATGAATAGCATCTGGCTTTCTATTCAAACACTGGTCATCTTGATCTGAGCCAATGACACTTCAAAGTTGCTGCATCATAAACTGCTTTCCAGCCTGCACTGCTCAGTGGCATAACTTACTACGTCTTTGAGAGCTCTAAGCTAGTTCTGAGGCATATAACATATCAGAAGTGAAAACAGCTCAGATTTACACCAATATCAGCTACAGTCACTTGGGGACAATTCCCAGATGCACTTAATACACATCATTGCCAACTAGAAGGTGTCATTTAACTCTTAGCAGTTCAAAATTCCATGTTTGCAAGTAGGTACCTTCAAATATAATAGCTGAAAGCTTTTATCTTCCCCAGGTGGCACGTCTAATCCCCATCCTTAACACAGCAGTAGTGTGGCGTGTTAGATCTAAACCTCCTAAGGCTGTGGAAACTTCCTTAACTTCTTAATTGGCTACAAGTCTTGTGGTACCTTCAATTTCCAGCCTCGGCAGCACGGAAAGTCTTCCCCACCTTAGTCTAGAGTCTTGCTCACAGAAAGGCTGCCCAGGTCTCCAGTCGGAACCGCGGCAGCGGCCCCTGCAAGCCGTGGTCCCCCAGCCCCAGAGCCACTCGGCGGCGGGGCCGCGATGGACACCGAGTCGTGACATTGCCCTGCCCTACCTGCTCTGCTGGGTAAATCCCCGCGGAGGGACGGGGGCTGTCGGGCAGCCCCAGGCACGGCTGCGGGCGGGCACATTCTCCTAAGTTACGTGCGAGCACGCACAGAAGTGAGCTCGTGTTCCCCATCGCTCGAGTCCTGCCCGCAGCCCCGGGCACAGGCTCTGTCCCCTCCAGAGAGCGGCGTCGTCCCACGGCCGGGGCCGGGGCTGGGGCCGGGGCCGGAGCCGGAGCCGGGGCAGGAGCAGGAGCAGGAGCAGGAGCAGGAGCAGGAGCAGGAGCAGGAGCAGGAGCAGGAGCNGGCCCCGCGCTGCCCCCGGAGATGCGCGGCCGCTGCGCGCGTGCGGCGGCATGGACGGAGCGGCGGAGCCCGAGGCGGACACGCTGGTGGAGCGGGGAGCGGGGGACGGCGGCCGCGCCCGCCGGGGCGTAAGTAGTGCCAGGCAGCTTTGCGTGCTGCGGGAATGCCCGCAGCCCTTACCGCGGAGGGGAGCGAGCCCGGAGGTGCGGGCGGGGAAGCTCGTTCTGCGCTGCCCACGCCTCGGGGAGGATTAACGGGAGAGGGGGTGATTCCGATCCTCCCTGGCGTGGTGGGGAGGGTGGTGCACGGAGGCTGCGAGAGCCCGAGTGACAGCCCGGGGCTTTCCCGAGAGCCAGGCGGAGCTGAGGTTGCACAGCCCTTCCCCGGTCGGAAAGTTGTTGGTGCCGGTGGCGGGCAGAGCTAAAAACAGAGCAGCCGCCGAGCCGGGACCCGGAGGATTGGCGGGGGTCAGCGCGGGGTCGGTGTGTGTCCGGCCGGGGAGCAGAGCCGCCGCCGCGGGTGAAGCCCCGGCCGGCGAGAGCAGAGCAAGGCGAGGGCGATGCTGTTGATTCATCTCTGGTCCCCAGGACCACCCATATCGGCAAGCTCTCAGGGCAAGGGCAGAGCCAGGGAGAGAGGGACGGAGGTTTCCATTCATCGCCCGCAGCCCCGAGGGCAGAGCTGCCGGAGGGCGCCGGGTCCGCGGGCACCTGCCGGGAGCGCCTGGCCCGCGCGGGACCTGGGTCTCAGTAAGGGTATTCCCAGTATGGTACTCCAGAGTCCGGCTTTCCTGTGTCAATTAGCAATATCTATTTAAAAATATTAAACTTCCTTAAGCATGCATGCAATGTTTACCACTAATAATTGTGTTTAATTTTAGTCTGAGGAGGGGGCTGTAACTAACCAAAGTGCAATACTCTAAACTGTGTTTTGAAAACTGAAGAGCAAAGTGAAATGCAAACTGTCATGCAGTAAATGAAAAAAAAAAAAAAAAAGACAGTTTGAGACTCATGGTAGCCAGCACAAATGTTTCACTGCATACTGAACAAGGACTGGAGTTGAGAAAAGCATCTGCACACCACAGTGCCCTGGGATCTGTGATTAGACCAAAAATGTGGGCTTTCACAAGCAAGCAGTCCTCGGGTGCATGCAGGTCTTTGCTGTGAACTGTCACACAGCTTTCCTGACTGAACACTTACTGCTGTGGTGATGGTCACACGTTCCTGCCCTTGGGCTGACAGCAGCGACGCATGAGCACACGCATGGCCGTGAAGCCAAGGAACAGCTATGAAGGAGGCGTGGTTGCTTTCTTGTTTCCTGGCCATTTTAAAAGACACTGTGGGTTGTGTCTTATCTTTCCTTTCCTTTTACTAATGTTGCCACAGGGTAAATATTTTTTTGAGCAACAGTTTAATATTTTTTTTTGCATTCTTGCTTCATTGTGCTTTTGTCTTCATCCGGTGTTGCTGAAGCCTGAGCAAATATTTAAAATAGTGAATGAGGAAACAGGTAATGGAGAAGTTGAAGTTCATGTTCCAAGTTCCAAAACCTCTGAACTGAGTGAGCCTGAGGTTTTCTGCAGCAGCCTGTATACCTAAAAACTTCATGGTATTGAATAAGTTTCTAAACCCAGTTACTATAGCATGAGGTTTTCTAAGCACTTTTGTGATTTGCCCTGCATTATCTTCCGCTTAGCCTCATGTGCATATAATTTGCCTGTACTGAAAGTTTTGTGCATTCATTGACGTTTTCAATAACCATTAGGCCATATGTTCCAAATAATTTTGCTTTCAGGATTTTTCTAATGTGTCTAATGTTGTTGGAGTAGAGCCCTTTAGAAAGATTGCATCAAGATTACTGCATAACACTTGCGAACTCACGCGTATTATTTGTGAACCCTTTGGGAGCAGCCAGGTAGACCACCAGGAATATTTTCCCCATCATCATTCATTCAGAGTAGAAACAATTTCTTCTAAGTGCAGGAATGCTTGTGCATAGCAGAGACATAATAAGCACCTAATATGAGGTGTTATCCTCAGAAGTTAAATAAAGCCTCATGTCAAGTTTCTACATTTTGTTAACAAAGTAATGGTGCAAACTCTTGTGTGTGTGTGGCAGGCTCATTTTAAGAAGCTGGCTAATAGTAATAAATTGTGTTTGGCTTATGTAATGATCTCAATGGGATATATTTCTTACACAAGGCTTTTCACCCCCTGCACACTTCCTCCTGACCTGACCAAAAACAGGCTGGTTAATGAATAGTGTAATCTCTTAAAAGGTTCCCACATCATGTGGAAGAAGTTAAAAACATTCAGCTGTCCTACAGGGTGCATTTTGAACACTCAGAGTTGGCAGCTATGGGTGTGGCAGACCCCACATGTGCTGGGTTGTGCACTGTGCTCCCCACCCTGGCACCTGGGTATCTCATCCCCTCCACAGGTCACAGTCTATGCCAACAGGGTGGCACGGGAGCTCTGGCACGTGCCAATAGCCGCAGTGTGTTCACCTGCCCTGCTGTGCCCTCAAGGCTGATAGAGCTCGTTCCAGTCCACTGTCACTGCAGCCATGCCATGTGCCAGCTACACAAACCTCCTTCATGCTCAGGACCTGCACTTTCCAAAGCGAACACACAACTTTGTGCAGCTGACAGAATGTATTCGTTCATTAACCTGCTGTGGTGTGGTGAGTGATGTAACTGAAGCTGAGTCTCTTAGGCCTGCTTAAGCAGGTCTTCTCCTTTTGAAAGGATTGAGGCTTCAGTGGGTGAGGAGGCTGGGCATAAATAGCAGTGAACTGTGCCCAAAATTCTATATTCTTATTATAGCTGTTTTTTAAATTGAAAACACATTAAAAATACATCCATTTTAACACATTCAGAGTTGTCTTTCATTATCTACACAATGACATTAGCAAAACACTAACTTCAATGTCTCTTGGAATAGCTGGGAATGGCCTCTTCTGCCACGTTCTGTAATCCAGCAGGAGAAGTGAATGGCAGAAAGTACTACTGGAGAAGTTGGAAAGGAATGCAACTGCAAAATCTCTCAAATCAAAGCAGTTCTGCGTTTTGTTCAACAGCTGATGTGGAAGCAGAAATTGCAGAAATTGGGCTAAAAAGTGTATGAGGAGGATGAGGAGGGAGAGAGAAGTACAGGTGTGCCACTGGGAAAAAGGGCACTGGAAAGTGTGTGTGGCAACAAGTTACTGTTGGACACTTGCATTCATATTACAAAATCTAGTTCGTATGTATAATTTTAATTTTTTTGGTCGCAATTTCATTAATCCTTANGGGGGGGGGGGGGGGGGCTGAACACTATCTCAAGAGTTTTCATCCAAGTCAGATCTACCTACAGACCTGCTGTATCACATATATGCTGTACCTTACTTCACTGTGTTAGTGATACACTGTCAACAATTTCCTTTGCTGAGATTATGCTTCCCCAGCATTGCTGCGGGAGCTGGTAGAATGCTTGCAGCAGAACTCCATGAGGTTGAAAGAAGTTCAAATATTCACTTATGCCTCCGTAGATGTTTAGTGACATGCTGTCACTTCAAATGTAATGTTTCTCAGATTGAGCAAGGGGAAGTGTTTCAGGCTATTATTCTGTAGCAAGGACATCTGCCTGCAGAAGCTATGCAAGATAGCTAAGGAGTGTTTAAACCTGAGGTACATGAATTTTGAGTGTATTAACAATGGCTGCATCTTTTCTTTGTTTTTCAGAATTGGTCTGGGAGTCTTGTTGTAGCCTCCTTAACTGGTGCTTTTGGGTCGTCTTTTCTTTATGGTTACAATCTGTCGGTGGTGAACGCTCCCGCTGGGGTAAGTGACTGACTAAAGTGGAATTTAGTGTCAGTAGAGGGCAGCCTTGTCCAACTCTTGTGCTCCTCAGCATCCTGCCTTTATAGTCCTCCTGATTACATAGTAGAAGGGGATTAAATCTCATATAGTAACTTTCCTTTGCCCAAAACCACCTTTCTGCTTCCCATGAGGTTTTCACATGAATTCAGTAACTGTCAGAGAGCTAAATGCTGCTGTTGAGGTGAATGGGTGCACATGGTTTGCTTCTCATTCTCCCAGGTCCAGGCTAATCCTGAATCTTCTTGCACACTTTTATGTGATAAAGTATTTTAATATCTGACTGATGAGTATTCAGTAGCTGCATGCACATATTCAACAACTTCTGTTCACGTCATTCAATTCTAGAGGGTTGCACAATGTTTCATTCCCACAGTGTGATATAAATAATGCCTCTGGTTTCCTCTTAAATAATGGGCCTCCTCTTCTGTGTTTTGTTGTGATGCCTTGTTTGGTTCTGAATTCTAAACTTCTGAGCTGACCATCTATTGGCTGCAACATGTGGGATAGATTTTATGAATAGAGCACTGTGAAGTCAGTATACAAAATTTGTGGGGATTTCATTAAAATATAAATTATTACAAATGGAAATCTGAACATTTTGCTTTTACACTGGCTGTCTAGAGACCCTCAATTCAGTCAAGCACAGCAGGAAGCAATTCAGTGGAGTTGCAAGCAACACTATTTTGAAAAGTAGCTAGTAAATATTAGGAATTAATATAGAAATTCCATCTCAAAATAGTTCCTTTTGAAAGCTATGCTCCTTCCTTTATGAAAATCTCCTATTGAAATATGTGGCTAGATTTCCACCTAAACAGGTTTTTCTGGTTAAAGCTGGATGCAATACTTATGCGAATAATGAAAGAAGAATTTTTTAAAATTTATGTTTCATATGTGGATTTTATTTGGTAAACTGTTGACCCAAAGGAGTAGGAAAAGACTCAGCCTATAGAAATTTTTAATTGCTCGCTTCATAACTTCTGGGAGTTTTCTTCAAGTTCCTAGTGTTTTATACATGGGTAATTCAAGACTGGATAAATTGGATGTTAGCATGACATGTCCAGGCATCACCTCACCTTGCAGTCATCAGAGGATAAACACAGCTTAGAAAAAATCAGCAAGAAGCCGTAATTCTGTGAGCAATGGTGTTGATTGTCTTGATGGAAAAGTCCTTCCTGGACTGCCTTTGGGCTGTCAACAGAGCAGTGAGAACGAGCCCATTTCTAAACTTTTAAGTACCATTTAAAAAATGGACTGTCCTGGTAGTCAGAGCTTTCCTGTGACTTTCTGCAGGAGTAAGGGAAAGAAAGGATGATGGGCTGTGCTCCTTGGCAGCACTCAGAGAGTTCTCTTTGAACCATGTGATAGATTACAGTGGTGTGGGTGGGGATGTTGAAGATTCAGCCCTGTGACAAATGCTAAATTCCAGGTTTTGTACTTAATAACACTTCCAGAATTGTCTGGTTTTGCTTGAAATCTTTAGTGTGGCTTTTTGTGAAACTGGGCACTATGCTGACGGCTTTGGTCATACCATTACAGGTATGCATAAAGTCTCCCTTGCTGTTTCAGTGTTTGATTGAGAACTTTGTAACTCTTCTACTGATGTTAAGCCATATATTAGCTAGGGCTAAGGAGTAGTCCTACTGACAAGGAAGCTGTGTAGTTCAAGAGTAAAATACCACTCTGTCCTCTGACCCTCTCTCTAGCTCCAGGATTAATGTGTGTCATCCATTTGCCTATGACAGATCACTTTCCTGTCCCTGTCCCTGGAGCTCCAGTGACCAGGTTGAAGGGAAGAGCATAGGCTGAGGTCATGGTGGGGAACAGCAAGCCGTATGAAAGCTGTGCTTCTTGAGCACAAGGAAAAGAACATTTGCCCCGTCTGTTTTCTCCTGTCTGTTACTAAATCAGTCTGCCGCAAGGCAACTCTTAAGGAATACTGATGTGAGATGACTGAGAAACACCAGAGCAGAGCATCTTGTAGATGTAGATAAAAGCAGCCTTGTAAGAGGTTATACTGGAAGTGCAGTAATTCCTACAAGTTTCATTTATAAACCTGGTAGGACAAATAACTTCTTGTGGTGACATGCAGCTTACAGCCAACACTCTCAGATTGTCCTTCTCTCCATAGGATGTTGGGTATCTTCTGCCCCTCTTTATTTCAGTACAATTCCTCTTGATGCTGAAGTCCTCCAGCCTTAGAGAAGGACTGTGTAATCCTTTGAGAAGCAGTGAAAAAAGGCTTGATAATGACAGTTGACAAAAACACAGAATGTTTCCAGGATCCTCGAACTGAGCATGTCAGCAGGAGCTGATGGAGCGAAGGAAGCTCATTTAAGACTGAAGTGTTGAAGAACTGTTTGTAAATTCTTGTGTCCATTTTCTTTCAGTGCCATAAATTGTGTCAGCTCATCAAACACATGGAAATTCTCTTATAGTTCTCACTGGTGGGCTTTACTCCAGGTCATCTCGTGAGGCAGAGTTAGTCTAACTTCCTGATTGTTGCAAGGGGGAAATAAGCTGCACATATTCTGTTCAGAGCTGAGATTGCTTCCCACTCAGCTCCCTGTAGTTCTGTGGCAAAGAGCATGGCCCATCACAGGTATGATTCCCTGAGAAACCCAGAATTACAAGTTTCCATGGGCTTGTTCAAAGAGTTATCAGAATTTATTAAAAACATATGAGAGCATTTGGCAATAGGAAGACAAAAGATTTAATTGAATACAAGATGAAGCTGTCTTTTTCTGAGCTGAATTTCTACAGCTCATTTCATGGACTGATTGTGGGCAATGCCTGTGAAACAATGATGTGCTTTGTGCTCTGTGAGGGAAGCAAAGTCCCTGCTACTTTCTGCTTTGCAGCCCTTGCCCTCTTCCTGCAGGAGGCTGCAGCTCTGAGTTCCTATGGCACAAACATACAGCCTGCTGTGACAGCTGGTTTAATAGTTGTCACTGTGTGTGAATGACCTCTGTAACTATGGGTAAGACAAGGAAAATATTCCTCTTGTTTTTAAAATATATCCATTAGATTCATATAAATAAAACTTTGTATATTCCTTATAATCCTCTTCTCTTTCTCATCCCAGCACTACTATCATAATGAACTGAGGCAGTTGAGAAAATAAGATACCAATATCAGTCAGCCACCATTTTTTGTAGTCTTTGTTTAGGGGCTAAAATTTTTGTATACACGTTTATGCCTTTAGTGTTATTGAGACATCTGATCAAAATCCCAAAGGAGCTTTTACACAGAATTCAGTGGATTCAAATCCTGTGGATTTTTTCTACCAGGTTTGTTTTGTTTCATGTGTATCTTCTGAAAACCTCTGCATTTTATTAACTTGCTATTTATTGGCAATGGGAGTCCAGAGAGAGGTTCAAATACATGTAAGAACATCCATCTATCTGTTACTAGTGAGTGTTTTAATTTGTACTTTCTTTTCTTGAATATTTGCAGTTATTTGATGTCTTCTTGTAAATAACTAAGCTATGCTGAGAAAATTAGTCATAACACAAGAGAAGAGTAATTTACATACTATTTTTAGCCATTATCATTAACAAGAAATGCTAATAGTGCTCTAAAAGTGTTTTCTCTTAGTATTCATTACTATCAGAAATTAATTTCAAATAGACAAGAAGATGTCTGAATCTAAATATAATCCAAGTATTTGTGTTAATGAACTATGTTACTACGTGATTTAATGGCAGATTCATTTGGAATCTTACTGTGAGACTTCTAAATGATTAAAGCACCAAATTGACTTGCCTATTTTTATTTTTACTTTTATTTTTAAATTTTTTTTTAGAACTTCTTCCCTGTCTGTTTAGAAACACTTAAGATAGAATGGGAGAAATAACCCTGTTCTCCTTTTAATTCAGGGCACAAGAAGTTTACTAGAAATTTGATAGATGGAAGACCGGAAATTGTATATTCTACCTTCACCTTTCTTAGGTATTTTATAGATGGAGAGGTGATGATTCAAACTAAAAGCCCTCAAATAGAGAACTTCATGTGTCCAAGGCCAGACTTTACCTAGGTAAAGTTTGAAGTTCCTAGTTTGAACAGGGAAAATGAAGAGGCTAATTATGCTGAGTCCCATCCCAGGATAATTGGGGAGCTGTTACATTCTGCAGAAAATCTGAGAAGAAACTGGGAGGAAGTGCCAAGATTAAACTTTTGATACTGTAGAGGTTGAGAGTTTTTCCCAAGTGTGTTGTGCCCTTCTGCTGTAGTGGCTGCAGCTTCCTGGTACTGTATCCTCACCAGAGCATCAGGCACCACAGTGGCATTTCCTTGGTTCTGAAATGGGAGCAGCATAAAAACAAATAGAAAGTAAATTGACTAAATAGAAAGTAAATAGGTGATGCCTCTGCAGGCAATACAGAGACTATGTTAAATGCTGTCCTGGATCTATGACATCTTTACCTTTTAAAAAGATGAAGAACTTAGTCTAATAAAACATCAGGGAAGGGAAGTTGTTAGAAGGCATCCTTCAAAAACCTGTAGCTGTGCTCATGTGAGGAAAGCAGAGGAAGAGTGTAAACTTTGACATCTTAAAGGCTAAAGAGTGATCTTGTCCTGGACATTCTTGTCTACCTGTGGGGATTTTTCCCCACCTGGTTTGGTACTGCCTTGCAGTGATATCTGTATACACTTAACTGATTCAGTTAGTTTTATTGCAGCTGTATCTATAAATGAGGCCCCATTTTTCAGAGGAGTGAGAGACAAGAGCAAGAGTGATTCCTGAAAGAAAGCTACTGAGGGTTTTCTGGGTTTTTAATTCTGTTTCTCTTAGCTGTATTTCTAAAGTGTGATTTTTTTTTTTTTTGCACATGTTTTTATTATGTATTTTCTTTCAGTATATCAAGAAGTTTTACAATGAAACTTGGGAGAGGAGATATGGTTTCTCAGTGGATGAAGGCACGCTGACACTCCTCTGGTCCATAACTGTTTCTATTTTTGCCATCGGTGGCCTTGTGGGTGCCATTATTGTTACCCCAATTGTGAAGTTCTTTGGAAGGTAAGTGTTTTGAAAAACTTGCATTTTCTAAAGTAGTTTCTCACTTAGTCTCTCTAGAAGGTTTTACTTTTATTAAAAAAAAAAAATCTTTAAATTCTGAAAACTTACTGTGCATCATTTGAGTCAGAGAAGCTATTTGCTCTGAACGGGCAGTGGGTTGAGATGTCAAGGAGTGTGACTCGTCAAGTGTGCCAAAAGAAAATACCATAAAATAGAAATGATTTCACAAAGGACTGGCAGAATCTTGTTTCATGAGTCTACTGAGGATCTTACTGTAAACAAATAAAGCTATCAACAGATCTCATTTGCTCCTTAACAGCATTTGCTGTCATAGGGTAACAAAAATTTACTCTTTTTTTTTTAAATACAATTTGAAGAACTGGACTAGGATGAAGTTCATGTATGGCCTTCCCCAAGAAGGGGGTATGCCATCTGTTCTGTACAGTGCAGTATTTGACTAAGTCTTGACCACAGAGAATATGATTGTGTTGGTGTGTGTTTGCATTTTTGCTGCAGGTACTAACTAGGTATTTCTGTCAAGTTTTTATCATACAGCCTTTCAAATAGAATTTTAAAGGTAATTTATAATTTATTTATATTTAGAAGGGCATAAAAAAACCCCACCATTGCATTCATCATAACTGCTCATTTGGATTTTTCTTAATTGTAAATTCAATACTATTTGATATCTTTTAGTCAGTTAAATCACAGGAGAACATCATCATGGAGGCTTAAATAGAAGTGTAAACCTTCAGTGTTCTTATTTTCCTGCTTTACATTTTGACTATTTCCATTAGATTGTACTTTCCTAGGTCTATTTTTCATTCTCCCAACCTGTCCATATGTAATTTTTTATCTCAAAGAGTGTATTTTCAGATTGTTCCATTTCATGCTTACAGCAAGTCAGTATTCTTAGCTATTACCCATTCTTCATGAATTTGTCACTGCAGCACTTGATTTTCAATTTTAAAATATTTTCCATAGTTACATTATTTATTTTTTTAGGTTTTCAATTTCTCCTGCCAAATCATACATTTGGCTTTAACGTACTTGTTAGAAATATGAAAATATGCCTGACTCAGACTGATTGATTCTCAGCATATTGCTGAGTCTTTATTAAAATAAAGTGAAGTAAAAAGGGGTTCACAGAAGGCTAGAATTTTCAGTGAAGAGTAGAAGAGCTTTGTGTGCAGGTTTGCTAAAATGGTGGTTGATCTGTGTTGTAGATACACCACTTCCACTGGAGCTGGTCAGGGTTCCAGGGCAGACCTTTACACTTGCAGACTCTGCCCCTGATTATGATGTTTGTGTCCATTAAGCCATGAACACAGCTCTGTTACAGACACAGTGCTGGAGTGCTGGAGCAGAGATGGGAAGGGGCTGTGTGAATAAAGGCTGCTCAGCAAAGAGTGGTTCTTGAGTTTGCTGTTCACACTGCAGTGTGTTTGTCTGGTCTAGGAACCCAGACTGACACGTCATTATGGTAATTGAGGAGCACACAGTGAAATGTTGACAGAACAATAAAATACTTTGCTGTTAAATTGCTCAAGTGTAGGTTGGAGGGTTGTATGTATGATGAAGCTAAGCTCCATTTGCACTGACACAGAATAATGAGCTAAGGGGGATTAAAAGCACTAGTCAGAAATAATGTATGACTTTAAAAGAACATTTTTGAATCATATTGCTGTAAGGTTAAAAACATAAATTGCAAATTACTGGATTCCTAGGCCCTATTTACTTCAAGAGACGTGTAGAGTAATTTTTTGAAAGGGAACCTTCATCCACATAAACATAATTCCCAAGTTCAAATGTGGCTTTGACACTTTGTAATTTAAATTCTCCTCTTCTAAAGAAGAGGGTCTGCTGTTGTTTATCCTGAGCACCCAGACCAATATGTTCTAGGGATTTAGGTCACTTCTAGGGAGACATATTCGACTGAGCATCACAACAGGCTTCTCTCCTCCTTCTTGGTACCACAGCCAGTGGTCACACTCAGTGCCTTCAGTGAGAGAAAGGACAGTGCAAGGGGTCAGGGTCAGTGTGAAGCAACTTCTCTGTGCCATTCCTTGCTCCTCACTCCTCCTGTGCTCCAGCGGGGGTCCCCATGGACCAGAGTCCCTCTGGGGATGTCCCTTCTCAGATCTGGGTCACCCTCTCCTCCACTGACCTTGTTACAGCCTTGCTCCATCTCCCACAGAAGCCACCCCTGCAGCCCCAACACTTCCAAAACCTTGCCACAGACACTACTTTCCATGGTAACACCCTAACTAGAGTGTTTTCTTGTTTTCATTTACTTTTCAGCCTGCCAGAGTCTTTATCATGCTTAGTAAGGCTGTGCTTTTCTCTTCTCAGCTGCATAGTATAAAGGTTTGCTGGCCAACTTTTTCTCAAAAAATATGTATTTTATAGTTTTTCTTTAAATTAAATGAGAAAAAAGCAGTATCTTCAGATGAAATTATAAGACTTGTTTGACCTGAATGAAGATTTTCTTTCCATTTTTGTCATTTGTATCATTCAGCCATCTCAGAGTGTATATCCATCTGAAAAACCTGTTCCAAATAGTAGTCATCACTCTGATGGTGTATATGTTGTATAGACTTTAAATGAATTGTATCTCATTTTTCAATCCTCAAGCCATATTATTCATTTCATGTTCAAAACTCACGAGAAAGCAGGAAGAGTAATTAAAAATGTTAAAATATTTTTAACAAGTGTTAAAAGTATTTCCTTTTAAAACCATATGCATCTGTTGTGAGAAGTTGGGTGACTTTTTCAATGGGTGTGAAATTTCCAGTTGATACTTACATGTTGAAAAAAAATTAGAACTGGTGGGACAGTTTGTCACCTGCTCTAGAAAGGAAAGGGGCAGACAGCCTTCCGGGCCACTCCTCTTCTTTTTAAATAATCCCTCAAACTTGAGCAGAAAGTTCTGAAAGATGGAAACTAAAAGGAATTAAGCTGTTGGCAAATGAGAAATTTAGATGTTTTGAAAATTTTAAAATATATTTTTGTGATTTTGTTTATACTTTTTAACAAAGTATTGATTTGCCATAAAGAGATTTTCTTTTATTGGAAAAAAACCCTAATGTTTTATTTAGCTGTTATAGAATGAAATCATTTTAAAAGTGGGGAAGAAATATGTAAACCTGTATATTGGTTAATAACAACAATTTTTAGAAAAGAGTTGAATTTTATTACTTGGATGAGCCCAAATGTTTTTCCTAACTCTAAAAGTAGGAAGTAATTTTCCTCAATGTATGGTTTTAATATTGAGAATTTAAGGATGAATTATAATGACATAGATGAAGCCACAGTTGGGAAGTTCTTGAAGTGTCAAAAATTGTATGTAACATTAAAGTGTCTGTAGTTATACCAGCTTATTGCTATTTGAAGTATATTCTTTGGGTTCTCCATACAGACATCTATCCAGAGTATGCCTATTTATATTCATGCACAGAGCCTCAGGCCTGGCACTCGGGTTTTTAGGATGCATAAGTTGACTCCTTGCTGCGCTTTTGAAGTACAGCTCTTTAGTTATCTATGTTACATTTTCTTTTAAACTGTGGTATAGGTTTGAAACTGTATCCCCATGGGTACAGTGCTGTTTTTCAGAACTCTACACATCTAAGAGGCAGCATTTGTTCAGCACTTTTTATTTATAAACATTTAAGAATAACAGCTTACTATGCTTCTAATATAATTAGATTTAGCTGCCATGTTGCTGGTTTCTACCTAAATGATCTTTGCCTTTTAGGAAATGCACATTGGTACTCAATAACGTGTTTGCAGTGGCAGCTGCACTGTTGATGTCCCTGTCCTTGCTGGCGGGGTCATTTGAAATGCTCATACTGGGCCGCATTATCATGGGTGTTGATGCAGGTAAGCTTTGGTCACACTCTACATGTCTGAAATGCTTGTGCTATGCACACACTTTCTCCTCTTCCCCGGATAGAATTTGCTTTACATCAAAGAGGTATTCCAGGGACTAGCTGTAGCCACACTGATTTCACCAGGACAAAATGGCACACTAAGGGCTGGAGGATCTGGTGTTTGGAGGAGACACTGGAATGGATGCTCACCACTGCTAACACTGATTGTTTCCTCACTTTTCCTCTTCCAGCCACAGTAGAGTGTATTTGTTTCCATGCCATGAAAATCCCTTGACTAGGAGACTGCATTCTGTTTATTAACACTCCTTTTTGCTGTGGTTAGAAGTTGCTCGATCCCATGCAAATACCTGCAGGACTAGGGAAGGTTTGGTACCTCATCAATTGTTCCTAGCAATATGGTCTTCCCAGTTTCAAAGTAAACCATGGAGGCACTGCAGCACCAGAATAATATTGCAGCAAGAAGTAAAGTTTTCTGCTAATTTTTATCTCAAATTACCATCAAGCAACCAAACTTCTGGAGATGTGCAAACATTGCCATTGTACTGACCAGGGTCATGCATTTGTTTGTTCTGTTCTTGGCTTTAAGCAGCATTCCAACTCTTATTTTATGCCTATTGTGAAGAGTTCATTGCAGCTGTAAGCCTGTATTGAGAGGAACACATGCTAATACCGTTTACAGTAAAAATACTTCATCTGACAATGCCTGCTCTGTCTGACTGATGCACTGAGCTTTTTTTCCTTGACCCACACCAGTGTTAACATGATTTTGCTTGCTTTGGGATGAGCAAATTTAAAACATAAAATCTGTTCTCCTGGAGATTCTCATCTCTGAGTAACCTTTGCTGCTCTACATCAAAAAGCAGCCTACGCACATCGATGTAGATCTGTAACAGATAATCAATCCCATAGTTACTAAATGGTGTGAGAGTAATTAGACATGCACAGAAAATAATTCATGTTATGTGTGGATAGATATAATTCTGTTCCTTGCATGTTTTTAAGCCACCCTTGTGAGCAAATTATCACTCAAGCTCCTTTCAGTAGAAATTTGTTGCATACCTGGCATAATAGAAATGTTTTTACTTAATATATGGGTTTTTGTTCTTCCTTTGTAGGCATTTCCTTAAGTGCCCTCCCCATGTATTTGAGTGAAATATCTCCTAAGGAAATCCGTGGTTCTTTGGGTCAGGTCACAGCGATTTTCATTTGTATTGGTGTTTTCAGTGGTCAAGTTTTGGGGCTGCCAGAAATATTTGGGCAAGTAAGTATTTAACAGACCTTTTCTATCAAAGAACACAAGCATGCTCTAAGTGTCATATTTTCATATTTTACAAGAGTGGAAAACAGAAATATTTCTTTTTCATTTTGAACCACTTTGAAAAGTAGTTTGTTTCCTGCATGTCTTCTAAAAGAACATACTAAAAGCATGACTAAGTTTGGTAGATGTGGCCAGCAGTTTCAACAGCTTGAGTGGGTTGTGTGTGTCCATATGCAGATCTCCTTCTCCCCCTTTCTTGATGTATATCTGTTTTTGCTGGTTTCCAGTTTCTTTGGACACCATGGAAATGCTGAAGGTTTTTTTTTATATTTTTGAACTCTAATTTTTCAATGTGAGATAGAGCTGAAAAAGGCTTGGTTAGAGTTATTATGAGAACCTGAATAGGAAGACTCTTGCTTAGTGATCATAGTGTTCCTTTTAGTGCAATCCTTACTTGTCCTGCTTTTAGACAAAGTGATAGAAGAGCAGAGTTAACACACACCTTTATGGAAAGATTATCTATTCAGGTAAGAGGTTGTCTTGCTGTCATAGGCTGAGATTAACTTGGTGGCCACTGGATGTCATCATTACTCTGAATAAATGAACTCGAGTCTTGTTCAGGCTGGCAACTGGAAATACAGAATCACACAATGGGTAAGGTTGGAAGGAACCACGGTGGTCATCTGATCAGACCAGGTGCTTTCCATTCAGAGATGATTCTTCAAGGCAGTTTGGAGGAAAGGTCTGCAGCAATTCTCTCACAGTGAAACTTGAGCACGGAGTCCCTTCTGACAGCCAGAAAAAGTAGTAAGGAGTTGGAAAGTGAGAGGAGTTTGTCCTTCTCTGTCCATCCAAAGGCAACTCCTTTATACATATATGATACCACCCTCCCTGACACTTTTATTTTTGCTGACCAGCTTTCTTATTCTGTCCCTTTATTCTGTTCAGCTCTCCTGAAGGCAAATGGTTTGATTCAATTTACCCTTTATTGAAGGATTGATTTCTCCATCCATCCAAAGCAACAGATTTTGGGAAAAAACTAAAAATGGCTTTTATTGTGTGGCTTCTACAGATGTCCCTTCTCTTGCCTTGGAAGCAAGTCCATTACAAACAAGTGTATGAAGTTTCAAGAGACCAATTTGATTGCTTAGAATATGGCAGCCCTTATGTAGCAGGATTTTTTAATTTGGGTTTTTGAAACATGCATACATTTTAAAGGTGAGGTGTCATACAAATTCCTATTCCTTGATTTCAGCTCATTCTTGTTGGTTTTATTTATTTTTTTATATCTCTTCTTGCCTTCCTTTCATCACCATTGTTGCTGCTACCAAATTAAGGAGGTAGTGTTTCTGCTTCTACAGCCTGCTTTAGTGTGAAGTTAATTAATATGACACCATTAAAGACAGACATTAATTTGTGTGAGAAGAAATATTCTTTATCAGTAGAATTAGTTTTTTCAAGATGGGTAATATCAGCACGTAAAAGAAGCAAAATTTTGGCTGATGAGAATTACAATATTTCCAGCCGATTTATTAGATGCAGCTTGAATATTCTAGTTGGGTATGCGGGTAGGTTTTTTCTTTTAATTTCTCTTGGTTTCAGTCAGTCCAGGATTTTTTTCCCTAGGTTTGTGGGGTTCCCATTGAAACTCCTTCTGTGGGAGATAGTTTTTATTTTGCTGCTCTGTAGTTGTTTGTTTCTTGTCAGAATTTGTTGTAAATAATACTAGGTACAAATACTTGTTTTCTGTTATGGTTTCATAAGTTTTCTGCTGAGATCTGTCATGAGTCTCTTACTAGTAAATTAAACAAATATCTAAGAGGTTATTAACCATAGTATCTAAGCATTGATGGTTTCGAAGAAAGGAGGGACAAAACCAGAGATGAGTGTCTTGCTGGAAGAGACTGAAAAAGGGATGGACATGAGAAGGGCTGTCAGCATGGCTGAGCTCCTTGTAAGAGGATGTAACAGCAATATTGCTTGTGTGGCCAAGTAAACAGAGGGAAGGGAGAGGAACTGACTGCACCTTGTCAACACAAGAAAGAAGGAATCAAGTGGCTTAATCTCAAAGGCAATATGGCTACAAAAATGATTTTTTATAAATATTGTGTGAATAATTGCATGCTGAAAGTCATCAGAGTGATGTTTGGAACAGACTCCCAGCTGAAGTAGCTTGAAGAGAAAATTTAAATTTTAAATTGGAGCTTGATGAATTTATATGGATTATATGAGGTTATTTATTTCAGTGGTTCTGTAGAAGTCTCTCCACAGAAAAGGAAAGTGTTTATGTTGGATGTGGGGCATAGTGTTAACAAGCATTTATTAACAGCCTAAGTGATGATTTCCTCTGTTATCAAATGCAAAAGTGTCTCTTTAAATGTGAAATTGTGATAAAAATAGCTCTAAAGCAATGAGTATTACTTGAGGCAATTCAAAAGTCCTTACTGCTTTTTGTATCAAGTATGTTAAGCAGCCCTAGATTGATTTTTTTAGCAATCTCTTGTTTGTCAAGATTGTTGAGGTGCAGCAGGAGGCACGTGGGCAGCCCCAGGAGCAGTGCTGAGGGGCAGTTGTCAGCTCTGGCTGGGCTACTGGCTTAGGGCTGGTTGGCTGGTTCCTATTCCTTCAGTATTCACAAGCTTTCTACTGGAAGTGCTGAGGACTGACAATCTTCTCATTTCCTTCTAATACCTTTTCATGCCAGTTCTGTCAACTCATTCTCATTATTCTTTTGATCAACTGTTATTTATTCCTTAGTACCTTTCCGTTTCTTTTTTTTTTTCACCACCTTCTACAGTGTGCTTCCTCTCTCCTCCCCCTGTCACTTGTGATCTTTGTGTTTCAGGTTAAACTTCTCCTCCTCTAGTAACACAAGCTCTTTAATCTTTCTCACCCTGTAAGCCGTTGTCTCGAATAGTTCCTGGTTTAAATTTGAACCTAGGAGAACAACATTATACAGCTAAGCTAGATGAAATAATAGTTTAAAAAACAGAATTATATTAAATATTTCCTGGTTTTCCTGGAAATGTTTTGTCTGAAGTATTGCAGAAATGCATTTAATTTTTTTCTGTGTCCTGCCATATTGACATGAACTAGACAAATATGACTATGTCCAATTTTTAAATTATAGTATAAAACAGTAAATGGAAAAAAACTACATTCGAATAAAGACTGTAACACCTTAATACAGGCAATTTTTTGATTCTGAATAGATAAAATTTTATCGTATTTTTCTGCAAAGGTACTAATTTTAGGAAGTCTTTCTTCAGTATGCAGTGCCTACCAGGAGTGATTACTTGAAAGAGAAAAACTGCAGTTGTGACAACAGTCCTCTGCTGCAGTGACTTGATGATCTTATTTGCTTTCCACAGTCCTAATTGCCTCCCATCCAACAAATCTCTGCAATGCTTTTTATTCAAGGTTCTGATTCTTATAGGTCATAACCTATGAGAAAACCTATCTGCAGTGCCTCCACCGTGGTAAAGCAGGCTGCTGATCAGAGTGCAGAGCACGATGACTTCATGTGCTGGTGACCTGCTTCTCCCCACCACCCCAGCTGCAGAGAGCTGTGTGCTTATTCTCACGTGCTGGTATCTTCTGTAAGCCAGAGTCCTTAATTCTTCAGGAATCCATGGCAATCTGTAGATGACAACTTGGTGCAGGCCCACAGGTGTGCAATGATGTTATCTGCTGTAATGTGGGCACTGAATTATTGCTATTGGCTACACGATTATTTAATTCAGGTCATTTTTGGTTGTACAGTGTGTGCAGCTTTCCATATATCTGACTGAAGGGAAAAAAAAAAAAAAAAAAAAAAACAGAAAATAAGGGCAAACAATCTTAGACCTGTCACTTCTTCAAACACTGCCCTTCAGGTATTTCTGTTCCATCTGTTTCTGTGATTCTGCAATTGAATCACCCAGCCTATTTTTCCTGACAGATTGCTCTGCAAAGCAAAGGCCAGTGCACTGTCAACTTCAGTTTTGAAAGTTCAAATTTACACTCACAGTCTTGGGGGAATATTGTCTGGCCTGATTCTGGCATATTCCATGTAACTTTAGGTATCTCTCTAGCTAACTTTACATCTAGTTGCTCCTGTATGGAATGTCCTACTCCACAGACTTTCCTTAGCATGGTATCATGTTCTAAACATTGTAAACCATCAGATTGTCTATTCTGTGGATTCATTTTGTTTAATGAAGGTGGGCTTTAATCTTTCCTTAAATTATAGAAGATTTCGTTTCTGAATACATTTGCAGTAGTCACAGTGTTCTTATTTTCAATATATATTGAGCTTCACTACATGTTTCATTTGTGTATCAATATGACAGAAAAACATGTTTCACAGTGTGTATATTTATTCAGGCCAGGTAAAGCAGAAACAGTTGCCCTTGCCATGCTTTCCTCAGACCTCTGCTTCGGGCCCCTTTTCCTGTGTGCAGTGTGTCAGGCTTTGCCAAGCTGCAGTTGTTTTCCCTGGAGCTGGCCCTGGTGGCTGGCCAGCTCTGGCTGCTTCTCCAACTGAGCAGCTGCTTGCCATTGCTACACCAATGGACAAACAGAAATTTTGGGTTTGTTTACTTCAGAACCCTACTGTATAAACTTCAAGTGTTTCTAGGTCATGCGCCCAGGAGCTTGCCTAACTACATGGTTGCATTGTTTCCTAGTGGATAGTTTGTTACCCTAAAAACTTTGCTTTGCTTGCATCCTAAGTCTCCCCAGGGGAACACTTACAGAATGAATGTTAGTGTTTCAACTGGGAAAAAAAAAAAAAGTAGAAAAAAAAGTAAAATTCCTGATGTGTCCATCTCTTGGATGTTGCAAGTAGAGTAGGTTTGGTCATTCTGTTTTTAAAAAGAGTGTAATCAAGCAGTACAAGGTACAGGAGCAAGCAGCAATGATGAGGTTTGGGAAGTGGCTTCTTGAGAAGAAAAATTGGGGTTAAACAGCTCTTATGGGCAACCCCATGCTGGGGAAACACTCAAAGCATGAGTGCACCAGAAACAAAGTGCACCAGAGAAGGTTTAGAATTAATTCTGAAATGACATGCTGTCTTTTCTAGACTCTTCTCAATCTTTCTTTAAAAGCATTGGGAATTTATTGCAAGACTCTTGTGTATATTGTTAGAGTTACAAGCTTTATTAATTGGGTGTTGTCTTTGTCATAGAAGACACATGAATTAGTCTAATTACACTTTTTTTGAGGATTTTTAGCAGCCTTAATGAATATTTGGCTAGAGAATACCTGTTTTTAAAAAGATATTTAGCTGGAAATAGGTTTGTGACACATGATGACACTGGCCAAACTGTCCTCCCCACAACTCATAATTTTAGCAAAGACATTCTGCTACTGATATAAATACCAATATCAATTTCTGCAGCAAATTGAGCTAGATCTGGAAAAGGACCAATGAACTCCATAGACACTATATGTACTATATGTCTAGTAAGGAAACATTTCTGTGCTGAGTCCCTTTCAAGTTAGTTTTTAACACAAGTGAACCTTGCTGAGGTATAGTTGTGATAAAACTAAAAACATCAGTGGATGCTGTGTTAAACTCTAATTTTCTTTACCAGACCTCTTAAAAATGATGTATTTCATGTGATTGATAACTGTGTATTTAAGAAAGTTTATATAGGAATTTTTCATTTTGTTCTACCAAGGTCTTTTAAAAGTACTCCTTCACTTGCATGAAAATAGACAGTGATGGAATAGGTTGTACAGCCTGTGCAGTTGAAGGCTGTTCTGAAAATAAGCTTTGATTTTTCTTGTCAAAGCTTCATATTCAGCGTGATTTTTCCTTTGTTTTTCTTTTTTTTTTTTTTTTAACTGATCCTTCTTTCTAAGACTCTTGACTCAGATTCAAGGATTCCTTAAAAACTGTCAGTGAATTACAGATGAGTAGAGAAAGCAATTCCAAATCGCTCTAGGGACCTGAAGCCTGCAGGTGGACACAAATGGCAAAATGGTCTGTTGGAGATGCTCTCAAAATGAATCTGACACATCAGCATGATAAGACAAAGTATGAATCGACCAGTTTCTAAATATTTTTCTGTGAGCTCTTTTGTTCTGTATGTTTATCTTCTCCTTGAGCCATGATAGTGACTATAGTTAAAGATATTCTTCTTTGAAATACAAGTGAGAATTTCAGAGTATAGAACAGAGAGCTCTAGTGCCAATAAGAGACAGGTGAAGTCTTGCAGCTTCATTCAGAGTGTTGGAAATTAAAGCAGCTTATGCCTTATGCTGTCTACAGAATATAAAAATGTGTTTGTAATTTCCATTAGAGTAGGACAAATGCATCCACCAGTTTAGCCTTTTCCAGGATCACTTGAAATCCTAAAGTGTCCTGTTTGTAATAATTTCAAACATCTGGCTACGTAAAATAAAAAAATCCCATAACATCTTCACTCTGCCTAGTTATATTCTGAAAATATAATGAACTGAAGTAAAGTCTAGTTTGGAGGCCAGTAATTAGTGGTGTAGCCCAGAGTTCTAGTCCTGTTCAGTATCTTCATTAATGACCTGGATGATGGTGGAGCTGTTTGTATCTGTAGAAACATGCTGCTTTGTGGAATTAATTTTAGTATATAAATTGCCAGTTCTTAGTGAATTCTCAAGAGCAAAGGTTAGCGCAGGACTTGGAAAAAATAACATAGGATTTTTTTTCTCTTCAGCTCTGGTTCCCAGTTGTGGGGGTTTTTGGTCAGGATTTGTCTAAGTTTAGAGCAAGAATTTGAGGAGGTGGTCTCATAGTACCATGGAAACCATTCTGCTATTGAGCCAGGCTTGCAAACGGTGACTCCAAGTTACCCTGGTCCCTGCCAATTCACTGGACTGCTGAGTTTGTACAGTATTTCTTAAAAACATAGGAGCAAATCTGCTTTATATTCATGTAGTAGAGTGCAAAACTCTGAATGAAAAGCTAAGGCCTTCCCTGAAGAGTGTTTTAAAACTTCAGCTAAGGATACAGGAGACAATTGGTGCTTATAAGTGGCTACTTAAATCCTTAAGGGGATGATATCATGAAGAATAACTCAGAGAAACACCCTTACAAAAAAAGGAATTTCAGGAAGGAATTTCAGGAAGGAAGGAAGGGAGATAGAGAAAGAAAGAAAATAAGAAAGAAAGAGAGAGAGAGAGAGAAGCCAAAAGTGTGTCAGTGCTCATTCAGATAGTCACTAATTTCAGCAAGTGTTTGATATCTGCCTGCACTTCCTGCAAACTGCTACCAGACATGCCAATTAAGAATTGCTTGAGGTAGTGATTCTGAAGATGGCAATCCTTTCTCAGATATTCTCAGTTCTTTTCTTTTCTAGCAATGGGACATTTCCGTCCTCTTTTCACAGCAACACATAAGGCACAAAGTTTCTTACTGCTGAAGCAATTTCCAAGTCTTTTATCAAGACACAAGCACTTCAACAAAAGCTGTGAGTTGCTGATCAGGGACATGAAAGTCAACTCACCCAAGAGCTGGTTGACCCAGTCAAGGAAAGATGCTGTGCAGGCACCAGGCACAGCCTTGGTGGTGCTGATAAAAGTACAGAAATGCTGCCAGGACCCTCTGGGTTGTTGCATATTCATAGTTCAGGAGGACCCATGGGAAGAGGTCTACTCTGTTATACCAGCCCTGCTGGCAGAATGTGGTGTGTGTTGGTATATTTCTAATGGAGACATTAAGTGAGGTACTTTGTTTATATCTATTGTGGATCAGCTGAGATTATCTATTTACTGGAGATTATAAATCAACTTTTTATTGGTTCCCTGAGACAGACACAATGGTATTTATTCATCCCTTTTTTGTACAGAACTCATTAAGTAATGCATGGGGAAACAGCTGTGTGTCTTCATATTTGCAAATGAGTTTCAGTCCATTAAAGTTGTGCTGTGAGGCTTCAATTCCTGAAGTTTTAACAACATATGGCTGATGGGCCATATGTAATATTGAAATGCTGCAGTTTTGCATTTGGGAAGGAGAACATCTTACAGGAGAGGAGTTGTCTGAAAGTGGAAGTATGGTTATGGAAATGAGCACTATGGAGATAGATAAATAATTAAGACTGAACAATGAACAAAAGATTTAATGGCAGAGCATCTAATGTTGGGATGAAAGTTTATCATCAGTGAGGACTGCTGCTCATAGACAGTGCTCACCTGACTCTTGAGAAGATTTCTATGTAGCTGTTCTCTGCTTAATTAGGTCAGTTGGAAAAATAGTAGACAAGCTTTCCTGGAAAGATATCCTTCAGCAGATGGGAAGGGAAGAAAGACATCAAAACACCGTGGAGGCTGATAGCAGTTGCTTATAATTTTCTCCTTATCCATTGAAACATAGTTAATACATGTAACTAAACTTATGGCATTTGTTTGTATTAATATTTAAAATATTACTTTTTGCTACTTTATCAGACTTAAAAAGTTGAGTTTTTCACTTACTGTAGCTGACCTAGTTACAAATAGTGTCTGTCTATAAAGCTCATCTTACTCTGTGTGAGTTGGACTCTGCTTCAGATGTTTAGGAGCAAGTGAACGTTTCAGATTTTTCTGTTTCCTTAGTGCTTGAGTATTTGATAATATTTACAAATCCGTTATTAAGCAATAAATCTAAAGCAATTTGACCTGTGACTTCCTTTCCAGTGTGTTTCACACACTGGGCAGATAACCACCACTTAAGCATTTTTGAGGGCTCTTAACCTTTAAGATTAACATTTTAGTTTTACTTTTTATTGTACATTGTAAAACTACCCATTATTGCAAATTCATGTCCTAATATGTAAACTTGTCCTTTATAAATTAGGTATTAATGCCATGGTAAGTTGGTCAAGCACTGTAAGGTAGCATGCAGTCTTCATATTGAGTTGGAGGGTGTGTTTTCTACTCTTGAGTGTTTTTGCTTTTGAAACTGCTGGCAAAAGGAAAAAAAAATGGAAGGGATATTCTTGATTAGTATTTAGAGGGATTTTTTAAACTTGAAGTAAATGTCAAGTTAAAATGAATTGGTTTTTGTTTTTTTAAAATCCAAACCAGATTTGTTGTCATTAAAAAAATGTTAAGATTAAATATTCAACCATTTCATTTGCTTTTAAAACAGGAAATGTGCTTTGGGTATTTTTATGTTTATTTTTCTCTTAACCCTGATATACCTTAGTCTAACTTTCATAGCTTCATTTTGGCAAAATATAATCACATAAAAAAAGATTTGCATCTAATGCAATTTCTAGATGCTCTGGGGCACTTTTCTTCATCTCCCACTGCAATCCCGAAAGGTCTCTGGAGTTCTGTGTGTTGCATCTTCCAGTCCCACAGGGACATCTGAGGTACCCAATGGTATCAGGCATCAGAATGACAGTATGTTCTCATGTTTGCAAAACTGAGTCTTATCCTCCTCAATTATTTTAATTTACTATTTTTGTATTTTGTTATTTATGGATGCTAACCTGAGTCTAAATGCATTACTGAAAGGAAGTTCTGTCAGAAATTTTGCCTAGCTCCAGCATACCTCTAATATTTCTTCCTAAAGAAGCTCAAGTATATCTGCTGGCTGCTGATAATAACCCCATGTGAAAGCTTCCCATTTCCCATTGCTTTTCTCTGGAATTTTTACTTCTCTTGGAGATGAAAAAGAAATGAAGACAAATTATGCCATATTAGTGTGCAGTAAAGTTAGTTGTTACTCCAATAAAAAGTTGGACAAAAAACTATCTGGGGAACTTGTAACAGATACTTTAATTCTCCCTCTCAATACGTACATGATCTAACATGCTATTTAGTGAAGAGAAAATCATGGGGCTCAGGCACCAGACACTTTCAAAGCTGTTCAAAGTTCTCATCCAAAGGCCATTTACTCAGCAACAAAAATCTCCTGCTGATTTCTGTGAATTTTACATCAGGCTTGTACAGCCTTAAGTCTGGTGACTTTCTGTACTGATTATTACCTGGGAAGATACTGATACTTGAGTAATCTTCTTGTCAGAGCTATAGCTGTAGTAGTGACCTGTAAAAATACACATCTGTGTGCAGAACAGAGATGAAATACACATATTATCTGAGTTGCCTCTGTTTTAAACAGGAAGGGAAGCAATTTGTAACTCTGCTATTGAAATATATTTTGACGAATTGGGTTACAGAAATGGTCATGCAAAGAGAAAATTGTGTCCAGCAGGGATATAACTGTAAGATTAGCAGCCAGAGGAGGTTGTAGAGCAGTGTTTGGAGTGGTACAAAGAAGGTAAGGGGAAGGCAGTTGTTCTGCACCTTACTTGAGTAGCTGCTCTGAAGCCATCTCAAGAAGTTCTCTTTTCTCAGCTGTGTCATGATCATCACCATTGTGCCATACCCTTGACTACAGGAAGATATCTCTAATGGAGAGAAATTAGTTTCATCTCCATGCTTTTTTAGTCCTTGGCCCCAGGCCAGCGTGGCTGTCCTTTACTTTTAGGAGTGTTTTATGTGGTATGGTAGCAGATTAACAGAGAAATGCTGAATTTGTGCAGTATTCTGGGCTTTGCATGCCTAAGTAAGTTTATCCAGTCTGTTCTGAGCAGGGATACAATTATTTTTTTGTGGGCCGAATGGAATATTTCCGATATGCAATTTTTGTGCCAAGTCTTTACAAGAAAGGACAAAATTCAATTGCTTGAATATAAGCATATAGGATCATCTTGATGCCCTACAGTACCTTAGATGTCCTTGTGGGACTGGCAGATGTGACACAGAATATCACAGAGACCTGCATCCTTCTGGAGCTGCAGCAGGAGGCTGAGGCAAGAGGCTTCAGGGCATCTAAAAATTAGACTAGATGCAATTCTTTCTTTCTCTGATTGTATTTTGCCAAACTGAAATTTTATAAGTGTTCCTGCTTCTTATAGAACATGAAAAAGAAGAGGCCATCAAATCACTATGTCCTGGATATTTTCAATATCTTGCATTGGAGGCCTGAGGCTTTTGTCTCTTAGTTCCCCACATACAAATTGGGTAAAATATGTCATTTTACACAAGAAAGTTATACAAAAAGGTCATTTCTGTTTATAAGCTGTACAGCACTGCAGTAAACTCATCACCATCCCGTCCCCAAGGAATTAATTCCAGAATAAATACTTCAATAGTGACTATTTAATAGTGACTGGTAAATAGACTTGCTCACTGAGAAATCACAGTTCATCCTGTGCACTGAATGCTAAAAAGGGGTAAAGAGTATTTCTTTTGATACCGTCTCCTGCACATTTCAAGCAGTAGAGGTAGCCAAGCCCTTGACGATTCTGTGAGGCAGCATGGTGGTTGCAGAGCAGGGCTGGGGAGTGCCCTGTGCTATCCCATGTCCAGCCTGAGCCTAGGAGAAGGTGTTTGTGGCATGGGCATTTCCCTGTGGCTCTAGAATGGACAGGAGACAGGATGTGGGAAGCTTGCCTGGGAGCAGCTGGGGTCAGGATGCTCAATGGGACATGGGGATCTCCTCAGCACAGAAACCCAAACTCCAGGCAGAGAGCAAACAAGGAGCCTGACTGTGCAGTAGTGGTTGATACTCACCTGGGAAAGGGAGTGGGATCTATGTCCACATTATGCTTTTAAAATAAATAGATAAATAATTAAAATCTATTTATTAAACTGAAAGAGGAGAGGTTTAGCATAGATGTTAGGAAGAAATCCTTCACTATGAGAGTGGTGAGACACTGGACCAGACTGCCCAGAGCAACTGTGGATGCCCCAGCCCTGGAAGTGTTCAAGACCAGGCTGGATGGGTCTCTCAGGAACCAGTGATAGTGGAAGGTGTCCCTGCCCATGGCAGGGTACTGGAATGAGATGGTCTTAGAGGTCCCTTCCAAACCATTCTATGTTTCTCTGTTTCTGTGCAATTATTTCAAGAGAAACAGAGAGAGTGAAGCCTGTCACAGTTGCATATTTCCTGACTCAGTCTTTTTGATCCCGTTATCCCCCTCATACTGGGATATTTAATTGGCCACACTAAATCTTTCAAAAAATGGGTGCCCATGTCCAGGGCACTACAGCACTTCTTTGCACCTCTGTTGCATCACCCTGTTAACAATTCTGTTCTCCCTTTAAAATTTATCTATGTGTATGTTGTTAACCTGGTCTGTGTTGAGTGTGTCTTCACATTTTATCAAAATCTTCCTAATTGCTGAGAATACTAAATGTAACTGGTGCTTAAATAGATTATTGAGTTTGATAGGGATAGTTCAGCTGTCAGCAGTGCCTGCTGATATTTCCCCATGCCACTTTCTTTTCCACCTTTTGATGGTTACAGTAAGCCCCCTTTTCCACGTTTTTGTTGATGATTTTCTGACATTTTCTTTACTGTATTTCAGTGCACCATAATCTTGTCTCATTCGCAGCTGATAAATCCATGCCATACTTTATCTCCCTCCCTTCTGCCCAATTTTCTGTCTCTGCAGCTTTGCACTTTATTACATCAACCTTTGAATGAGTCTGTGGTTGTCAAACTTGCTCTACTGTTTAACTGTCTTTTGTAAATACATCAAAGCCAGGTTTTTCATGCTCCAGCCTAAGCAAATATCCATAATGAGACAGTTTAAAATGAAAATTTTACCATCTTGACATGTTATTTGTACCAATTCTGAGCGGGTGATGAAATCAGGTCCCCTGTAATTAACACATTTAATGCTCTTTTAAGTTTTTCCTGAAATAAAATGGGATGTAGTTGTTTTCATTTCTCCCAGCAGTGCCTGTGTGCTTCTCCTTACTGCTGACAATTGAGGTAAAGTGTTTTAAGTGTCTTCTAAGTCACCTACACTGTCTTTTGCCTTTAGCTTATTCCTGCTTCTGAGCACTGTCCCAGTATACGTTCTGTTCTATTCCTTCTCAGAGGTTATGAAACACTCCTTTTCCCTGCTTCTCTTAGTTCTCTTCATAGGCTCTAGCTCAACCTGATTTCCAGCAATTTTAATGAATCCTTTAAAGTTATATTTGTCCTACTATTCCTTTTCTGTAGTGGGAGGAAAGAGTTAAGATTGTATAACGTAAATTAAGAGAAAAGCAAGTAGAACACACACTCCATAATGTTGAATAGACATGAAATATTTTGAAATGGATGGAGAAGTCTCCATTGGCTTCAGTGACTTACCGATCAATTCATGCCAAAATGGCAAGTGGGAGCAGGTTTATGAGTGTTTACCTTAAGGTTTTAGAAATTAACATGACAAAAAGTAAAACAGAAATCTTTAATAGAGGAAATAAAGGAAACTCAATATCTTATGTGGCAAAAATAAAGGGCTTTTCATTATAGTAGCAGGGTTTGATATTTGTTGTGAAGGGTAAGTTCAGAGTCTTGTTCGTAACTTTTCCAAAATAATGCTTTCAAGAAGAGTTATTTGAGATAAATGTGACCAACTTATAAGTCATACACTATAGAAAACTTTAAAAGGAGTGTAAGCTTATTCCACAGAATTCTCCCTAGGTGGGCAGAATGCTGATAATAACAGTGTACAAAGAATTTTTTTTTCCTTTAAGAAGCATCCTTGACATTGTGGGGAAAAAACCTACAGAAAATATGATGTGCTGATCAAGAGTAAGATTTTTATCTGAAAGAATTGTCAAAAATTCTAACACTTTATAAATTTTTCATAAGTTATTCTATATAAATCAGTACCCACGTTGATTATGTGATTATTGACTGGTGTTGAAGTCTTAACCTTAGTTTTCTGTTTTTTAAAATAAAATCCAGGTTTATTTGTCTATAAACAGTATTAACACTTTTGATTCACCTACATCACATAAAGTTTTCCACTCAAGTGGAAAAAAAAAAGAAAAAAGGAATGAAGAAATAGGGTCTTGAAACCTTCATGGTAATGTAGGCTCTTAGGGTGATCAATTACCTCAAGCTTTAAGTTGTTTGGAAAAAACACTTGCTCAAGTTGTTTTCCCATCCCAGAAGAATTTTTTAAAAGCACCCCTCTCACCTAAAAGGGCAAGTGAAAAGTTTGATTAGGAGATATCCCACCCAATATTTCTGGGGTTATTCGATTATCTTGGGCCCCATTTCAGGTTTGAGGCATGGATTACATCCCATACCATGTGGAACGTGGTGCTTTAGGTCTTGCTGAAATGAAAGAATGTGAAATAAAAACTGTCAACGGAAAGTAGTTTGGGGGCTTGGTCTCTGAGTAAGGTCATCTGAGAGGGAAGTGTTCAAACCACACACTAAGCTTAGGAGGAACAAGTCACTCTGGTGGTGGACACAATACTTTGAATGATGAAAAATTACAGTGTTTCCTATCAAAGCTATTTTTCTTCCAAGTGTCACTATGGGAGAGTATTACTGACTCATGTTTGCATCCGTTTGCAGGAATCTCGGTGGCCTTTCTTATTTGGAGCAATCGTTGTTCCATCGTTGATACAAGTCGTGATTCTGCCTTTTCTTCCCGAAAGTCCCCGGTACCTCCTACTTGAAAAGCATAACAGGAGCAAGGCAGAAAAAGGTATGATAATGTTACTTCTTTGCAATAAAGGGTGCTTATTGTAGGGATTCAGGCTGGAGATACCTGGTTCTGATACCACACTAGAAGCAGAATATTCTCATAGGAGAGAATCTCTTGGCAAAAATTTTTCTCGCCTTTTCAGTTTGTTTCTGTATGTATAAATATAGCTGTAGCTTTGAAGTTTTTATAAATTAAATTCTCCAGTAAGGTAACTTATATAACATCATACATGGTGATACAGAACTAACCGAATCATCCTGCTGTTGTGTGGCAGCCACTCTATGCAGGGTTCATTTGGAAGTGAAAGATGATTTCAGTCATCATGACTCTCCCTTATCTACCGTCTTTGCGCTGGGACTAATAAAAACACAGATTCGGTTGCTGGGGTTTTTTTCCCCAGTAGTGACTTTGTTTGACCCTGTGTTCTGTAACTCAATAACCTTTGTTGATCTAATAAAAACCCCATACATCTGTTTAACTGAAAAATTCCAGCACTTCCATATTACTTCAGCTTCACAGACACAGAATATTTTGTCCTTACTTTAGATACCAGGTATAAAACTATTTGCTTGTGTGATCACAGTCGCTGCATTCTTCACCCCAATAAATTTACTATGGTCCCAATACAGCTGAAAGAATGTTAAAAATTTGTTTTAGCTTATTATAACAACATATGAAAAACAGAAGTCTACAAAAAAGGAGTCTGATTGTAATACCAAAATACCAAACATAAGTTTGAATATGAACTTCATTTGAATATGACCCTTAACATTTTCAGTCATGAACCAGTTGCTTGCAAAATTACTTGTAAAGTATGTATCAACACCTGAAATATAAATTTAATAATCTTTTAGCATGAAATTAATGCAACTCTATCCAGTTTCTTCTATTTTGAATCTAAAAATTGGCCTTTTTTGTTCTGAAGGGCCCTCTGAAAAAGAGATAGCACACTAATGAAGAGTCTCAATTTGGTGTTGAATGAAGAATTCTATAAATGTTGGAGCCTCAGACAGAGATACAGTTCAATGCTTAAAAATAAAAAAAAGAGCCCAAAAGCATCAAGGTTTTGGGAAGAGTTCTTAAACTTCATAGAGTCAGCAGAGTTTTGAGGAGGCAGAGAACAGCTTTTCCAAGGACCATGAAGGAAAGGGCTGCCCTGCCATCTGTGCTCAGAGCACTCAGCAGGGGTGCAGGACCCAGCTCGGGTTGGCTGTTGGGTGGAAACTTCTGCAGCACCATGTCAGGGCAGGGAAGAAATGCTTTTGGGTGCCAAGTTTAAACTGGCTCGTTTCTGCCTGATAAAACTGTAGATATATTTCCAGAGCTATGGCTGGCAAAGAGTCTGCATCTGCAATGCTATTGCATAATGTCACACTTGCTATGAGGAACTATTGAAAATCCTGCTACACTACCTGGAGACCTCAGCACTGACAGTGAAACTGGGCCTCTCACAGGTAGAGTTTCAAAATTATAAAACATGGCAGTAAAATAACACCACCTGCCTTGAAATTCACACCATTTACTGTTGCTGGTAATGTGCTAACTGCATTCTGGGATGTTTTCAGCATACATGTTTTGAAAATAATTTGAAATCTAATCCAGAGGCAGTGGAGGTAGGTTTTGGAGTAGAAGGCTTCAAGAGAACAGTTGCCTGGGGAAATGAGCTTTAGCTGCTGGCTTGCTGATTACAAGAAGATGGCTTTTATGACCCATCCTAAGGACTATCAATATAGATACTCTGAGAAAAAAGAGACAACTGATATCAAAAGTTTTCAAACTGCATATGAATATATGCTTTTGGACTTTATAAATTCTAAAAGAAAATACTCAATTCTGAGATATGTTGTAGTACACAGTGTAACTCATTTTGAGTGTAGTCTACAGTGGAATTCAAAAAATAGGAGAGTGAATCAACAATCAAGACAAATCATCTGGATATTTGCATTATCAGCAGAAATGGGGGAGGAAAAGTCTATGTATTAAGGAGACTGGAGGAGTTGTGATTTACTAAAATGTCCTTCTGCTTATAAGTCATATAATGACAAAACAGAATTCTTCATTTTTATGATGACTGCAGTAATGCTTTTAAATTATTTGCCTCTTAACTTTAATCTGCATATTAATATTGGAAATTTGCAACTTTTTCTACTGACTAAATCTCTTTTCTTTCCCTTAATGGATCAAGGGTAGTCATGCAAATATATATTTCACTGTGGATTATACCTTGTCAGAGAAATATAAAACTATTATTTGCAAAAGGTCTGCTGTATTTAAAGCAGATGACTACGTTAGTCTCTATGAAATACTCTAAAGTATCCATGTATGTCAAAGCTCCTAAAATGGAGCTGACAACATTAATCTTCCTAATTGTTTTAGAGCACTACATTATCTCCAGTGAGATAATGTAGGTCATGGAGTTTCCTCCAAGTTTTGCCCCTTCTTTCATCCTCTCCTTTTCTTCTCTGTCTCAGCAGAAGGGGAAGGACCAAAACGTGTTGTGTAAACAATGAAAAAATGAAGGAATGAGGGCAGAGGGTTAGAACAGAGAGGCATCATATGCGAGCCTAAACCACACCACTATGAGAGAAGCTATTCTTTGGGGCACAGATAAGTGAGGTCTCCTGAGCCCCATTAGCAGGGTTTTTCCCTGTCCCCTGCTTTCCCCTTTCCAGCAGTGCAGGCAGTGCACGCTGTGGGTGGCTGAGCCCATGTCCGGCTGGTCGGACATACGGACACCCTGCCTGACCTGCTGCTGTCTGCTGCCAACAGCAGCACTGACAGACGAGCTTGGCTCATCTTCCTGGAGGTTACCACCTTGTATCCTACTCCTTGAGACCCAGAGAAACTGAACTCATATTCCTGACTCACTGCTGAATGTGGGAGAACTGATCCATGTGTTTTAGGGAGAGAACAGTCCACTGGAACAACAGCATAATCTGTAAACCTGCTTTGCCCAAGAAACTAAGTCTGGTGATGAAGCAAAGGCAGAACCATCCTAGCTCCTCTCCCAAGTCCCATAACTAATATTCTTCTCATTTGATAAGAACAGGAGGGAAGAATTTGCCTAGCATTTAATTGATGTGTTCCTTCTTCTTAATCAAGGCCAGACAGCAGAGGAGAAATGAGTATTTAAGTGGTTGAAGAGAAGGACTTTGGAAGGATACTGTGAAAATAAAGAATGACAGGGATAGAAATAGAAAGAAAAAGAAAAAAACTGCTGCTATAATTACGTCAGTTTATCATCCAAGTTCTAGGACAGTAAAACAGGGATTTCACATTAGCTGTCTATTAGTTGCATGCCAAGTGCACCCTTGATCTGTGAGTATCACAATGATGTAATACAAATAAAATCAGTAGTAGTGATAAAATGGAACATTGGTTATAACTATTAACATTGCTTATAAACACTTGCAGGTGGAGAGTTGAGGTGTCTTTTTTGAAGTGCACTGTTACAAGAGAAGACTCTTGCATTTTCTATGCAGCTACAGTAGCAGGTCATGTAAATCAATAATGGAATTCAGCTGGTATCCCAGCTTGCCAGAGAACAAGAATATTGTTGTGTCTTAACGGTCAAACAACTTGGATAAAATGTCACAGCAACATCTGTTGGTGACATATAAAATCTCTTCATCTAGTGTGTTCGGTCATACATTAAAAGTCCCATGGTTATGAAAGAAGTATTACAATAGGTATAGTGAGAAGCATAGGTTTAAATTTTTAGAAAGATGGATTAGGGTTGATACCTTTTCATGTGACAAAAGAGCAAGACCACTCCTGATTTAAAAAAGCAGGTAGCCAATTTTTTACAAAGCCCTTCAGGGGGCCCACATGGACTGGAGAGGTATTAAACCCAAAGTTACAGCAGGAACAAGTTACTGCAAATCCCGTGATTAAAATAAGTTGTTATGACTGACAACAAACACGTATATGATTTATTTTTGTTTCTCTGTGGGTTTTGTATGTCTGTAAGGATTATAAAATATTCTTACTGAAAAGAAAGAGAAAGCCATGACTACTACACTTGCTGACTTATGGTAAAGGCTTCATCTCAGATGTTTGCCTGCCAAAAGCTGGAGTGATTGTGGTATGTCTGATTTGCTTTTAAACTTTTCTTAAACCTCCTGTCTTTTAGAAAGGACATTAGGTCATTGGACCATTAATAAAACTCTGTTTACCAATTCTTGTGTTATTTTAGGACAGCGTGTATATGTTTTGTTTTATCTGTACATCTTGGCTAGTTTCAGGTGAACCTGAGCAGGCCTACTGATGTGTGTAAAACCACACATACAAACAGGTAAAGATGTAATCCTCAACTGGATAATAACTCCAAAAAGATCTGTGTGTTCTTTACTTAGAAGAAGAGGCGGGTGGCGTGTGGGAAAAGCCTAAAGTCATTTGCCTGCAGTTAGATTTCCTGAGATTTTTTCTTAAATTTTGCTATGCTGCATGCTGGTAGATAATCAATATTTTTCTAGATTTAAATAACATTATTATACTTACATCTCTTCTCGGAAGATACACCTGAATTATTCTTCTGGATATTAAGTACTCTCATAAAATTAGTTTATGAAAATAACTATTAGTTCATTTTGTAAATTATTTCTGTGTTGACATAGTGTTATTTCAGGGAAATTTCTACTGTCTTCAACAGTGGCCAAAGAAGTTCTGCTGTTTAAGCTGAACTTAGACAAAGACGTGTGAGACAGCGTGACACTGGATTTAATATAATTAGTCATCAGGAAAGTGAATGTGTCCATGGGAAACAGATGACAATAATACTCACACAGCATATTTTAATGTTTTGTCTGTTTCTTTTCAAAGGATAAGCCCAAACAAACTTTGACCACTTCTCTCTTTTTCTGCCCCCTCTTGCCTGGTACCAGCTTTATACTGTAAACCGCTCAATAGCATTTTGGTCTTTTAAAAGTTCATCTCAAAGTTCACATGCTAATTCTGTTGATAACAACTGCTTTTTTTTTGCACAGTCCGGGAAGTACTATAGTGGAAAAAGAATTAGTAATTCCCTATGTAGGTGAGATGTTGAGTGTCCATCTTCAGTTAATTTAAAGGCCTGATTGGTTTTAGAGATGGTACCAGCTGACTTTTTTCAGATATTTGAACCTCTTTCAGGTGCTTCACATTCACTTAGGTGAGATGAATAAAAATTGGTGGCATAAATTGAAGGGTTTCTTGACTTCTTTCCCCTTGAATGGAGCCATCCAGTTCTTTTCCTATATATGAAGGCAGTATTCCAGCTTTTGAAGGCTGAGCTTCTATAACCTTCTGATCCAAGGGAATTAAATAGGAATCTGGAAAGTTTTTAAAGTTTCTAGAACTGCAACTCCTTAGATGTTTCAAGTGTTACATGAAAATAAGGCTTCCCTATAGAGAGAAGCAGCCAGTCACGGAGGGAAATGAGTCATTGCAGCGAGGAGAGGAATGACTGCTGTGCTTCTCAGTGCCAGTAATGCCAGGGTTTAGAATGTAAAGCTAATAAATTGAACATCACACATTGAAAGATTTTTGAGTTTCCCTATCTCCCTACTAATGCAGAATTTATTTCCACATTATTTATATATGAAATTGTGATTCTTATGGTACTGAAAAACTGGTAATGGAAGAAAATTAAAGATGTCGAGTAGCAGGAAAATGTTTTTCCAAGACAGTTGGGTGATGTCTATTCAAAACTATGCATGTATAGCATAGTAATTTCTTAGCATTTCTTGACTTGTTGGTAATTTTAAGCATCAATCAAAGTTGCCTAGTGGCATTTACATCTCTTTACCTAATGTCATGAAGGAAAGAAGAGAAATTGGGTGTCTATGTTTTTCCTGCCTTGTACTTGACAATTTCAGTAACTGCAGTTTTTTAGTTCCTGGTCCCCCTAGAAATACAGCAAGGTCCCTTGTGCAAAAAAGACAGATTGCTATCTTCTTTACTTGACTGCACCTATATTTTTGACTTGTGTGCCCTAAAGTAATTCTGAGGATTCTAAGGACAGGAAAAATTAAGAAAATTGTGCACTGACCTAATTTACACTGATAAACTAGATGCTTAAAAATCTGAGAAAATCCTTTCATGGAAGACTAAGGTGATATATGTCTGGTTGTTCTCATCTTTACCTGAATTTTTCTTGATCCACATTCTAATTGTACTTGGGAAAGTGTAATTTCAGCATGAGACATTGACTTAGACAATACCGTAGGCACACATTGTTCTAATTTTACATTTCTTATCACTAGCTTTAAATACATCATGCTCATTAAAATGAGTGTTTAGCATGTGATTTATTTAAAAATGGGCAATAACACAGGACAAAATTGAGCAGCTTAAAGTTTTAGTTCTGGGGTCTCAATTTGTTAATTCATTTCTGGTTGTACAGCCTGTGTGAAAAGATAAATCTCCTGTTTTACTGAGAGATTTAAAAATTCTGACCTCTCCTCTCACAAGAGAGAAACTGGTTATCAGAATATATGAATGTTATGAATTGACTCAACACCCAGAGGTGGTTCATCCCTTAACAAAATCATTCTTCTTGTTAAGCAGAATCATGTGGAGCCCATTAAAATGAATTCCAAATGCTAAGTGCCTCAGAAAAACTTGGCCCAGAGCTCAAGATAGTTCCCTGCACCGCCAGACCGTGAGCCAGGCAGAATGTGCAGCCTTGTGCATACACCAAGGTGTCAGAGAGGGATGCTCTGGGGAGGCCACCAGGTCATTTGTGTGACCTACTCCTCACAACAATGAAATGCCACTAATTGGCCTTTTCACCTACTGGGAAAAGATAAAATTTTGTAACTTCACAATCTAAATAGAGTCTGGATGTATTAACCATGACTAGTCAGTATCTCTAGTTTTCTTGACCATCAAAGTGCGTTTTATGATCCAAAGGTGTGTAAACATACTGATATATGTGGTCATTTGTTTATAGGCAGTGTTATGCAAAGCTGTGGATAAGAAAAATTGATTTGGCTCTTAGGTGAACTAAATGAACTTATTCATTTAAAAGAAATAACAATTTTAAGTGACCTGCTGTGTAAAGGATTGTTTTGAGTGTTAGCATCCTACTGGGTCGCAAAGCCTTGTTGCAGGGGTGTTTGTAATGTCATTGTTTCTCTGCAGTCACTCTGACATGATGAGCATTTTAAACATCTCTTAAAATGCCAACCCCTGGGGTATGTTCATTAGATTGAGACAAAAGTATCACCTGCATAGACAGTATCTGTCAAACAAGGTTGGTGGAGACACATCACATCCAGTTGGAGGTATCTCTGTCTTGGGGGAGGTGTGAGGTGGAAAGCCTGTATTATTCAGAGTGGAAGGATATTTCAGTAAGCTATCAGTGTGCAATACTAAATGGTGTGTTTCTGGGAAGATGAGGCTGGTTGGTTGCTTACATTGACCATGTAAATTTGTTCCCATGACTCCAGCATTGACAAATATGAAGTCTTGAACTGCTCTGGGTAATTATTTCTAATTTTAATCACCTTGACAAAGTGAATTCTTGTCTATACGCTAGTAAAAACATGAGGTAATATGAAGAGTAGTAGTTATTCCTTTCCAATGTCTGCCTTTTCTTGGTTTACCAGACTTATATGCATTTTTACATCTTACTACTTCTCTATCCAATCTATCTCCAGCAATGAAGCCAGCTATACTGTTAGGCTGCAAAAGTAGCCAAGTCAAATAATGTTCAGAGATGCTTTTGGTAATAAATATTTTCAAGTCACACAGGGTTTTCACTCTTCACTGGACCTTAGGCTGTATTATATATGAAGTAACATAAGAGAGATCCTGTAGGGAGACAAATAATTTATGGTTTTGTTTCAGTTTCTGAGCCCAATAGCAGGGATGCACCAGATCACATCCAGAGCAGAACAATATCATTGGCAGAAGAATAATTAAGTTGTAGCCCATGTATGCCTCCTGTTTGTGCCAAACATTTCCATTTTAAAGAAGCAGGACAGTTATAAACGCACACAGTGCCAAGTGTTTGGCCTAAAGTACATGTCCTCTCTTTGTAGCATTTCAGAGGTTCCTTGGGAAAGATGACGTGTCTCATGAAATAGAAGAAGTTTTGGCGGAGTCTCGAGTCCAAAGAAACACCAAGCTGGTGTCAGTTGTTCAGCTCCTGAGAACGCGCGCGGTGCGCTGGCAGATCGTGACCGTGGTCGTCACCATGGGCTGCTACCAGCTCTGTGGGCTAAATGCTGTAAGTGTCCTTCCTCAGGCCATGGCACCTCCTGGGGAGCTCCTTTCCTTTGTAGCAATGTTTGGGTTATACCATTTACCAGCCTCTATGAGTTCCCTTTTTTGGCTCTTTCTTATTAGTAATGACTCTGTGAGAGCAGCATGTGGGAAGATCCACAGAAATCTGTGTTGCTTGGGGGCTTTTAAAACAAAAAATTTTGAGGAAAGCCATGTTGTGTTAACTTTGAAGGAATACGTGAAAAGGTAGAAGAGATCAGCAAAGGAACAGCACGCAGCTTTCACTTCTGATACTCAGATTATCTGTTTCTGGATATGCCCCATGCTTATTCAGAGTTTTTTCAGTAGACATTTCAGCTTGGACTCATTCAGTTCAGTACTTACAGAAGCCATCAAAACTTCCTATAAGTGATTTTAAAAGGTCGCACTGCATATTTGAGTTTTTGTTGCTTCAATATTCCTGTCTTGGATAGTGAAGCAAAAGAGGGAAAAGACATAAAACAGTGAATCCTATTGACCATTAATATGTCTGGGGCTAATGGATATCAGAAGTCTCCTTCACCATCTATCTGGGCCTATATGAGAAGGTCACAGGACAGTTTAGGTTGGAAGATCCCTCCACCTGGTCCAAGCCCTTACTTAGAGCAGGAATGACTTCAGGGTTGTCTCAGGCTACTGTGGGCCTTGTGCAGTTCAGTTTTAAACATAGTCAAGGGTGAAGAGTCCATAACCCTCCTGGGCAACCTCTGCGAGGTGTTTACACCACTTACACTGTGAAAAGTGTTTTCTTTATATCCAGCTGGAACTATCCTTGCTGCAGCTTGTGGCATCTAGCTTAGATGGTTTATGCTGCACAAAACAAATATTCTCATGAAGCACCTCAAAGGGAAAGGGTTTTTTGTCATAGTTCAAAGGCATTACTTGCTTATATTTAAGAAAAGCAATATTGTCGCTGCTGCAAGGAACTCTTGCTGTGCTCTGCAGCACACTCCAGCTGGATTTCCCCCCAGGGCTAATAAGTCTATGTGCTTTTTTATCTGTGAACACTAGCTCAGGCTTATCTCAGGTATCTCTGTAGATTTAAGACTACAAATAAAAGTAATTTGTCCAAGGCCATTTTAAAGATTAATGCAATTGGAACTCTGGTATCTAGAAGATTTTTATAAAATACTAGGAGGAAATTAGAAGAGTTTTTTCATCCTGTGGGGTAAACTATAATAATGTTTGTATAGGTAGTGTCTTCTTCTAATGGTAGGATTTCAGTGCTAATGGCAGGTTATTTTATTCCTCATTGTGGATACATTTTTGCGGAAAAAACCCACCAGAATTATCTTGTCATCCAGTCTTTTTAAGATTTATCAAAACATAAGGTAAAAAAATGACACTTACAGTAATAAACAGACTGTTCAAATAATGGAGCACATTGTCTATAAAAAAAGGTCACAGCTAAATTTTCAGGTGAAATGGAAGAGTTTTGTGACTTTGAGGATACTTAATAGTTGATAGAAATTGTCCAGTATTCTGTGGTAGAACAAAGCCGCACTCTTATGGCTTAAGTGAGAGTGTGGTTGGATAGTCAGACATGTCCAGTCCAAAATGGATGCCAGAGTTATTTAAAAGTGTCATTGGATGGACACTTTCTGAAAATATGCCTCATAAAAACTGTCTTTGTCAAGAAACCTGTGTGTTGAGTTGGCTATTTCGAGCCTTCCTTTTTTATTATTACTTTTTTTCTCCTCTCGTGCAATGTCACCAAAAAAAAAAAAAAAAATCACACAAAAATTGTGTTCTGAAATGGATTACTTAAACAGTTGTTAGTAACAGTTAACAGTAAAACCAAGAAAATTAAAAGAGAGGTCAAGAGAAATAGCTGGACCACTTGATTAAGAGACCAGGCTTTGAAAACTTGTCTCTCTTGCTTGACTTTCCTGGCTGATGCTGCTTAAGTCACCCGAAGCTCCAAGATGAGAGGACAGGTCTGGGTGTGACAGATACTGGTAAACCTGGGTCTTGGTTTGCCTGAGTGCATCTGAACCAACCTGCTGGGTGTGAGCCAGCATCAGCCAGGTTTTGCTGGCAGGGAAGGCTCCTTCTAACTCATTTGCTTTGTCTGTAGTACCCTGTTAGTCAGTCTGGTCTTTTCCACAACTGCCATCTGGACAGGGCATATGGGAAAGTTGGATTCCTTTAGGCGAATGTCTCAAGTTGTTCTCCAGGGAAATTGCCAACTGGCAGATTTCTGTAATCATCCTGCTGGTACCTGAGAACACTTGCTTCTTCTTAAGGATTTTACTTCAAATAAAAATTTGTTTTGATTAAAACAGTACATTTGTTTATTTCCACATGGAACAGAAATCATGGTGAAGCTCCGATCATGTTAATGTTTTCAATTACAAAAAAATACCAGACAGTCTGACCTATACTGACATAAATAAATGATTTCCTATTAGTCTCTTTTACTCTGTTAACATTTATCTGATACATTTAAGCCATAATAAATTTATTTACCCTCCACCATTTTATCTCAGTTCTGGAGAAGTCACAAAACTATGGTGAAGTTTTCACTGGTGATACTTTTTCATATCAAGGAATACACTGCACAACATATTGTTCTAAGGGAGTCATTCCCTAAGTGGGATCCCTAAGCTTCTGTGAGGCCTGTTCTTAATGCTGTATTTTGGGTACAAAGAAATTATTCCGGGATGATCTGTGGAACAATGAGTGTTTTCAACATGCAAAAGATCTGTCATGGTGTGTGCTTCACAGCTGGTGTGGAGAACATCAGGCAGTGTAGGAAGGGGTGAGTATGCAGTGTGCCACAGCCTGTGTTGCTGCTGTTGCCCATTCTGTTTTTGAGCCCTCTGTACCATTTTCTGCGGCTCTTTCATTCAAAAACGTTTAACCCAATCATTAGATAATTTTCTTAGCTGATGAAATCATTAGCTAACAAAAACCATGTTAGAAAAATAACTTAAGGGAAATTAGAAAAGTGATCGTTAGCCTAGCAAATTTGCCAATTTATTTTTGGACTGCTACAGAGAGTAATAAGTCTGCGAATCTCATCCTGGTTCTGCTCTTCCAGTTTTTTAATCTTATTATTAGTGGTCAGTTATGCTCTTCTGTGAAACCTCTTGCAAAACATCTTATGTTCTTGTTGCATTCTGGCAAATTTCATACATGAGTTAATGGCTTTAGTGGCTCTTTGGCCTCTTTCTTCTCTTTTTAATTGTACGTTCCTGCAATGTCTCAGTCATTCTTAGAAGATTAGCTGCTATACAAAACTGATATCATGGATGAAATGCCTAAATTACATGTTTTCTAACTTCACTGCACTAAATCAATCTTGTAACTTGTAGCATGAAGAAGAACATTATTTTTATCACAGTTTTTGTGCTCCTTTGTTCCGCTTATATACTGTATAAGTATATGGGAAGTGAATACATTGTCAGAGTACTGGGTCCCCCCAAAATTATGAGTGGGCATAAACATTTCAGAGAGAACTGGGAACTGATCCTTGGTTTTGTTTGTCTGTGCCCTGTGTCAGCAGGGCAGTGCACCATTAACTCCAGCATGTGCTACACAAAGGCAGATTACTTCATGTAGAGAAGTTTGTTGCTATCATTTCTCATCACTGCATCTCTTCTGGTGAAAGCTGATGTGCCAGCAGTAGGCATAAGTCTTCAGTCAGTTTCTCTTTATCTGTAAGGTGATAAGGTGACTTTTTACTCCTTGGTGTGTTATTTTACTTGGGGTTTATGTAATATGAGTCGGATTTTCTTCTTTGACCTGGGACAAGCAGCTTTGCTGAAGGGCTAGTTGGGAATTTAGAATTACTTTTTTTTTCTTTTTACAAAACTGCTGAGTTAGTTTCTTGACAAACAGATGTAGCAAGTGCATAATATACTGGCAGGTAGCAGGGTTTCCTCATGTAGTCATAACACTTCCATCCATCAGATAAGTCTTGTATTTAGCAATGCTTTCCCTGTTAGGGCTTGTACCAATGAGAGCATATCGAAAAAAATATACTGCTACTTTAATGTTTAGTGCCATCTTTATCTAGGGCTTTGAATTTTGTTGTCACAAATAAATTACCTGTGGTTTAGAACTTTATTTTCTTTTGATAAGCAGTTATTTCAACCATTTTTCATTTCATTCTACTAAATCAATTATCTTCTTGTCTCCTCTGCTTGCATGCTTTTGGCAGCCAAAATCTTTGGCTAGTTCTTTCCTGTCACCTTGAGTCAAACATAAATATATGGTTTTTGAGCATAGTTGATGTGAATAGGACTCTGATGTTTACCAGGCTTGCTATTTTAGAATGTTGCCACTATATATTCTCTGCCTGGGTATTATCACTGCTGGATATGGTTTTACTGACTAAACATGATTGACTTCCTCCAAGTCATACAACCTATATTTCTGTCCATTAGTGACAGCTACTTCAAGCCTATGATTAATTTCGTCTTAAAAACAGCATTTTATTTTTCCCCAAGCAACTCTAATCTTCAATGTATGTTTTCTTTTTGTGGATAATAAAGAGAGATTGGGGGGATGGCTTGACTGCAGATGTCCACACTCCAGTAAGATTAAAGCAGAAATAACACCTCATGCCTTCTGTCCAAAAATGAGCAGCTTCTTCAGTGCCTCACAGCATCTCTTTCCTGTTTTCTCCTCTGTTGTTACATGCTATTGAAGTATTCCATAAAGCTACACGAACCTGCTTGGTAAGCCACACAGAACCTATTTGTATCCTGTTGTTCAAGCTTAAAGTGAGTTTCTTTGATTTACTCCTAAAGCGAATTAAGCTAAATTGAGTTGAAGCTGTTTGTAATTCTGCCTGCGTCTGCAAGTGGAACTACAGCAGCATTGTGCCTAATCCACCTGGAATTTGCACTTTCCCTACACCTGTTGTCCTGTTTGGCCCCTGGTGATTTGGGAGTGCTCAGAATTCTAACAAGTCTCACCTTGAGCAGATTAGATGGTTGAACCGAATACTGATATATTGTAGTTCAGCCTATAATGATTAATAACTCACTTTATTCTCTCTGATACAGATCTGGTACTACACAAACAACATCTTTAGTGAATCTGGGATCAGTCGTGAAACAATCCCTTATGTTACACTAAGTACTGGTGGTGTTGAGACTCTGGCTGCTGTTTTTTCTGTAAGTATACCTATAAAAATCCATTAGCATGCTTGATATTGAAATAATATTAGATTTTATTTTCTTATACAGCTTAAAATATAAAAAGAATAGTATGTTGATTAAGTGTAATGGTTGATAACACAATTCAAAATACTATTTCTAATTTTAATCCTAAACCAAATTTTTTTCCTGGAATATTCTTTTGAGATGCTCATTAATTTTAGATCCATAAAAGGAACAGAAAAGGTTGGTATGTCCTGCAGTGCTTTGTAGGTATGAAAAGGAAGAAGGCAGAAGCAGCAAGTGCCAGAGTATATTAAGTGGTAACTCATAAATTAGTCTACCTGGTAGAACAACCTTACCTGGTAGCAGCTTATTCACATCTCAGAGTCTTCTTGTGTGCCTGCTGGGCAGCAGTGGTGCTGTTCAGAGAAGGCTCAGGCACAGTACAGCTACAGGTGTTCAGTGTGGCTGGCAGAAACAGCCACCCAGGGAGGTGGAAGAGTAAAGCCAGCCTGCTAGAACAGGGGAGTCCCATGTGGTGCTCAATTCTGCTGCCTTACTCAGGACAGGCATCCTTTCCTAACACACGAGCTCCAGAGCAGGTCCTTTGCTCTGCTCTGAATGTAGAGGAAGAAGTTAACAGAAAAACTCATCCCTGCACAATTTTTCTTTCCTATTTCAAAATGGACAAGCTGACTAGGGAAAAAAATACACTAAATGAGCAAACTAAACCTCCAAGTTTTAGTAGGTGATTACACAATTAATTGCTAACGGAAATACATTTATGTTTGCACTGCAATAAATAAGAAGCAATGGGAGAAGTCTTTGGAATTGAAAGTTGCAAACAAGCGAGCAGTCCTCTCTTTGTTAGAATTTTTTCTTCATAGATTCTATACCAACTGTATTTGAACAATACTGAACACAGAAGCAAGCATTTTTAAATGTCAGAAGAATGGTTTTGGAAAAAGTCATTTTCAGTGGCAGAGTAACTGTTTGTGGCCTACAAAATGTTAAACTAAATCCAGCTATCAGGGATGTTTTCTTATAGTCTAGGACACGAGGACTCTACAGGGTCACAAATATCTTCTTCTGATGTTTGTGAATTTCCACAAGTCTATTATTGGCTATTTTTTTTTTTTTAAATAAAAGAGACTTTGGTGTTATGATTCATTTTAATAGGTAGAAATAGAGAAATATGAAAGTGTCTACCTCTTACAGTTTCTTCTTTGTGATACTGCACACATGCTTCTTTAAGATACATGGAAAAATAATAATTCTTCCACTGATTTAAGTGAAGAATACACCTCTTTTAAGTGAAAACAAATGATAATTACACGGAGATGATTCCATGATATTAAAGCCATTCTATAAATAGGGCCTGTTATCTTTTCAATTCCTTCTGTGCTGTCAGTTTGTGGGGCTTCTTCAGAGCACACTCTTCATACATAATGAGGTAGATGGGTGTGCTTTGGCTCCTGGTATGTGTGGTAACTTTTTGTACTCAAGAGGAGGTTTTTTTAATACTTTTTCTGTTAATGCTACCTGCTGTGCCTCTGGAAATGCTAATGTACCAATATCTCTGTTCCCTTCCAATTTCATAGTTCAAGACAGACTGCTTTTTAGCCCTAATTTTATTTCCTTAATCTTCTTAAATGTTTCATTGCTGTTGTTTAAAGGAACAACAACATGAATTTAGTTTTTCAGTTGAAGGTTTTGCAGCTTATTTATTTGAGTAATTTCCCATCAAATTTTCATGCCTAGTGCTGAGGACAGGGGATTCCTCCCTCTCCCAAACTCTCCCAATGTCTCCTCTTGACATTTTTTTAAAAATCTCTTTCACAGCCTTAAATGTTAAGCCAGGTGCATGCCTTTTGTACTACTCAGGGAAGAAACAGAAGAAAGCAAGAAGAGAACTTAATTTTCCTGGGGTTTTTTAATATGTTGTGTTTGCTAGCAGAAACCAGATTTTACTCACAGTAAACTCCAGGATTTCAGTAAAGGCAATCAGTTATAGAGGTACAGTTTCTGTCCTCTTAAATTAAATACCAATTAGAAATGTCCATTAGAAATCATGTACCATCTGTGATCATTATGGATATATTATGTGGTCATGAGATTGAGCCTCAGTAAGAATACTTGGGTATTGATGACCTCCACTGATGAGACCCTTATGAATGCCAAAGGAAAGCAGTGAAATAGAGATGTATTTCATGGAGAAGCAAAGTAATGTTTAGGAGCTAAAATACTGAAACTGTGAAAAATTTTGGAAGTCTCCCTTTAATGCGTCTCTTGGGAGCAGCAGCACAATAGTAATAATGTTGATGTGGTCCATGAGGAAAGACAATTAATATTCCATCCTTTTCATAGCTCTGTATTGCCTCAGATCCATTGATATGCCCACTTGTAGCATGCTTTGCCTACAGCTCCATCCCTCTTCCTCTCCAGCAAAAGCCATATAAACTAAGACATTGAAAGATGAAACACGCATCATAATTTTTCTCTTATTCACATAATTTGGCTGCAACTTCTTCTTACACCAACACTTCCTAATTTACTTCATGAAATACGTGTGTTGTAGCATTGCATACCTGATGCCCTGGCTTCTCTCTAGGGAGACAATATAAATTTTCTGTATATTTTTTGGTTAATGATAGACAATTCCACCCATTGTATTTAACACAGATTTGATTTAGAGGACTGGCTAGACTTTTTAGTGGGGTGCCCATTAATTTCAATTTACTTCTGAAGTTTTGTATCCTCTGAAATGAAATACTGAATAGATTTACTACTCATAGACATGTTGCAGCAGCAAGTTACCTAACCTGATGCAATTCTTTGAAGCAGGATGGAATGTACCTAAATAATTCCCTGTGTTTATTAGAAGTCTGTTCTATAACTTCTAAAGTAAGTGCATACTACAAACTTAGTTATTCTTCAGTAAGATTGATTACTGTTGCTGTTTTCTAATTTTTAGTAATTCATGTTAATTTTAGTTGTTGTCTTACTCTTAGTGGGCAAAGAGAACAATTTTCCAGTGCCTTTCTTTAGCACAGCAGCAGGGTGAATGGAAAGGGAGATAGAAGTAAATGTCTGAAAAGATTCCTTCCCTCCTCCATGAAGCCAGCATAGAATAAAAGGGAATGTTATGCAAATGAAGCATCCCACATCCAATTTTGCCATCTGTGGCACCACATTTGGTTTTCTTATGATGTTCACAGAAAGAGTCTAGATGGGACTATATTGAGAAGACTGTGCCCTAAGTATTTCCTATAGGATGATGCATGAAGGTGTTACTAAAAGCCTGTGACAGAGACAAGCTGTGTGAAGCCTGGAATGAGTTAAAATACACTGCAGTACTAGACCATAAAAGAATGTAGGAAATCCTTTGCAGTATCACACAGAAGTCAGGGACACCAGCCTTCTTTAGCAAGATCATTTTAATCTTCTTCAGGATGTCATGGGAAAGGGCTCTTAGACTTGTTCTTTGTTTCTTTTACTGTTAATAGATCTCAATATAGAAGGAAATATTCCCTGCTCAGGGTATGGCACATCTTAAATAAAGGGTATTCCAGACACTTCCACAGGTGTTCTCATCTCCAACACATTTCCTCCTTGATATCTCCACTGAAAATCTGGGTCCACTGTGGTCAGAAGAGAAAGAAATATGTTCCAGTAGCAGCCAGTCTTAGCAAGTGAAAAAAATGAGGTGACAAATACTAGAATCTCGATTGTTCTTAGAAGTTATGTTAGAATCTGATTTTTAGTAAGACTTTTAATGCAGTCCCATGTGACACTGTTCACACTAAGTCAGAATCAGCCTTCACATACCCATAATTCCCAGTAGGATGTAAGTAGAGAGGGCAAGGATGGGGCAAACATGGCATTTCCCTCTATTTTTCCCCTCACCCTGACAAGCTGTTGCTCAAGGATTACCAGAACTTGAAGGTAATGTCTTGTTCTGTAGTAGCCAGTTAGAGACAGCAGCAGCAGCAAAGGGTTTGGGCATGCAGCGTCTCAGATCACGGTGCTTGTCAGCAGCCAGAGGCATTTGGGCATATTTTCTCTGCAGGGTGGATTGCAGAGAGAGACTGTGTTAATGCACATTGCCTTAGCCCACAAGGGACCAAAAGGATTGCTTTTAGGTAAAGACATTATTCCTTTTTAATTGTTTTAATACACATGGACTTTTGAATAGAGGAGGACTGCATGTGTTGAAGTAACTGTGTAGTGCCTTCCAGAAGAAAAAGTCTCATCATGAAGGTCTGCCTCACAACACCATTCCTAAGACCCAAGGTGTACATGGTTAAAGGCTGCATTTATGTAGTACAAATTCTTTTGTAGGATATATTCAGAAATTGAAAGTTTTGAAGATGTATCTCCTGCTGCTGAGGATTATGAGCATTGGGTTTGAGTAATTCTTTTATCAATCTATTCAGGAGGATCTGCATCGGAGCATTCATATATCATCATTAGAAAATAAGGCACCAGCCACAATAAGCTGTCACAGATCAAGGTTGAGATCTAGTCTGGCTTTTATAGCATAAACATGATAACTTAATGCTTTTAACAACTAAATCATCATTAGAAGGAGCTTTGCTTCAGAAATATCTCCATTTTACCGAAGGGACAGAATAGGAATAAGGAAGTGAGTGTTTTTGTGCTGCCCTAGGGGCTGTTGCCAAGCACTGCTGAGGCAAAAGTGGCTGGCTAAGGTAAGTCCTCACATGGGCTATGTCTTGGCTATGCTGGCCTTGGCAGGCATCGAGTATGGAGACCATCCTTAGTGAATAGAAAACTTCACTGCCAAGTGAAGATGATTAAGGATGCCTTACTGCAAAATACTTCAGACTGAGCTTAGAAATGTAGCAATCAATTCCATGCTTTACTGAGAGTAATCTTTAGACAGGTACCTGCAGAAGTTGCATAAGATCTTATCCTGTCATGGCTTTAATACAGATACAGGCAACTTGATGTGAGAAACTTGAAGACAAAGATTTATTTAAGGCTTGTGCTTATGTGGTCCAGGTTGATGCTAGACCTCTAAATTCCAATTTAGGTACTTACTTTAGCCCCCTTTTTTATTTTAAAATTAATAATTCAGACAGTAGACTAATGGATATATATCAAAATATGAATCAAAACCCCCTAATTTATAATTCTCAGTCTGCTGTTTCTCTCCTTTTCCTGGGCACAATACATTACACGTTGTGTAATAAAGTGATATAAATGAGGTTATCCATTTTAATCCTGATATTTAAAATGGAAATAACACAGTGTTAGCTTGCCATGTTAAATCTGAATCTAGTCACAGAGTCTTACTCAGGCCTTTATCCAAAATACATGAGAAAGAACGTGTGGCTATTCTTGACATTAACTTATAGAGCAAACTTCTTCACAGAACTGAGACATCAAGAAAACCTGACAGGATTTGCTTAGTATAATTTAGGGCCAGGGTATAAGTAGGAAATAGTATGCAGCAACCTCCTGTTTGGACTGCAGGACTTGCTTGCACATTCATTTTATCCAAGGAAGCTTGTCTGATCTATTTTAATGCACTCTGCTTTCATTATGTCAGCCCTGGTATCTGCAGCTGACTCAAGTGAAAAGGTTGACATTTGCTTCTTTAACTTTATTCACAAGTGTTTCCTGACAGAGGGGAGTAAGTTGTGTGAACTGTTAATGTAGTTTGTATATCAGTTGCCTTTTTATCACGAAACATTTGTGTTGTGAGAATTTTGGTTGCAATATTTTATACACATTTTCAGTAATTTCAGCTGTGTATCATGACTGGGTATAGGTTTCTACAAATGCATGTTTATGATCACACAGAAACAAGTATCAGCCTACACAGCCTAGCACATAACTCAGGTGTTGTTACAGAAAACAGCTGCAATGTTCTTCTGCTGTCTGTACTTGAGCATACACTGGATTTCTTGTTATTTCGTTTATTCTATTGTACAGTATATTTTGATTTGCTATACATCTTCAATAGGTAACAGTTACCAGTACATAGCAGTGTATGTAGCATTCAGAACTATAAATACTTGGAAACTGGTGAATCATCTTCCACTTCTTATGAGTCATAAGCATCTTAGTGGGTTTTGCAAGTGAACAAGTTTTGGATCTGTATAATCGTAACTAAAAAATTAAGTTTTTGTCTGTTTACAACCTCAAAACCAGCACTGTTTTCACCAGGGAAAGTTGCTGTTATGGAAGAGCAAGTCCAAACTGTCCTTCCTTACTGGAATTTGTTTTGCTTTGAGTTTTACAAGTGAAAACTATATATCACATTTTTCCCATGTTGTGTATGAGAGGCATCTATGAACTTTTTTCCTCTAAGAGAAGCCTCATCCCTGACCCTGTTTTATACAAAACCCCCCAGCTGTGTAACTCCAAGATTGCTTGATCATGACCATCAATCCAGCATTGAAAAAAAAATAAGAGAAATTGCACAGCATGTCAAACTACATGTGCAGCATTTATTGCTGAACATATAATCCACTCCAAATTACATGTGAAACATCTGTTCCAGAAGTCTCTTGCAGAAGTTGCAGAAGATGCGTCTTACAGACCTATCAAATAATTTTTTTAGCCCTCAAAGCCATTAAAGTTATCTCTTGGTTCAGTGTTTGTGTGGTCATGTGTGTTTGCAAGATGGTTTTATTAATCATAATGGGAAATAGCTGCCATTTTGTAGAGGTTTTGACAGTGAAGCAGTTGCAGTTTTGAAACATTTGGACCTCATAAGATCTTAATAATATCAGTGCAGGTCTTTTTAAAATTCCATAATTCTATTATGGAAGCTGTGGAAATTGTCCAAATTAGTATATTTTACCATTTAAAGAAATAAAGAATGCAAAATCTTGCCACAGAGCTGCTTTCAGTGATCTGCAACATCACAGAGGATATCTCTGGTGGGGAAGTTCAGCTCAGGGTGCAACATCAACATGTGTTTAGGACAGACAAGTCTGCCCTAAAATCCACTGGTGAGCCCCAGACTGAGGGAGAAGCTCTTGCCTCTCAAGGCATTTCATCCATGGGTGTCTCTGTACTTTGCTTTAACACATTTCTTCTCGATGCTCGCAGTGAAGTGATGAGTGTTGTTTCCCAGAATTAAGGGTATTACTCCAGATTTCATTTTAGTTGCCCGTTTTACTTTTTCCTCAAAGAACATGCAGAAGATGTCATTCAGTCACCAGTAAATAATGATATGGCAAACAGTTTTGGGATTCTGACTTTAACTTATTTGAAGTGGTACATTTAAATCTTCATATAATCCTTTTATTTTTCTCATAAGAAAGCCAAGTATTATTAGTAATTTTAGTAGTAACCAACATGAAAAGTACATCAGCTGTTATGACAAAATACATATTAACCTACTTTAATGAGTCAGACTAGCAGAGTTTCAAGTTACAGCTTTTTAAGAAATTCTTTATTGTTTTTTTCTCTAGCAGGTAAGTATTCAGATTTTGTGATTTATATTCAGATGTTAAATATAAATTCAAAATGGGCGTAACTGCACAAGTATCAGTGTTAAAATCACTTGCCTGAGCAAAGTTTTCTGCTGCACAGATTTCTTTTGCTTGGATATTCTAATTACACTAATTATCCAAAATAATGACTAAATGCTTATTCTATATTTGAGGGAAAAAAAAATTAAAATAAATTTTGGTTTAATTAAGATGTAATTTATGCTAAAAAGATTTAAATCTCAAATATTAAATGTTTGAAGCTTAAATTCAGAGAGATGTTAAAATTAGGAAACAGTCAAAATGCAAAAGCAAGAGACTATAATTTGCTTCATCATACTGACATTCAAAAATTACCTATTGTAAGGACATTGTCATAGAAATTTAGTACATATTTGTAAGCCATCCAAACAATGAACAGTTTTTTCAGTGGTCTCAGATAAGGATACCATGCGGACTTGTTTTTTCAAACATGTTAAATTTTGTAAATGTAATTGTGGGCACAGTTATGTATGTCATAGCTTACGAATAGTGTAAAATCAACCCTCACGGTTTTAGTTTTGATCTTCATATTTGCTAGGAGAACATATTTCATGGTCCAAGCTCTTCAGTGTTTTCTCAAGAAAGTCAAATGCCACTTTTTGTTTTCCAGGGCTTAGTTATTGAACGGCTTGGACGCAGGCCTCTCCTCATTGGAGGCTTTGGGTTGATGGTCGTCTTCTTCGCAGTACTCACTGTCTCCCTGACTTTACAGGTAACAATAGGGTCATTAGATATTTTTGCTCTCTCTTTTACCTATTTTAAACATGCTTGATACTGGTTTGTCTCAACATTCCTGCATAAGCCAATCCTTTTAATCAGTTTGGCATAAGGAGTGAAAGGTCTCTTATACTAATTTATGAATCTGTTTATTTCAAAGCTTTTGCATTAAAAAGCTGTAGGGACTTTCTCACACTCTCACATTCAGACTCCTTAATTCAAAGATTTATGCAAATGATGAACTATTATGAAGACAATTTTAACCATAGCTGAATAAACAGTTTACCCATATTCTGTGGGTGTATCTTTGTTTGTAATTCACTCTCTTTGAGACTTCCTTCATGCTTTACATGTCATTCCTATTTTAGGTTTGGAATTTTTTAGTGAAAAATTTCCATGTTTGATGTTTCTTTACAGTTACTTTTCTGGTATTTGTATAGGCAATATAAAGGCTTATCCTTTGGAGAACATTTGGCCTTAGAAGAAAGATGGGAACAGACTTTTTAGCAGGGCTTGTTGTGATAGGACTAGGGGTAATAATTTTAAACTAAACCAGGGTCAATTTAGATTAGATATAAGGCAAAAGTGTTTTGCAATGGGGGTGGTAAAGTGTTGGAAGAGGTTGTCCAGAGAAATGGTTGATGCCCCCTCTGTGGAAACATTCATGAGGTTGGACAGGGCCCTGAACAAACTGATTTAGCTGAAGATGTCTCTGCTCATTGCAGGGGGATTGGAACTAGATGAGCTTTAAAGGTGTCTTTCAATCAATATGTTTCTATGATGATATGGTTCTAAGTTATCAGATGTTATTAGCGCTCAATTCCCCTGGTGTTCCAAATTATCAGAGGAGGATTTATTAAACCAGTTTAAACTCTGACCCTGAGTAATTTTCCTTGTTTGGCTTCGATCTGTGTAATAATGTGGTTGGTTTATGTTCCTAAGGACTTTAGAGAAGCAAAGCTGACATTTGCAGTGGCATGGGTTTGGGTGGTGTTTCATCAAGGTGTTTTCCTGCTGGTTTTGATTCCTGTGTGGTGCCATTAATCTGACTTCCAAATCTTCTTTCTTGTTTGAAGGGTGTCAGTAAGTCAGGTTGACTGGCAGGTCTGTGCCACACCATTGCAGTTTTATTTGATTCACCTGTATGTACATCACAACAAAGATTTACTTCACACACCAGCCAGGACAGCTGCAAGACAGCTCTCCTCCTGACGAGAGATGTTGCTGCATATTTTGTATGCTGAGTGAAAAATTCCCTTCCAGACCTTTTAAAGCCAAGCTGGTGGTGTGAGGGCCTTCAGCTATTTTAAATCCCTAAAGTCTGAATGCCTTTCAGTTTTACCTCCTTTCAAAGGGTCTCAATCTGTAAAGTATTAGAGATTTGCTTTGAGCAAAGAATCACGGTACAAATAGGCTTAATCTCAGAAATTTTTATCTGCTCCATATTTGCACCTTCTCTTTCTCAGAGACCTTAGATTTGCTTCCAGACAAGAACCCTAGATTGTGTAATTTTGATAGATTTACAACCCTTTTGGTTAATGTTAATGTCCAGGAGGCCATGGTTTCTGCATAACTAAGGAAATAACCCAGACTAGAGGAGAAAAAACATCAGAAAATGGGGGCCTTTCCTTAACACTGAAAAAAATAATTACTTTCTTTAGAAAGAATATTTTTACTTTGCCACTCAAGGTGGTGATAGTACACTTACATGTATCTTAACAAACTTTTTAAAAATAGCAAAAATCTAATAAAAATATCATTCACACTTTGCTGCAGTAAAACTCCACCTGTTGGAGAAAGAAAGAAATGGGCATCCAAGGTTTTTTCTCATCTCTTAGTATTAGAACCAAGCATTCACATACATGATTAAGAAACAGTGTCCTGAAAACTCCACAGGAATTACTCTTCGTATATCAAGTTCCTGACATTTAGAGATCTCAGTAGAGAAAAATCTACTTAGAAGTAGAGGAAAGACAGCATATATGGCCTTCCTTGTCTGCAAAATCAGATCATGGCTGAAAAGCCCTGGATTGTGGCTTTCCCATGCTTTGCCAAGGTTCAGATACCTGGTTCTCCTACCAAATGTCAGCCTGTCACGTATAGTCTTCAGCCAAGCCTTTGACTGGTGAACTTTGAAGCTCTATGGGCCATCCTAGATGCTCTTTTTAAATAAGACTAAAATACCTGAGGTGGGTGGAGGTGCTGAATGTGTTCAGTGTTCCAGGTTGGCTTGAACTTAAGCACAAGAAGTTGTGATTTTTTAGAGTTCTGACTCTGTGGTACACAGCTTTTCTAGTGTTTCTCTACAGAGATTTCACAGAGACCAAGGCCTTTAATTAAAAATCATCTAATAAGGTCCTACAGAAATGCTGTGATTTTCTAAAGTAACCCCAGACGAAATTCAGAAATAGATCAAGAATCGTTAAACACTATCTATTATCAGCGAGTTTTTAAAAATATTTGTGATATGTACAATATGTTTAAAATTAATGTCTTTTATCTACCCAGAACACTGTGCATTGGCTTCCTTACCTCAGTATATTTTGTATCCTTGCAATCATTGCATCGTTCTGCATTGGACCAGGTATGTCTTTGTCTATTTTTTCATGTTTCTTTGTACATCTAAGTACAGGTATTTTGGCACTGGCATTATGTTAGCAAATCACTTGTACAGAACTTCACTTTGGCTGTAAGCCAGAAAGTAAGACTTTTGTTCCCTTGAGCTTTTGGAGGTTTTTTTATGCACTGTTCATTGCCTCTTTTTCTTTGCAAGGAGTTTGACATTAAACATTAATCAGCTGTTTATACATCTTCACCACTGAAGTGGTCTAATTGATTGATTGTGGTTTATTTGGGGAAGAGTTGCTGATGTTTGATGTGACTCTAATGAAATACTGCTGTAATTCTGTCGATCTTCTTTTGAAAAGCTGAGAAAAAATATATGCTGCTTTAGAGAAACTGGAGGGAAGACCAAGATATTTCTTTTACCCTTGTTTCTGGGAAAAGGGTTTGTCACTAATTTCTGTGCAAAATACTGTGAAAATACCGAAAAAAAAAATAACAATCCCTTTGTCTTCCTGTAAGGACAAATTCTCAGGTTCAGCTAAATCCACTGTACTGCTGACATATGTTTCTTAGGCTGAGATGGGGGGCGGGGGGAAGAAGGGGGGCTTGTTAAAGAATTCTGTGGAATAGAACTTTTCCTGAATTTTAAATACCTTAAGAATGTCAAATATTGACTTGAAACATCTTTAAAACTTCCCTTCTGGCGTTTTATGTGTCTCAGAGGGTTTAAATGCAGCTACTTTCAACACCTACAATTGGAGTTTTTTTAAATCTCTGTTGAAACAAACTAAAGATTTTCCTTATTACAGATATGTTCCACCAATTTTTAGAACTTGCAGATCAATATGTTCTTACGTGATATATTTCCATTAACCCTCTGCTTTTCTTCTTCACCTCACCATTCTTCAAAATGGGTTCTAGAGTTCTTCATTTAGATTCTTTCTCTTTACTGATGTTATTCATTATTTGTGTTGTACTTCACAATCTCTTTGGAATAAAATGTCTGCAGATACATCCAGGACAGCTAGCTATTGTTAGAAATTACTTACTTGCTTTCTACAGAAATTCATTAAAACTAAAGCTGCAGTTGTGTTTTTCACTGTGCTCAGTGCTGTTAAAGCCAAAGAACATTAATAGTGTACCAGAAGCTACATAGTTGGCCTCTCCACCTTTCTTCTGGGTGTTCAAACATTTGTCATATCTGACAGTTGTGGGAATATTTGGGTAGCACTTAACATTGGATTGCTTTTAATTAAAATCTTGGTAATTGACTCTTCGGTTGTTGAGACGAAGATTTGAAGAATCATATTCTGATATCTCTGCCAATCAATAGCAATATTTTAGCTGACTTTGATGGGGGCCTATTTATCTTCAATGAAACTTCTCTGTTCTCTTCAGAGGAGCTTAGGAGATCTGAAATACTTTACTACCTTTCAGCTGGGCAACTTCCATTATTAGCAATGTTTTAAGATGATTGAATAAGAAGAGAGCATATATATTTTTTTCTGAACAAAGAAAGAATTACCAAGAAGTCCACTTTGCATCCATTGCTTTTTGTATCACAAGGCACAACTCAATAATTGAGTGCAGTCGCTGTGTCAAGTTTTGTCCCCCTTTCCTTGTACAGGAAAGACATCAATAGCCTGTGACAAGTCCATTGGAGAGTCACCATGTCAGTGTCAGGAGACCTGTGAGAAGGGACTGGGTGAACTGGACTTGTCCAGCCTGAAAACAGACAGCTTTGGGGAGCTAAGAGCAGTGCCACTACCATGAGGAGGGTGTTGCAATGGCAGGCCCAGTCTCCTGTTGCTGTGTGGTGAGGTGCTTGAGAGGCAGAATGGAGGTGTTAAAAAAAGAAAGACTGGGAGAGAGACTGTAAGGAAAAGCTTTTTGCTTCTAGACAGTCAAGCAGGCTACCAAGGATACTGAGTCCTTAATTACTACACAAAGATCAAAACTGAATAGCTTTTACTTCTGTTTTCCTCCATTGCAGTGGTTGTAGGGAAGTGTCCAGAGCAAAATACAAACAGGGCAAGTAGATGAGACATTTTTAGAGAACCAGTGCACATTTTTTTCCAGCTTAGGATTTTTCCAAAGCATAGTTTCTAACACTTTCATAGTCTCCCATGGATTTGTTAAATCTCTGTCTGAAACAGCAGAATTTTGGTATTCTTTGGCAAAGAAAACTACATGTCTACCACCTTTCATGCATACATCCTTTGTTAGTCTTTGTGTGATACCCTCTAGCTCTTGCAGAAACAGAGCAACTGATCCCCTTCCTCCTTTTCAACTTTGTAATCCTGTAAACTTTTACCTTATCAACACAGATTTTTCTGGAATGAACAGCTATTTCTTATTGCCATCTTCTCAGTGATATTTTATGACTCCCCTTTAGCAGGGAAATTTCACACTTTGGTGTTCTTTTGTATCACTCTGATGGTTTAATGAGACAAGACTGAAGTTCAAGAGTAACTTTCCCGCCTTCCTGGTAGTAAAAGGGGTTTTCCCCAAGAAAATTAAGATATATTCTTTATTATAAAGCTGCATATTTTTTATAGTTTTAGCCTTTTGTAGAAGTTTTGCCATCCATTTGTATTGGTTAAACAGGGACTATTATCAACTAATCCTCAGTATCTTAATTCCTCCTGTAGTTACACTACAAAGACAATTTGTAATGATTCCATAGGTATAAATCTTAAGCTAGGATGAATTTAGTTTATATTCATTGAGCTATTGGTACTTGGAAAAATTATCCCATCTAAAGATAATAAATAATATGAGGAATTGAGTTTATAAAAATACTGCTTTAACTTTCTAGAGTATAAAATTGCCTCTAAAAGTACAATATTTTCTCTCTTGTTAGAACATCTAATACCTTCTTGATAGCTTAGATGTTGTGTAAACCATTTTCTGACAGCTTAGGCGTGAGTCCCATCTACTCCGTTACAATGAGGATCAGCTGTTACTGTAACTGTGGAGGGTGTTTATTTGTTTCATTTTTCTGAACTCAGCTTTTCAGTTTGCAGATATTTTTGAGAACTAAAACAGTAGTGCTAGCAACAGGTATGTTCAGACGTGTGTGGTTTGGTACTCCATCATTTTTGTCAAAAGACAAACAAAACTGAGGAGATTGGCTCTGACTCCTATGGAGACAAAAAGCAAAAAGCTGAAAATCAGCTGGGAAAATAAATCAAAGAAAAAAAGTGAAAGAACATTTTCAGGATCGGCAGAGAGCATTTGTGCTGTTCAGGTTATGCATCATGAGCAAAAGCATTGATTTGTAATGTCTTTACAGAATGGATGAATAATGTGCAGCTTCTTGGAAATTTGGATAGTGATAGACAGGCTTAGGTACATGTGAAATGTCTTGCTTCTCTACCATTGCCTTAGTTAATATTTAAGAAGAAAGAAAAACTATGATTTATTCCTACTTTTTCAGTTAAACCTGTGTGGCTGCCTCTTCATGGACTGAGCACTCATGTTCAACTGTGCCTGCAAAATCAATCTCTTTAAGGAAAGATGGTCTAAAATCTGACTTAAACAGAAAAAATAGAAGGTTCTGCTTATTTTTAGCTATTTTCTTGAACTCCTCATTCACCCATTGTACCTTTACAACAGTTGCTGTGCCAGCAAGTGATTTTTGATTTTTCTGGGAGAATTGAAAAATGTGCATTGTAGTTTTAGAAAACCTGCTGCAGACTGTCCCTTTTACCCACCAGCTAAATATTTTAAAAAACAACTGAACACCCAAAAACTGACATAGAAGGTGTTCCATTCAGTGTCCTGATTTGTCTGCAGGGATGTTGACCCCATTTTTCAGTGAGTCTGTCATGCATTTTTGGACGAGGGGCCTGTAGGTTTTGGTTTTGAAGATTTTCCAACTCACATAAAACAATTATATATTAATCCTCTGAACCAGAGAATGGCTTTTCTGCCACTTGTCAAGATGTGTCAGATAGTGGAACATGTGGAAAAAAAATCTGATCAACTGATTAATTGGGGTTTACGGAAACATTGGCATGAACTTCCAGATAACCTTCTTACTGAAAATAAGTGTAACAAAAAGACAGTCAAGACCTTGAGAACTTGGAAACCTGGCATAAAGCATTTCCATGCATTATCTTTGTATGAAGTGATTTATTGGTATTTCTTCCTTAGAAGCGTATTGTGTTTAAGTGTAACACCTTTCTATCCAGGTGTTCTACCTTTCTATCTAAGTATCACATGGAAGACTTCCACATAGCTGACTATATTTTATCTAAGTAATTTGAAAAATTGTTTTATGTGAACACTCTGTATGCACATTCTTTTACAAGTTTTCTTAAGGCCTAATACATCATATTGTCATGCATTGTCTCACTGTATTGTAATGTGAAAAATGCTCATTGTGTTGTCAGGTGTCGTGTCATCGTTTTTGAGATGACTTACAGCTGAATGTTGGAGCACAAAACTGCTCAGGCAGCAGTTAGCAAAGAAGGGCTGCAAAGAAGGGATAACGTGAAGGTGAAGAAAATAGATTTATATATTAAAAGATCCAGAATAACTTCATAGTGTCTCACCGAAAAGGTTGAGAATTAAATACTGCCTCAAACAACTGAGGATTGTATTTGAACCAGATGATCTAATATGATCCTGGATTCCTTTATCTTCAAATCTTGTGTTCCTTATTTATCTCTAAGTGAGATGCTTGGTCCTCTGTATAAAGTCTTACCTTGTTTCTACCTGTCTAAAGCCCTCAGTGTCTGCAAAGATGCACATGTGGCCAGAGGGATTTTCCAGCTGGTCACTGCAACAAAATGCAGCCCCTGACTTAGTTTCTGTCAATAGCTGCTATTTTTAAATCTGTGGCACTAGAGAGAAGAAAGCAGGAGTCTCTGGCTAAGTCATACACAGTGGCTTCAGGCATTTTGGCTTTATAGTCTTATGTAATGTCTTAGAAGTAGTTATTCTGATCTTTAATCCTGTAAGTATTTCTGTGAACGAGTAGCATTTCCCCACTGAAGTCCCGCTGAGTTCAGTGTAGCACAGATAAGGCTGAATTTAGTGTGATCAAACATGAGTCTGTGTGATTTTATTTAAATTCCTACTTTTAAAATAGGTTTCCAGTTAGTATGCATAAGCATGACAAAATCAGATCAGTGGTATGTTTCCAGTCACACTCTGATTACAGGAAAGAGAAATCAGTAAAATTCAAACTCAGATGAATTTGAAAGAAATAGTAATTTTATGGTAGCAAGATCTTCATTTTTTAACTGTTACTTTTTATAGCAATTGCATTTTCAGACCCAGCTGAGAAATATCAACAAACCAGGCCATTCCAGAAAAATGTTTCACTTACGCTTGTCTCTTTTTTAAGAGTTTTATAGTATTTGTCATGGCTTATGGAATGTGAATGAAGTCTTCCCTAGCACAGCTGAATACAATGAATACAATTGAATACAATTTTAAATTGACATTACAAGGTAAACAAAAGAAAACTCAGAGGAAATCATGGCTGTGCCCTGAGGGGTATCAAAGATACTTTGGTATTTAAAGTTTAAATCAGTCCATGCTCTTACTCTGAATGCCAGTGTGCAGCTGTATTGATAGCAGAGCTGTCGCCATAAAAGGGTTGCTTTGAAAGTCACGAAATTTGTTCAGCCTGAAATGTCAGGAGTGAAGAAGATAAAAATCAGGTCTTGGATGTTAAACAACCAAAGGTGTGATAGCACACATATACACATAAAAGTACTGCAATGAAAGGCAGCATCAGTATTATTGCCTGAAATAAGCATTTACGGAAGCTTTGTGTGAGGTTTTAGCTTCTCCACTTAGAGTGGGATGTAAGAACTTCTAACACTCATGGCCTCCCACAGAGGCATTATGCCAGTCCACTTTGAGAAAGAGTTTGAGCTTGCTTGAGTGCAAAAAACCCACTCTCTGTACCAGAAAAATGTATGCGGTCAAAAAGAAACAAATAAACCCATGTTGTTCTATATATAGTTAAAAAGCTGTAGATTTGAAAGGTTAGGTTAATTTTCTTTTTTTTTTTTTTTTTTTCTATAAACTAGAAGCCTTTACAGTCTTCCCAGCAGATAGGCATTCATTGATAATGCCAGGTAGTTCCTGCATTAGGTATGGAGAGTCTTTGTGCAGAAATAACCTTTTGTTTTCTCAGGTATTTAGGAAAAGGCTTGGTTTGTTGATAGTTGTAACGCTTTTGTGGGCACAACAGCAGAATTAAAATACATTGCATAAATATCAGTTACATACTCCAAATGTGAGTTATAATTCAGTTCAGAAACTTATAATAACCTGGAGACAGTACATACCAGTCTCAGCTGAAGATTTTCTGAGACCCCTGGCCCCATCCTCTGCCCTGTTGTGGCACTCCCTTGCTGTGGGCTGCCATCCATCCCAAGCAAGTGTCCTTGGGACTGGTGTTTGCCCTCCCAGCTGCAGTCACCACGGCCTGCCGTGTCAGTGCCAGCGCTGAAACAGGTGTGGGCTGTGCAGCTCAGCTGCAGGAGGGCTCATTTACCTTTCCTTTTCTGGTTTTCTCTAGCAGTGGAAAAAGCTCCTGCCTTCCCCTGGGGGCAGGAGTATTTTCAGCTACTTCCACCAAGTTCAAGAAGTTGAGAATTTATCTTTTGATTACCTTTGAGTGAACAAACTGATTTTTTAGGCTGTTAAGAAATAAGACTAGAATTGCTTTCAATATTCATTGAATTTTTATTGGGGGAGGGATAACATGTCCCTTGAATATATTAAATACATCATTCAACACATATTTTGGGATTAATACTTATTTTACGTTTTGTTTGAATTCTCTCTTAAAGAGCAGCATAGAGAAAGTGTGTGGCTTTTAACAGTTCTGTAGCAAAAGTGATTTCAATTCTTTATAATTAGTGGCAGTTCTAAAGAAAAATGAACCCCTAGTATTTGAAAGGTAATTGTATCTGTTGAATAAAGGATTTGCTGAAGGTGACACCTGGAGTTCTCAGCAGCAGGAAAACTTATGAACTTTATCCCGCTAACAATAGATTTTAAAAATTATCTTAATTGAAGCTTTCAAAATGTGAATGCTTTGACACTTGACAGCACCCCTCCTACCTGAACTAGCAGCTTTTCCTGAATGATCATTAATTAGTTGCTGATGGCTCACAACTCCAACCCCGAAGAAATTGACTGCTGCAAAAATGCACCCATGTGTTTTTGAGGTTCATGTAACCATGAAAAAAAACATTTATTCAAAAGCTGTGTAAGTGACCTAGGTACATTATTCAGATTAACAGGGATTGGACATGGAAAGCCAACTAAAAAAAATACTGGTTTTTCTGTGAATTTATATAAAGTAGTTATACTTGCAAAAGTGCAAACTAATAAATACATAGAACAGTAGATGTAGAATTAATGAATGTAAGGCAATAAAAAAATTTTATTTCCCCTATGCCTAGGCACAATGCACAGCAAAGAAAGGTTTTTTCTGTTCATCTCACCTATTTCTGACTAATCTCCATGGCCAATATCTAAATGCAAAAGTTTATTAGTTCAATGTTGCAATGAAGGCTGCTCTAGAGTCCAGACAGTTCCTTGGTAGCCAAAGTACTGCATAGAAAGATGAAGGAACACCAGTAATAGAATTTCAGAGGAAAAAATATGTCAGAAGGAGAACTGCATGAACGAGGGTAGTCAGTGCCAGTTTGACCAAGCAAACAGTCAAAGCAGTTGTTTCTTTTACATTTCCAGATGTTATCTGTCCTACTCCAGAAACTTCACTTTTTTGGAAACACTGAGTTATGGCTTATGTGACCTCTCTCTGGGTTTCATCAGAAAGAAGGCTTATATTGTTCACCACAGCAGTACTGTTACTGTCTTCAGCTGGTACTCCTAGTCAAAGTGCATCTTCTGAGTCTCTTCCTTTTCTCTCTGTTTGTTAGCAAACAAGTACTGCTATTTGTTATATTTGTTTTGGTTATTGGTCACAGTAAGGAAAATATTTTTTTGTTATTGTCTTACCTTCATTAGTTCTACAACTCCTTTTACCTTGTCCACCATCCTGTAGCAGCAACTAATTTCTTTAATTACTGGTATTTGAGGCCGTGTGTCCTAAAAAACCTTAACAGTTTCCAGAAATCATAAACAGTGGAGACAAGGTCTGTTACCCATCTTAAACAGGAGAAGGACAGGGAGAACTCTTCAGTCCCAGCTTCTCTAAAAATTTGTCCCACTATTTTTACTCTTGGCGTCCTTCAGGATGAATGCAGCTATATAATTTCATAATTGTGCACTGCTAGCACGAATAATTTGTTTGTTAAAATATACTGACTTCTCAAGATTGTTTTAGCTTGCAGGTTCACAACCAGCATCATTTTGTGCTAATGGTCTGTCAACTTGAATTCCTGACAGGAAATCATGTCTGATGGCTTTACATTTCTTTCAGAAGATTATCATAGAAGTAATAAGCCTAGAAGAGATAGGGGTTGGGTTTTTTCTTCTTTTCAGTCCTTAAACAGTGATGTGACTCTATGAATATTTCTCTTATGTAGGACTGAACACAGCTGAGAGTCTTTAATTCGTGTATTTCCACACTGCTTCCATCTGTATAGTGGATGAATATACAAGGGACACTTCTGTGCTTTTATTAAAGTAAAAACTCTCTCATCATTTTTCTCATCATTGAGATAATTGGTGTTAACAATTTAATATGAACAGAGGTGCCTAATCATCGTTGTTACTGAGAATAATTATAATTTTAATTCTATTATATAGACTCATAGTCAGAGCTCAGTAAAAAAAATTTCCTTCACATTCAAATAAAACAGAAATTTGGGCTATAATTAGGGTTGTGATGTTATAACGTGGACCTGAATATAAGGCAGAAATGTTTAAAAGACTGTTTATAAGTTGAGTGTATTTTCTTTTAATTGCATTTTATTCTTTGGTAGCTATGCAGCATTATAACTGTGTAGCAAAAAGAAATGTTGCCAAGAACCAGAAGAGAAATTTAATGTTGGTGTTCAGTTCTTACAAACAAAAGCCAAGACCAAAACTTTTTGTTTGCCAAAGACTGACTGCTTTAAATGTTTTTTACTCAAGTGGCCTTTAATCTAAGGCAGAAAAGATTCAAATGCTACAAATTAATGTGGTTAATGAACTATACCATTTTCTACAAACAAAGTCCCTGTTTTACGTAATTATCCTGTGGAGAAGAGCTGCAGACAGCTAGAAAAGTCTGTTGCATGAAGCTGTGACTCAGTACACCCCTGTCACACCTTCTGTTCCCAGTTCTCTCTGCAGGATTAGCTGGGAGTACAGCTGTCATATCTGACTGTAATGTCATATTTGGTGGGGTATTAATCAAATACAAAGTGCAAGTTAAAATAATCTAACAGGTGACAGAACCCCTTTATAAAGATTGAGATATCTATTTTGCGAAACTTTATTCTATCTGTAGACCTACAGAAATGGAAGAAACTCAGGAGCTGCATTCCACCTCTCCCTAGCAGTATTCCTGAAATGTATGTTCCTCTGGGTTTTCTTGCACATTTTGGGGGGTTTTGGTCATTGGTTAGGTTGAGGTTTGTTTGTTTGTTTATTTGTTTGTTTGTTTGAGGTTTTATAATAACTAAAGTCCAGGTAGAAACTAACAGCCTTTTGCCGTCTCACTGAAGAAGAACACTGGGATGTTTTTCCATCAGTTATCTTCTGGAAGGTTTGTCTCACTTCCACTGCTTCACTCCCAGAGTTGCTCTCTAGAGAGCCCTTGAATTGCAAATAGCAAAACTTTTTGTTGAGACAGTACTTTGTCCCCCAACCCTATTAGGATATATCAGTCTTCCCTACATGCCTTGCCTTGCAGACAAAGCCGTTTTGCTTGATCATGTCTGGAGCTCCACAGACTTCTTTTTCCCCCCAAAACAGAACATTGTTACAAGGTTGTTGTCTGTTTTCCCAAAACACCTCCCTTTGAAGACTCCTCGTCTCAAAGCATGGAGCTGGGAAGTCGGGGAGCTCTTGCCCTAATCAGCTTTTTGGGATTCCCAGACTCCCTCCTGTATGGGCAGAATTTGGAGAGCTGAGACCTGCAGGAAGTCACTAGGCTGGGTGGCCACGTGTGGTCCTTCTGGTGGGGCTGGAAAGCCTCTGGCTGCCACGGGGCCACTGCCTGAACACACAAGGGTTTGGCTTGGGTGGGTATTGAAAGATGAGCTGCTAGCTCAGGGAGAGTTCCTTTCACTTTAGTGGTTCTTAGGGCACAAAATTTCTGTCACCTTTAGGGGTGATTTACCACTGTAATAAATCTCCCTGATTTGTATTAGGCATTTATTCTTGTAACAGTCTCGTTTCATAAGTCCTATTTATAGCAATAACATAAATTCCCAGTTAGGTACTGGATAAAAACAGAATGAAGAGTTCAGCATTTTCCTTCCTTTCTCATGTTTTCTGTATTCAGGTTTTTGCACTGACTCATGTAACTTCTGCTAAGCAATATTTATTCATAACTGCTCACTGAACAAAACAGTAAATACACGTTGATAGTTGTGTAAATTTAAATATATATTTGAAAATCTATAGCATGGATACCAAGAATATTTTTTCTGTTCTAACATTCCAATTTCATGCATAAAAGAGTACTGGATTGAGAGTCTGGATTTTTACCAGCACATGGCATTGATTCTATGTGTAACTGGACTAATTACAGAAATAAATTAATAAAGAACACAGAAATAGAAGTATTTATGCATGTCTAATTGTGTCATGTGGGTTTAATCTTGTTTTATTAAACAGTTTATTGATATACAAGTCCTGCAGTAAGACATTTGCAGTTTCCAATAGATGTAGAATCCTAACAGGTATAACAGTCTTTCATTACTAGCACTGCAGTATGTTAAGATTTTTTCTATTATGCTCACTGCAATGCTAAAAAGAACAAAGTATTAGAAATTAATCACTGTAATTATGTGGTCAATGCATTACCTATTTAAATTCATGTTTGGAAGCTACCTTGTTGAAAAACTCCTACGGGAAACCCTAACATACTTTTTTTTTGCTTTGTGATCAGAGCTAAAATAAAGCTGTTTCACTGAAAATTGTATTGAAAGCCTTCCAGGGGAAAAGACAATGCCAGGGTCATCCTCCATGAGAAAGATCATCGGGTAGCTTTTTGGTAAATTATTCCACCCACATTCAAATACGTGTTAAAGTTGCAAAACTCATGACAAAGCATTTAAAGACTATATATAAAGACTAAAAACACAGCGGTTTGCTTGGATTGCTTTTGACAGTGGTTTCCAAGCTTGCATGCTTGAGCACAGGCTAGTACAGACCCATCTGGCCTAGTGATTATGTAGGGTACCTTGCAGAGAGTGACTCTGAGAAGTGGTTGGTAAGATGCCACAGTATTGTGATCTCTGCTCAGGGCCAACTTACGCAGTCAAAGTATAACACAGCTTCTGCCAGCCCCAGGCACTCAGATTTGTATCTCAAAGAACAGTGAGCTCCAGCAGAAAGGGAGTCCTTGAGCACATCTCTGACACCTTGAAATGACTGAGGATGGAATCCTGGGGCTGTAGGTTCAGCTGTTCTCAGGTGCCTTCACTGGCTGTGACTTTAAGCCTTTATAGTTTTCCTTCAGCTCTCCCAAATTTCTTTTTTACTTCATTCAGTTGCTGAGTGTGTTTTTCACAGTGATGTGGCCCTTGGAAGGCGTTCACACGCCCTCCTCTTCATCCTCATAAGGTCAAGTCCGTGCTCTTCCAGGCATACAGCAATAGACAGCAGTGACCTGGCTTCATTTCATTTCTTGTGTTCCCAGACCTGACCTGACTTCCACACAACTCTGGTACCACTTTTCAGGCTCCCTGGTTCCACCTTATGACTCTTTTAAGTCATCCCTCTAGAGCAGCTGACTTTCTCTGTTTTGTGATGCTGTGGATATACTTCTCTAGACCATGAGAAAGCTAGGAGGTCTGTCTGTGCCACCCTTCCCATTCCTTCACAGAATTTTTGAAAGTTAGTTATAATTGATATGTTCTTAGAAATTAAATTGGAATTTCAAGGAACCTGTTCCAAGATAGTGCCCATGCATTTTTATTTCCATTACACTTATGCTTTCTGATAGGTTTCTGTCCTTTCGTACTTTATTTTTTGCCTCTGGCTTTTTTCTCTCTTGTACAATATGCATTTTTCCAAATGCTGCTTTTCCAAATGCTGTTTCTAACAGCATATTTTATTATACTGACAAGAACAGCAACACCTCTTTAGATTATCCTACAGCAAAGGCATGACAGAATAAATGATCATAAATAAGTCATCTTACACGATTTCTGCATTTCCAGTCCTTCAGTTCCTCTCTCCAAGGGGCAAGTGTCCTGGCAAACTGCTGCCTCATATGGCATTTAAGACCCAAACCAGGCGCTGACAGAACAGATGTGATTGCTGCCATTTGAAGCCAAATCCCAAGGGTATGATAGAATGGTCACTGGTAGCCATCAAGCATTGATAGACCCATGTTGCTTGAATTTTGTTAAGTTATGGGGGTTCAGATACTTATTTTACAAGTTCAAACTGCTGCTGGGAGAGGTTACTTTTTTTTAGTCACAGAATTCTGATACTACGTATCTCTTGTAGAAAGATACAAAACTGCAGTTTGCCTGGCTTATACTCTGTATATCTCAGTTTCCTATGTATAAAGTAGGAGTAAATAAATTTATTTATTTATTTATTCTCTATTTCTTTGGTGTAATTTATACTGGAAGTCTTTGGCACAGAAAGTTCAGTTGAAGGCTTTGCTACCACTTCAGATAGATTCTCACAAAAAGTCACACTAGCTCACGATGGAGAGTAGCTCTCTGCTGCATCACATTGCCTCTCTTTTATGCACATATTCATGGCTTCTGCATCTGGAAGAACGCCTGACAACACGTGTCATGCATGTCAGGTTACGTGTTTGCAAGTCCCTATCTCACACTGCTGACAGGGGCTTCTGGTGCATGTGTTTAAGCTCAGGGCCATTGAGTACACAGGGCTACACAAGGATGCATTCCTATAATGCACTTAGAGATGTATTCACAAATGTCCAAGGGTAAAGGTAATGCAAAAGATTAGCACGTAGACCAAGGAAAGATGTGCAAGGAGAAGACCCAGTAGATGGATAAGTCTGTAGTGGTGTTTTCTTATTAATTTCTAAATCTTTTGGAGGTCAGTATTGCTATAGAGGTTTTTGAAAGTAAATTTATATCTAAGTATGGTTTTGGTTGTTTACACTATCTTGTTAAAATGCTTAAAAGAGAGGAAGGATTACACAGTCTTACACAGTGTATATGAGTCTTACCCACAAAGCTGAATAGTGAGACAGGTAATACCAGCACACTTGAGGAGCTAGAGGCAGAAACTGGTAGGAGCAGAATACTGATGTTACTAGTTGTACAGTAACAAACTGTAATGAAATAATTCTGCAAGTAGATGTATGTCTAATGTGTAACATTAACTGAATTATGTAGCCAATCAGCAAATAAAATACAGGTTTTAAAAACTAAAAATAGAAAATATTTCTATGGAAATATCCAATGGGAATAAAGCCAAAGATCATCAATTGAGACTTTCAGCTACTAGACAGCTACTCCCTGGGGTTACTGTCAGGCCAGCAATATGCCACTGCTGTACAAAATAGTCCACTGCCTAAGTGGAAGGAAACACCCGTCACAAATGTGGTATTCAACTGCAATTGTTATTATGGAGGTCAGAGTCCTTGGCTGATGGGAGAAATAGACCTCACCAGAAGTGCCAGCAGTATCTGGTAAGGGAATGTATTAAATAAGCATCAATGACAGCTATACTCATAGGGAAGCAAAAGTTTTGTCCTTTTTTTTGCTGAAATAAAACGGATAATAATTGTAAAAAAATAGGAGTTAGTCTCTGGAGCCATCTTTCCAACCGTTAAGATCTGTAAGTATTTTGGAGTATCTCTGAATTTTAAGAATTTCAAGCATTTTTGTAGAAACAATCATTCTTATTTTTAATAAAGAGCTCATCACATGATGCTCTGGAAGCTGTTGTGTGGATTTGCTGCTCTGTTACCTGCTTATCACCCCTGAAAATAAATGTAAAACAGGAGATGTGATGGCTTGAAAGAAAGAAGTGTCACTTCTCTAAAATATGATTTTGACAAATCTGTTTCGGAAGGCCATGCAGAGAGCTGCAGAGCAGCACTAGTCATGGAAGTGTGTCACAAGGTTTGTTCATCTCTGCTGATGGTTGGGGGACTTTACTAAAACCATTGTCTTGTTGGACCCTGTTTCAGGTGGGATTCCCTTTGTCCTGACTGGAGAGTTATTCCAGCAGTCACAGAGGCCAGCCGCATTCATGATGGCTGGGACAGTCAACTGGCTCTCCAACTTCGCAGTGGGACTGCTCTTCCCTTTCATCCAGGTACTCAACAGCCTTGATAATTGATATGCCATGATATTGCTGGTACAGTGGGACATATGACATTTGAGAAGAAATTTCAGGAAATGTCCTATTATTGAAGTGGATGACATTCCCACCATGTTTGCAATACACATCAGTTGTGATACCCACATTTCTCCTTGCTGGAATGTGTTGGAAAAAAGTTCTCCTTCAGTAGAGAAAATATTTTAACCATGGAGAACCCTCTAATGGCAAGTTTCCCACAGGAGTGTTTAAGCTATGCAATCTGATGATTTTGTCTGGGTTCACAGTCACTGATGGTGATTGTCACTGCCTTTTTCTTCAGCCCTTAGGATACCCACCATCTGGTTTACCCTATGCTTTGAGAATCCATATTAGTCTCATGGGAAAATAGATAATCTCTGCACCTCCCTCCACAAGCTTGGCTTCATGGCTCTTTTTTTTCAACTTCTATCAGGCTTTTATCTTCTTCAGCTGGTTCCGTCTTGCTGCAGCTTAATTGCTGCATGGATTAACCTGTTGCTGTTCCAGCTTCCCTAGGCTCCCATAAGCTTTTTTTTTTAGTGAATTTCTTGGCTGCACTAGTCACATGGAGGACACTTTCATCAAAAGCTGTCTGAGAACTGGAGTTGTCCTTTAACAAGATAAGTTTGTTTTTAGAAATAAATTTTTAAAATTGCAAAAAGAAAATTAAAAGTTCAACATAGAACAACATTCTCCTGCTCTGATTCCTAAGAACACTTCAACACTATTGAGGCGTCGTTGTATAGCAAAAAGGCTTCAAGTGGCTTCTAATTAGAAAACAAACTGAGGTTCTTTTCTTGCTCATGAACCTCTCCCAGGGATTGTCTACACTCTCTTGAGCTCACACTGAAGCTGATGCTTTATCTCAGGAGTTGAAATACAGCTGATCATGGCCTGACTGGCCATATCCAAACTCTCAAAAGAGGCATCCTGTTCCACTGATAACAGTTTAAGAGTGAAGCTCACTACTACAGGTCAAAATAAAGAAGTTCTAGGTTTTGGGTTTTTTAAACACACAGGGGAAAATAATAGGGGCAGAGGAAAGGTGCAGGGAGAACAAACCTTCTGGGATCACCTTCAAAATTCAACATGATTATAAAGCCTGTGATCTTTCCAAACTCTATACATTTACTAACATTAACTGCAATTACACTGCTATGTCTTAAGAGCTTCTTTTCATGCTTATTGAAATGGATGAATGTTTTCCACTGGTTTCATGGTGAAGGCCTTTCCAGCTTAGACACTCTCAGGTGAGATTTACAAAATGAGGTAGAGACATAATTCCTTTTCCATTGAGGTCATTAGAACACCTACCAAATGACAGAAAGAATTAGACAATTCCCTTGAGGTTTTGAAAACCTGACCTAGTCCATGGGCCAGCCCCAACTCACCAGCAAATGGATGCTTCTGTGTGGTTTAATAGCTTTTTCTTCCACAAGATGAGGAGTGACTGTTTTAGTAGCATTAGACCCTCCCTTCCAGCCCAGCTGGCCAGGCACTTCTGGTTCCACCACCTGCCTCCATTGCAGCTGGGCAGGGACAGAACAAGATCTCAAATTTAGGGTAATTTACTCAGAATACTTTTATTTGGGTTGGTTTTTTGGGGTTTTTTGGTTTTTTTTTGTTTTTTGGGTTTTTTTTTTTTGAGGTGGGGGGGGATTTGTTTTGTTTTGTTTTTAATTAACCAGAGAAATTTCTCCAAAACTGCAGTTTCTGCCTCCTGTGCAAAACTGGGGGTTAGCCTGAGCTCTGCTTAGCTGTCAAATTTGAATTCATGTAACTCAGGACACTCCCTACTCGTTCTGCTAATGCTACCTGACAGATCACCTGGTGAAAACTGCTTAAAAAGACCCTCAATAAATTCAAATTAAAAGGCAAACTACATTCTCTAATTTTCCACATGCATATTAAAGCTTTTTGAGAGATTTAGTATGCCTCCTTATAAAGTTTGCTGTAGCCTTGGAGAATTTATCATTACATGTCATAAAAATATCCAGTTGTGTGATTACAAAATTATCCAGTTTAGTTTTAATGAAGATAAATTGTATTTCCAGCTTGAAGGGGTTTTGGGGATTTTTTTTGTCTTTTAAAGAAAGGAGAAATAAAAAAGAGAAAAACTTAGAGTTTGCACCTAAAGATGAAAGCAGTGTTACTCAGACTTTGATTTTTAAAGCTTTTTCACAAGATCAAACTAGAACATCTCCTCTTTCCCAAGCTTTAACTTTTTTCCTATTTCAGTCAACCTTATTCCCAAAATTCAGTTTATGAGTCACCACTTTCTTCACATAAAGGCAATATCTTCTTCTTATCTCATTTTATAAACCTAAAGCGGGAAAAAAATCTTTAAGATACCTTCACAGGATGAATGTATAATCCTGTCTGTGTGTTTAAACACTAACCTGATTGCTTGAGAAACAGCAGCCACTGTTTTGATCCTTGGTGTGCTTCTACAAAATTATCCCAAACATTTGGGAAACAAATCTGGTAAGTTTAGAGTTACTAAAAAAAATCAACCAGTAGTTAGTTTTCCAAATGTCACCAATTAACTAATTTGAATTACTAGATTTTTGCCCTTCAACCATCTGTAGATAAATATAAGCAGAGTGGCTTGAGTCATACATTAAAATATATGGATGAGATTGAAAAGCTAGTATACAAATCAATTTTTGACAAATTTAAAAGAAAATTGAATGTGGCTTCTCTTCCAGGGCTCATCACTACCTATTTGAGGTGCTGAAATGTGAACAGGGACACAGTAAATCAGAAATTAGAATATATAGATATACATGTGTGGAACTGGGTGCAGTGAGCTGAAGCAGGCACAGGGAAAAACAAAACAGCAGAAAAGTATAATCTAAAAGGCTGGGAAACATCTGGTGCCTTAGAATGGGCTTCTTGTGTTAAAGAAATATTCTTCATTAACAATAAGTTTGCAGGGACAGACTTCAGTAATCCAATGGTGTAGCAGGACCTTAAATTACATGTTATCTAGAAAAAGTTTCTGTTTACTTTTTGTCATGTGTTGCATAAATACAAAGAATTACTAAACATCAATGACTACCAAATAATTTCCCAACATGGTATTTTCATTACATGCTGATGCATTTTTATTTCATATTTCAAGTTGTGTTATTAGATTGTTATGAGGCACTTAAAGACTACATGGTAAATTAGTAATGTACTGTAGGAAAACATAGCAGATTTTTCCATAAGTTTTCTGTCATAAAAATTTCTCTTTCTAGAAGACTGTGCAGTCTTTTTTTTATGTCTGTCACATTGTATATTGAGTACGTATTCAAGAATTATTTAAAATGCTATGTATTTTATATTTTTAATTTTCAAGAACAGCTCATCTTCAGACTTTCCTCCTAATACAAAAGTTTCCAATAACTGGGGAATGCAGAGGAATATCCCATTATGATTAGGGAACTGATATATGGAAAACTGATCTGACTCTTAACTGGGGTTTGACCAAAATGATCTGCTTGGATTTGTGATCCGGAAGGAGCTCAGTATCATTTGGGATAAAGCTGCTACAAGCCTTGAAGCCTTAGTTCAGATTGCTTACTAGTACAATGCCAAGACTTGTATGTGTATTTCTCCTTTTAAAAACTAATTAATTTGTGCCTGTGAAGTAGCACTTCTGAGTCATTATACTGGTTTCTGGAGGTTCTCTTTTACTTCTACTTTATTTCTTCCTTAGTTTTACACTAGAGATTTTCATTCTCTTGCCTCAAGATTCATTTACTCAGCAAGATTGTCTTTTGGTTGTCCTTATTATTTCCTTACTGTGTAATAGTATCCCTTGACTTTTCGTATTACTCAGCACAAGGATTTCAATAACAGGTGTGCACAGAAAGTTGTGCTTAGTTTCCCTCAGCCAAGGTATTTTAAGCTTCTTCAAATACATTGGATGTTTCATGTAATGACAGTGTCCCTGTATTAAGGGAAATGGTCAAAGTTCCCCTCAAAGATGAGAAAATCAAATGTGGGCTGTCAGAGGGTTAGATGTGCTTATCTCAATTAGAAGCAACCCACTTCAGGGATACAATATAAGGATCTGTTACATTTTTATGAGGAGATAGTGAGTGTGTGAGGGTCATGGTTGAAATTTCAGTTCATGTCTAAAAATGTCTCTATTTTTTACTTAGGATTTATGTTTCATGGGCATTATACTTTAGTGCTCTGTCCTTCTTTATTGCCCTGCACTTTCAGCAGAACCTTAAATTGCGCCTGGAACAGAAGAAGGACAAAGGGTAAAGGACAGAAGCCCTTATCCATTTGTTTCACTGCATTATAACAATTTGAAGCAAAGTGAAGTCAAATGTCTACATGAATAACAGTTTTTCTGCTGATCAATTTTGTAAGACGTTGAACCATTATCACTTGACCTCACCACTTCAAAAGCCAGTTTGACCCACATCTCATGACACTAATCTTCATGGCAACTTCCAAATGCAAGGACCCTTTGCTAGTGTGAAGGGCTGTGACTTTGCAAGTTGAGAATTTAGAGTCACATTTGGCATTTGCTGGAAAGAGCCAAACAGTTTTTTTTAAAAAATATTAATCTGTTATGTTTGTTAAATTGATTCAGAATTTGTTCATTTGCTCATTTATTTTGCTATATTTGCCCTAGAATATATATTTTCCTGTTTCCAGTATCACAGTCCTGCTTAGAATTTAGGCTTTGCTACAGTGTGTTAAGTCAGTAAGCAACCATTGTTAAATAGCACATAATGATCCTCTCAACTACTTTTAGATTCCTCCAGAGTATGGTGTTCACAGCATGCAAGCTATTAACAGGAAGACTGTTCTCAGCTAGATTACTTCAAGAATAGCAAATTGTGCAGGGTTTTTAATTAAAACCAGAATTCTGATCATTTCAATGTTAGGTTTTTTATTTGTTTCAGTTTACATTTTAGCTTTAAAAAAAAAAAAAAAAAAAAAAGAGCTCTTTTGCTCATTCCTTTTGGGCACTTAAAGTCAGTTCATAATGCTACGAAATATTAGGTATTCTTTACTATTGTATTTAAAGGGAGGTGGGGGAAATGCTTGTACATTCTCTCTAATGTGCTTAGCAGCCCCTCACAAGCTGGAGGTATGTTTGTTCACCTCTTTGCTTAAGAAAATGTGGCAAAGCTGCACCTACTTATTCATACACATCACTTATGCAGCTCTGTCTCATCCTCAAAGTCAGGCCTGATTGCTTGCCATACCTGGGATCTGATTTGGGTACTGAGTACTTCAACTGAGTACTTCAACTTTGATTCTTTTTTGTGGTAATTGCATGCATGTCTTAGGTAAATCACTTCTTGGTTTGTTTTTTTTTTTTTTTCCCCCCCCACAAATACAAAGCCTTGATCATCTGCAGAAAAGAGAAGATAAAAATGAGTAATTCAGGATTCAGCTGGCCAGAATTTGCAGAAAAGCTGTTTTTCAAATAGTCTCCTTAGAAAGCTGGTATTAAAATAGAAGGTGATGCATTTAAAAGTTTATGCTTAACTATTAAATATCCCATATAGAAACAACCCTCACCAGCTGTGAAAAATCCAATGTAAATCCTGCTTTGAAGAGGTTTTATTAGTCTGCTGACTTAAGAGGTGCTTCCCTCAGGAGATTGCATCAATAAGTGTGTCTGCTGTTCTGTTGCCCTCCCCTGTACACCTGCTAGGGCAGGTGACCCTCAGTAACCCCAGAAAGCCTGGCCCTTCAAGGGTCCTCACCTGTGTGCCTGCCCTTGGCTCTCAGTGGATATCTCTCAGCAGCAGCACTGTTGCTATTTAGGAAACCACCCGAAACTGGGCTCACCTTTGAGCCTTGGGTGTTCCTGCAGGAGGTTATGCTTGAGGAAATGCTAAGGGAAAACTGCTGCAAAGCACAGGCTGTTGTAGAGCTTTGTTCTGGCTTCCTTCTGACCTTTGGGTTTCTAACCCTGCATGTAAAAGCCTGGCTTCAGGTATTGCTAAGGAAACGTTGCTAGCTCTGGCAAGGCTGCCTGGTGTTGTGGGAGGAGAAGCAGCTTTGTGAAGGTGGCAGCGTGTTCTGAACAGGAGCAGTACGTGCAGGCAGTGTGAAGAGACCACCATGGGTGGATGTGTCAGTGGGGTATGGATGGGGCTGCCTTGGTGCTTCCTGCATGACCAGGGCTGCTGCTGCTGCTGCTGCTGCTGCTGCTGCTGCTGCTGCTGCTGCTGCTGCTGGGAGCAGAGTGTGAGGCACTAACCTGTCCTTACGTGAGGAAATGCAGAACTACAGAAACCACACACTTTCCTTGAATTTTTTCTCTATTTGCTTAGGACTTCCATTCAGAATTGATTTGTTTTTACTTCTTCCTCTGACGTTCCCTTCCTCTTTTAACTGCCCCTTCTAGCTGTCTAGCGGTGGTAGATTTTGCTAAGGAGTTACACTACTCTTCTGGTGGATACAAGTATTCAATTTTTTGAACACTGAGGCTTCTACTCCATCTAGTAGGTGAAATACTGTCACAAAGCATAGAAAAAGGATTTACCTTTTCAATTTTATCATATATGTCATGATTATTCTTGTATCATTGACAATGCACGTCAGTGAAGAATCTTGAGGCCATCCATGTCTGTAGGCCCAAATACCCAGAGTGGCAGAGAATCCGTGCTTTGTACCAAAGACTTTAACTGAAGTTCTTCCTCAGCTTTTTTACTCCCACCCCAGCCCAGGATAAGAAATATTCTGTGGTTTTACTTCTACAGTAGCAGCAGCAGGCTCATCTCTAGCACATTGGGAGGAGTAAAACAACAAAGAGAAACTACGGGTTCGTTAGGAGACTATGGTGATTACAGATAGTAAGTGAAGTGTACAGGTTTCATGGACATAATATAAATAATATCCAATATAAATAAAAGAAAGTACAATAATCTCATGGAGCAAAGATCCTGTTTCCTGCTTGTTTCCTGCCAGTACCTTTTCTGTTATAGCCATGGTTCAATAGCTCAGCATTTACTGTTTCTTCACCACATTATCTCACCTTCTATGTTCCCTGATGGGCAGCACTTCAGATATATTTGGGCCAATCTATCGCTTGTTCCACCCTCAGATCTTTCCTCCAACACCAGGCAATTCAAAATACATCAGAAACAGATAAAAATGAATTAAACATCTAGGCTGAGCTATAACCCACCTATGTACCACTAAAGGTTTTTACTGAGTTGGGATTTGTGATTTAACATTTTCCTCCCCCTTTATCCTGTATTTCTGTCTTACAGCCCTTATCAGTGTGCAGTGCATATAGAAGGTTTCATGCTCATTATGAGTAATTTAATTAGTATGTGATGTTCTGTGCCAAATGCAGGTTTGGGTGATACAAATTGAACTCTGGATGGGTTATAAAAGGTTTATGAATGAGTGGTTTTCTTCACCGTGAGTGTAAAATAATAACCAGCTCTAAGGAAATACTATAACTGAAGAATGGCTGGTGACAAAAGGACTTTTTATGGTCACCCTGCAGTGTTCCTGTCTGGGAATTATGGGCCTGTTGGACAAATCCTGCAGGACACAAGTGCAGCCTGGTATAAACCCTACAAAACCCACTTGTAGGATTTAAAACAGAATTTAATTTTTAGCTTATTCTCTGTGAAACTTCAGTTGGAGGTCCTTGAGGGCTACTTCTTAAAGGATTGCAAAAATTGCAAAAAAGAAGAGTATGACTATTACAAATAAATATAAATACATTAGGCAAAATAATTGCAAATAAAGCATGCACTCATGAGTGTTTAGTTCAATTAGAAGAGGTTTACAGAGCTATGAATCCAAGATAATAAGCACTAATTTATTTAGCTCATAGACAACAAAGAAATAAAGAGGAATTAGAAAAGTAGGACAAAGTTGTGGCTGCACCACCAAGAGACACAGGTAGCTTATTATATTTGGTTGCCATATTTATTCATAAGAGGTATTAATGGTTCATTTTCATCATGGAGAATATTGGATTCAGTGACATTTTAAAAAATGAAAAACATGATTCTGGGTTGAAACTCTGCCATTCAGCTGAACAACAAATACAAATGCAAAAGATCCAGATGTAAAATTTAAATTCTTAGCATGACAGGATGATTTATGAGGCACTGCAAAATTATTTTCTCCTGTCTACTATATCCTTTTGCTTCTGCCTCTGTATAAGCTTGAATATTCTATTTGTTACATGCCAGAATATTTCCCCCCACATTACCCATGCTGTTTGGCTTCTGATTGTCAGCTTGCTCAGGACTCCATGCTTCTAGGATTTAGTGAAAAAGCACTGATGATCTCTAGAGTCCATAGATAATATCAGAGAATGCACTTGCTAGCTTTTCCTATTACAGGCAGGATTTGAAGCACTGAACTAGGTAATGAATTATCCACAGAAACAGAGAACATTGTGACTAGGCAGGCTGGAAATCAGCCATGGTATTAAAAAGCAGCTGCAAGAGAGGGTTTTATCCATTTTTTCTTTCTTGTTCCACGCAGGAATTAATGTTCTTCTTGCACACCACGCATGATGTATAATGAGCAAGAGAAACATAAAAATAGTGCTAAGAATTGCATACACCTTGAGCACCCGAAGCAGGGAGTTAAACCAGCCCGCAGTATAGGACTGGTGTGACTAATGATGATGAGAGTCTATTACAAAAATGTGCAAAATGAAGGTTGCCTGGCTCTGTCTTACTTGTTTCAGTTACATACCGTTAATGGCATCTATAAACATGTATGTTTAGGGAGACAGGTCTGCTTCCTCTGTCCTGAGTGGTTTTCCCTGGGGTAACCTCAGCCTTGCAGCACCTGAGGTGACTTGCGAGGAGTCTGGCTCTCCTTGGGTTTGCTGTTCATGACCTCATACAAGGCCCCACAGAAAGGTCACCTTATTTTTGGCATTGGAGGTTCTTCTGGTTTCATTCAGCCTTGTTAATAAAAGCGATTAGAAAAATATGGGTACATTGGATGTTTGAGAGTGTAAATCCATAGAGGAGGAAGGCAGGTTTCCTCAAATGTTGCAAGTGGCTTCCCTGGAGCCATAATATCAAACCTCTTCCAAGTTCAACAAAGCTCAGATGGCAATATGGTATTTATCTAATGTTTTTCACAACTGTACTGTTGAAAGGTAACTGGTAGCTGCTAAACAATCTAATAATCACCAGGAAAGAAATCTTTACATGTCAATGAAGTACAACTCCTGCTGGCTGGTTGGAGCCTTTATAATGAATTTATAAATGAACTACTTTACATCTACTCACTTTGTTTTAGCAGTGAAGTAAAATCCATAACATTCAAATATGGTCTGTACTTTGCATTCTCTTAACTAACTGTTACACTTTCTAGCAAGAAAAGAGATACATTTCATGGATTTTTTTTTCCTGCTGTGAACTCCCATAACCATAAGAGTGATAACAAATGTGTGCTATTTGGGGTTTTTCCTCATTTATTTTGCAAATCTCAAAGCCTGTAAGTGCTGTGATGAAGATGCCCCTGGCTATGGCAGTTTTTCCATGGGTTTTGTAGAAGTGCACAGCGCTGCTAAAGCGTGCCTCAGTTTCTGTACCTAGGAGCTGGGAGGCAGTGTGCAGAACAACCCAGTGAAACATCTGCCTCATTTCCCGGGGCAGTGCCAGGCTCAGTTGAGCACAGTGCAGGGTTCCTGCTGCCACCTGCTCTCCCCTGCTCTCCCCGTGCTGCCTCAGCTCAGTCTGGTGTCTCCCAGTGCCGCCCAGATTGCAGCTCTGCATGCCTGTGCCAGGAACCTGCTTTGCTGTCGAGAGGCCACAGGCAGTGTCGGAAGAACCAAAATTTCATGCATTTTTATGAACTTCTCAGCACTCCAGCTAGCAATGAGTGCCAGCATGTACTGTACTTGGCTAAAAGTTTCTCCATACACCCCACTTTTTCTTTCAAACCATTCCTGCCTTTCTTCTGAATTTTTTCTCATTGACCATCTCCTCTGTTTTCTATTCACAGGCTGGTTTACAGACCTACTGCTTCCTAGTGTTTGCTGGCGTCTGCTTTGCAGGAGCGACCTACCTGTTTTTTGTCTTGCCTGAAACAAAAAATAAGACATTTCATGAGATCAGCCAAGCATTTGCCAAAAGGAATAAAGTAACTTTAGAAATGCAAGAGATGAACCACTACCCAGGGGAGAGGACATCAAGTTCAAATGAATCAAACTTCACATCTTCAGTGGACAATGGGGAAACCAAAAAAGGGATTGTGTAAACCCAGGATGCTCTTTCAGGGGACTGGGGAAAGCATGCTCTTTTCATTTATAGCAGTGCACAACTTGTATATTTTATGACATCATGAACTGCTTCCCCCTTCAAAATGTTGTGAGTATGGGTGAACTCATTAGCAGCTGGGGTAACGGTTGAGACAATGAGGGGCGGGAGGAGTGGCAACTGATCAAATAAATGAGATGGAGTTTCCTTGGCACCTGTGAAGCAAGTGCTGTGGTGAGTGTGATGGGAATATAGACTTGGAGATGTGAGGTGGCAGTGGGGAGCCAGGGTTTTGAGAAGCAGCTGGCTGAGCACCCCTGTGTGCTCACAGGGAGGTGTGCATGCTCTCTCCAAGAGGAGGAGGAGGCAGGGACAAGCGAAGAGATCCCAGTGGGGGTCTGCTGAGAAGAAAACCTGAAATGGCACCAGAATGTATGTCTCCACATTTCCCAAGATGTCATTCAAGCTGCCTGTGAGAACTGACATGACACTTCCCTGAGCTCCCATTCCTTTCCTAGCTATTTTGACTTTCAGTTGCATTGTTTGAACATCTCCCACCTTCGCACAAATGGGCAGCTCTGGGTCCCAGAGTTTCTGGGACTTTCTTTGTCTCACTTGCAAATCCTGATTCACTAGTAATAGAGTTCTCTCTAGTTTCTGGGTTTACTGGCACTACATTTCTCTGAAGATATATATTTACATAATTTTAATTTTTAAGAATAACTTGGAAGCTTTAATATGAAAGGAAAACTAAACCTCATGGTGAAGTGAGAGAACTCTGATGGTATGTGTAGGGCATAGTATTGAAACAAAAATTCAAACATGAAGTGTTCCAAGGGTTGGGGTTTTTTATTGTTTTGTTTGTTTATTGCTTTCCTTTTCAAATTCCTTTTAAAACAAATCTTAGGAGCCTTAATTTCCCTGAGACCTGATAACTTAACACTCAGATCTCTGCATAGGAATTTGGGCACCTATTTCTTACTTAAATACTAATTTTTATTTGGGCATTAGATTCTGAAGCACCAGGCCTAGTTCACATTAATAAGTTTCTAAGCTGTCTAAAGCTTTGTAAAACTGCTTGATTTCATGAAAGACTCTCAGTGCAGGCTCTCAGTGCTTCAGCAAACAATTAATGGAATTTTTTTCTTAATGAACATCATCTTTACAGTTTGTATTTTTGATAACAGTTTTTTTTGATCCCTCTATGTACCTGGATGTTGAGGGGTAATAAGAATTTTAAAATTAAATAGCTTTTTTATTTGAAAAGTCAGTAAGTCTTTGAGCTGCTCTCAGTTAGGAGTAAGACACAAGAAGAAAGTGCAGCATGTAGGTAGAGTAAACTCTCTCCATAAGTTATATTTACTAATCTAGACATTCTTTCATTTGGAGCATTTTTGCGAGAAAATTTGCATATATATTCATATATGTATGGCTATATGAATATATATATTTCAAGTATAGATGTATATTAATATTCAATGGCTGAATATTAGTGGCTTTAAGGTGAAAGAGGCTAGATAGAGATTGGATATTGGGAAGAAATTCTTTACTGTGAGGGTGATGAGACCCTGGAAGAGGTTGTACAGAGAAGCTGTGGCTGCACCATCCCCAGAATTGTTCAAGTGCAGATTGGATGGAGCAATCTGGTCTAGTTGAAGGTGTCCTTGCCCATGGTGGGGGATTGGAACAAGATGATCTTTAGGTGCCTTCCAACCCAGGCTATTCTATGATTTTGTGATTTATATTCATATATATACACACACAGTGGACAATTATTTTCCAGTATCTGTGGCGGGGGTTGTTTGTATTTCTCCAAGTGATAAGCTGTTTTTTGTTTTGTTCTACACTGTAAATTACACTGTAAATTAAAATTAGAGATCCTAATGTTCAGCTGTTACTACTAATTTATGTATATAGTTGTATACTGTGATTTATTTGTATATGGCATATTCACCACAGACATTGTAAGCTGACCTAATAGGGCAATTTCATTACTAGATAATTGACAAAAAATTGATGGGTGCTTTTATGCCAGAATTTAAGTGTTTTCTTTTTTTACTGGGATAGAGGTACAACAGTAAGAAAATGAAATATACATGAGAAAGAGAATTAAGAATGAAAAATTTAAAATGTAGGGGTTTGGTGCTACTATTAAGAAAGAGAGTGAAGCAGGATTACACCAACTGACAGTCATAAATGGAAGCTAATCAAATTCTGTGGAGAAAACTGAAGAAAAATATTATTTTAATAACCACTTGTAAAATTATATCTACAGCAAACGAAAATATTACCTTTCAGTGCCTTTAGTTCCCTATTCCAAGGGTTACAAGAGGCTTCCTAAGTGAATGGCTCTGTAAACATTGAGTGTGAATGCCAGCCCTCCAGAAAATTTTATGAAAAATTTCTTCCTTTTTTGCCTGCACGGCAAGACTGGCAAATTCAGACCCTCTTCTTCAGACTGGGAATTATCTTACTTTGTAGTTAGGGCTACTAACATGGTATGATGAGATCTGCTTTGAGCCAAGGTGGCAAGATTGGAAACCAATACTATTAGAGTGAGAAGAATTTAACACTTTGTTCTGTTCATTAATGTACATTATAGACCTGTTGAAAATGTTACCATTGGATAACTTCAATTAAATATCATGCTGACTGATACGGCAGTTGTCTCAGAAATCAGGACTTCTGCAACAAAATAAAATCAACTAACGTTTGCCTACAGTTGTATTTGGAGCCCAGCCCTGAATGGATAGGTAGAGATGTCTTGATAGAATTTCCTATCACAGCTCGGAGGCCTTGTACAGCATTAACAGCAGGGGGTCATGTTTTCATTTCTGCCATCCCATTTGCCCTCCTCTTGCCCTGCCTGAGATGGGCACACACTTTCTGTGTGGCTGCAAAGAGCTGCTGCAGACTGGGTACAGCGTGTGAAGGGGGTTCCACATCTCAGCAGATTTCTGTTGCCATCTATGTTCAAAGCAATTCCAGGCCAAGTTAGTGCTTTGTTCACTGGCCACGGAAATGTCCTCTGCCTTGGGCTGTGGAAATTTCAGATGTGCCAGTACTTCATTAACTTTCTCATCTCTGACCTTAATGAGAGTTTTATGTTGTTCTTGAAGTTGTTCCAGAAAGTTTTTTTCCATTGTTATGCTGCTAGAATTTCTCCAGCAATGAGAGGACAACATGGAAAATATCAGCAATTTATTGTTTATTTTTTCTTGTTGAATGTATCAAATTGTCTGTAGCCTGTGTGTTTGTCAGCAAGTGTTGTGTAGTGCCACATTCCCTTTTCCTGTCTGACATTGGGGTGAGGTACTGTGAGGTGGTGTTGTACAGGTACCACAAGTCTGTGTGATCAACTATGTCCATGCACAGTGATTGCAAAATAAACCTTTGGACTAAAATTAAAATTATGTGGATTTTGTTCTGGGTAAATATGAACCTCCACACGTGCACGTGTTTCAGTTCCCTAGGGTTTTGTATGTCCCAGTACAAGACTGTTCAGTCCTGTGTCTGGATGACCCAAGCCATTGTGAACTCCACAGTTGGGTGGTTGGGAATTACAGGAAGAAAATGGTCCCTAAAACTGTGTACTTTTTGAAGCATTATTTATATTTTGATTCTCAAAACAGATTCCGCACTTCATTCTTTCATATGTTTATACTGGGCTCTAGAAATAAAAATGCAGACAACAGTGTGAGGAAAATTATTAAAACTGGCTAGTGGTAGTAATAACAGTTTATAAGAATTGTTGAAACTGGTGAGGCTTTTTGCAGAAAGTTGTCAATTGCAAAGGATGAGTTTGAGTTGCTACAGCTCTACTTTTTGATGAGAAATTCAGTTAAGTGACTATTTCTGCTACAAGGATATGCAAAAACTGAAATCTGAAATATGTATAAAAAGTTGAATTTCATACTTCAGGTTTTGAAGCCAATTTTCACTCCACAAGGATCTGCTTTCTAGTGGGGGAAGATGTGAGTAATAATCCATATGGGATAATTTTCATCTTCAGAGTAAAATTTAAAAAAAAAAGTAAAAAAAAAAAAGTAAAAAAAACCCACTCCAACTCTTTGAAATTTGCTTTCTTTCATTTGACTATTTTTATGTGCTTTTCCTTACAGACATCACCATATAAACTATTGGAGCTCACATCACCTCACACAGCATAAAGAAGAAATCCAAGTAAAGCATTCTCAGGAAACACCTGTGGACTTTTTCTTTCAGTCCAACTCTAGTAATCAGAGTTTAGATAGAATCTAAAACCTGAAATACACAGGGCCAAACTGAAGAGGGCTTGTTAAAGCAAACATTTGTGCAGTTAAAACATTCAGGTTTGAGTCCATACTTAATTCTCTCTACAAGAAATTTTATTTGAAAGTGAGCTCTGTGGAAAGGTGAATTTCATGGCAAGTGCTTGGTACTTGGACTCCTAATCAAGTTATCACAGCTCAGTAAGCAATCATGCATAACCTGAGTCACTAGAGCCCTCTTCCTTGCAGGCTAAGCTGCATTAACCTCACTTTTGCCATGACCTAAGAGAAACACAGGCAGTGGATAATCGAGCTGGTTTTTGAGATGTTCCTGCTAAAGCTGCACTACAGGTAAACTCTTTAAAACTTGGATTTCGAGTTTTAAAATTAAAAGTACGCAAGAAAAGCTTTTGGGAGACATTTACAGTGAGTAGTGAAGTCAACAGGAATCTTCTCCAGTGGTTCAACTACACAAGTGTACCCAAGAAAGACATGGTATATGTACAGGAATGCTAAGTTTGGGAAACCCAGTACATTTTTATCTTCTTTAGATATTAAACCAGTGGCTTGTTTTCTCAGTGTAGGAAAATAGTGGAATAATTCAGAGGCTGCAAAAGCACTGATCTGAGGCATTTCTTCTGAATTTTGGAGCAGGGGGTTGGTTGGTTGGTTGGTTGGTTGGTTGGTCGGTTGGTTGGTTGAAGATTTGTTGGGGTTTTTTTTAAGAGAACACTTTTAGTCTGGCTGATATACCAAAGCAGAGTACCCAGAATGAGACTGCTGGAGTTGTTGGTTGTCTTAAGATTATTCCCAAAAGGTGTAAAGCCAAAAGTAACTCTGTCAGACCCTTGAAACACAATCCGTTAATGACTGATCATCCTTGATCTTGCAAATGTAGGAGGTAATTTGTCTGCTGCTGTGTAAGGTGCCATGCAGAGACATTGATTTTTGTTTCACTTTCTCTTGGTCTTCTCAGTTTAAAAAGTCAGTCAAGCTAAATGCAATGCTCAATTCTACATTTGTTCCACTTTTTGTTTCTGACTTGTTCCACCCAATTATATAAAAAGTTTTACAGTTCACACTTGAAAATCAGAAAGCAATGGTTACTTAGGGAAAGCAAACATGCCGAACATTACAAAAGTTATAAATACGATTTTGTCTACAGGCTGACATTTTCAAACATGAATTCAAGAGTTAATCCCTTAAATCCAAATTTCATATAATTTCACCTCTTTGAATTAAACTCTACTGTCTATGTATATACCTATGTGTATATAGAGAGAGACTTTTTTTCCATGTTATCCCATGGAAAAAGTTCAGCAGCTTTAATTCTTATACATAAAATAAATTGGACTATTTTGACACTATATCAAAGTGTGAACTGGACAGGTCAGACACACTAGGACTCGGACACCTGCATTAACAAACTTAGCTAAAATTTGCATGATCTTAGGTTTGGAAAAGTTGTCTAGCAAGGCTATCTCCTTTTGGCTAGCCTTAGATTTTTCATTTTCCATTTTTCTAAACTGCTAGGGAGCGAGTACGATGCTAATTTGCTTAAATTTATTTTGAGGCATCAAAGGAAAACATCAAAACTCTTTTCATCCAACTAGAGAACAATTTGTATTGAAGACCCTCAAGAAGCAGCATGTGTTAGAACAGTGCTCAGGCTGGCCCAAGCTAAATATACTCTTCCAGGATCTAGTGATGCACTTTGTACACCAGAATCTCTCAGCCTTTCAGTGGGGAGGCTCATTGCCACCCCTCCCTTCTTTTCCTTCCTCTATCCCCACCTTCCCCTGACATGGGCTGTGCTTTGCCTCTAGGTGTGCCAGCACATCTTTAGAAACAGCATTTTCATCAACTGAGAAGTGGAAGAGTCTCAAGAGGCAGAAAGGAGGGGTCACCTCTCAGTGAGATGAAAGGGTGGCACTATGCAACCATAGCTCTCTTGCAGACAGGTACAGCTGCACTTTTAAACTTCTTTTAGGGACTTTAGATAGGCCATGAGCAATGCAACCACAAGCAAGGTGGAAGAAGCTCAGGAGTTTGTGACTGGGCAGCTGCTGACAGATGAAATCTATGTCTAAGAAATCATCCAAGTGGCTTAGACATTGCTGCTGTTGATTTAATTGGTATAAAACATGTAGGTAGGCATCTGAGGTACCACTCTGAGCTAACAGTAAAAGCACTGCTCACTTTGCAATAGTAATCAAAGAAAACAAAAGGCCAAAGGGATAACAGTGGACATCACAAGAAAAATCTAATATTACAAATTAAGTTTTCTAATGGAATATCATGTAAGAATAAACATGGCCAAGAAAAACATGATGCAAGACAGATGGCTTATTTTTCAGTACATGACACTTATTCAATGAGCAATTAAAAATTAATTTAAAGGTAATAGAAAAGTTCAGACATGCATAATGAAAGCTGTAGAATTCATTAGCACAAATTAGAATTAGTGAATTTTTATAGGAGTAGATATTTAAATTTATGATAACTTTCATATTTAGTTTGCACCAGAAATAAAGAAAAGCTATAGCTAATAAGAGCTGAGAAATTTCTCTAAGGATCTGAGTTGCCTATAATTGGCCATTAGACCACACTTTCATCTCCTTTTCAGGATAAATTATGGGCACAAGCTGATGCTTTTCTGGATCACTGTTCAGACATGTTGTCACAATACATACAGGTTGCAGTGAGCACTATTTCCTGACCCAGAATACAATAGAAGTGGGGAAGCCCCAGAACTACCCAATAAATAAATACATACATACATACATACATACATAAGACTTGAGGATGGTGGGGACAGAGGAGGGAAAAGAAGGGAGGGGTGGCAATGAGCCTCCCCACTGAAAGGCTGAGAGATTCTGGTGTACAAAGTGCATCACTAGATCCTGGAAGAGTATATTTAGCTTGGGCCAGCCTGAGCACTGTTCTAACACATGCTGCTTCTTGAGGGTCTTCAATACAAATTGTTCTCTAGTTGGATGAAAAGAGTTTTGATGTTTTCCTTTGATGCCTCAAAATAAATTTAAGCAAATTAACATATAAGTCTCACATTGTTTCAAAAAATACCAAAACCCAATCCCCAAGTTGTTTCCACACAAGGGAGCTTTCATATTAAATTTGAAACATTATGCCTAGTGATAAGCATTGGGAGGTTGTGTTCTGAACTTTTTTAGCTCTTTTAAAAGCTTTGCTACATTTTATTAACTCAGATTTTGCACGGCTGTTACTTGGTAGAAGTTTCAACCTCTTCTCATTGTTCACAGCCTTGGCTAATAAGCATGAGAAATGAATGTTAGTAAGACAGAAAAGAATTCTAACAATTCAGCAATAGTAGGAGGAGAATCAGCATGTCTGGCAAGCTTGTGTGTTCACTGTGAACCAGGACAGCTGGCTCTGATTATTAAAAATTGTAAAAACTTAATAAGTAGGTTTTCTAAATCTTCTCAAACTATTTGCTAAATGGGGTCAGCTTTGTACTCCAAAGTACTGACTTGAAGAGCTGGAGTCCAAACGGAGAAGGTGACGTTGGCACTCGGGATGTGGGTGGTGCTGAAGAGATGATCACTCTGGAATTCAAAATTGTTCTCAGCTCAAAGACAATTTTTGGTATAAATTTAGAAGTGACAGAAAATTGTAACACATCATACATGCTTTCACTGTCATTAAGTTACTCAATACTACTTAAAAATCAGATTTTGAAGGCAAAGACATTTCTTTTATCTTTCAAATGAAAGAATTGACAATGCTTTCTTCTGTACACAATATTAGGTCATGGACACCTATTTGATGGACACTTTTGATCAGTTATACCATGAACAGCTTCGCTAGGAGAACACTAGAAAGCTCTTTCCAGCTCCTCTTGATAATGCGATGTCTTTTAGGTTGTTTACGTTTCAGAATCAAAAGAAAAATGCCAAAATAGTCAAATATTAAAGCCATTCCCTCTGGAGCTCCACATCATAGTTCTTGGAGAGGTTTTACCTTTAAATATTGCAGGTAGGATCTGAGGTAGGCAATGCTTGGCATTTTACACTTCCCTGTCATCACAGGCCAGGATTTCACTCAAAAGCCTTTACACAGCACTGAATATTCACATAAATGCTTTTGGTGGTGAGAAAATGGTTGATAAGCAACACAAATGAGAGCTAGTCATAAGGTTAAAAATTAGCAGGACTGGGTCGTTGTTCAGTAAACAGCAGATATTACCAATCTCCCCAGTCTGTGCTCCTATAGGTTTATTGTGGAGCTGAGCAGGGTACTACTGCTCCCACCTAAGAAGAGTGAGATTAAAGCCATCTCTACAAGTTGCTTTCTGCTTTGAGAATATGCTCAGCAGGAATTAGTACAATGGCCAGATTTGCCCTGGGCATTTATCTGTAATATTTCATCTGACCTACATGCACGACTCGACCAGCCTGTGACCTTCCCTCCTTAGAGCTGGCTGCGTTTGACCAAGCTCCTACACAGTGTCATTGCTGGCAGCAGGTCACAGATCCACTCCCTCTCCCTCAGCCTGGCAGAAATGCTTGGTTTAGTCCTTTCACCGTTACTTAAAGGACAAAAATCTTACCATTTGTCGAGATGATAAATGCCTCATCTGCTCTATGACATTTTGTGCTTCACGTTTATGAAATTCAGTAGTTGCCGTATTCTGTAATTTTTGGTGTTGTCTTTATTTGTATATGTGTTTTTCAAAGCAAAAAATCCCACCCTTGCCTCTTCCCAAGCTTTAGAAACCTGGGAGATCAGAATCTCTTGCATTAGAAAACAAAAAAAATCTTGCATAGTATTTATTTAATAAATCATCAAACAACATTTTCGCAACCCCCTTCAAGGTCCATGCTTTTGTCAGCTGGACAATAGCTAGGGGGCTATCAGAGGAAAAGGAAGAAGCAGCACAAGAGCAAATGTCACGGAGGTTCACAAAGGTGCTGAAGCTGGGGGAGCTCCTCTTGCTCCAGCTGCCGCTGTCCCGGCAGGAGCCAGCTCACCGGCAGGACAGCTCTGCCCGCTGGGAGGCTCCTGCCACGGCCGAGAAGGAGCAGCACCGCTCCCCCTCGCTGCGTTCTGCTTGTTTCCCACAGCTTCTCAGACAAAAAGCAAACTGTGAAGGGCTTGTGAGAAGCAGAAATAGCAGCTAAATGCCAGGCTCTGCCCAGCCAGGCACTGCCAGCTGATCCTTCAGCCTAAGGTGCACCCTTAGCACATTAGATTTAACACACAGCATAAGAGCCTACAAACATTTCTAGCCCAAGGAAAAATCACCACTTGGAAAAAAATGATGTGTAACGCTCAGAAGTTGGGTTTTCTTCAGGTATGATAGCCCAGTGACAATGACACTGCAATCATATGGCAGTTTGGTTAGACCTCACTGTTATTTGGTGGAGCAGATAGAGTTCTGTCACTGTGGTGACTAATGACTCTGCATCAGATGTATCCTGGTGCAAAACACAAGGAAAAACATACACTAGACAGCTAGATATTAGTCAGTTATTCCTTGTATACATTCAGCAGAGTATGAAGAATGCTTACAGACTTTTCTCTGTCATGATGGTAGTTGATCTTCTAAATAATGCTTTTCAGATAATTGCTCTTTCCAAATGTTTCTTCTGCAATAAATTCAAATAATAGTTATGCACAGAGAAACAAGCACCTCCGACTCAAGGGGAGTCTTGTTTATGGGTCAATAGTGCAGCTATGTGATTCATTCCCAAAATTACAAGTGCAGAGATCTTTTTATTCAAAATAGAGAATGCATACAAAAATATCCTTTCATTTTAATAATTGTATTCAGTTACTAAATCCATTCCCAGCATAATGGAAATCATATGCAGCATAGGGGAATAATTATATATGTATTTTCATGCAGAGCTCTTTATATTTAGATGATGTTTTTATATATATATACACATACACACACAAATACATATAAAATACAACTTTATGTGCTGTACAACATTACACATTTTTTTCTATTTCTAATAGCAGTAATTCAGTAAGCTCTATCTCCTTGCACATGTGGATCCTGTATATCTCTATTCAATTGCATAAACTGAAGTACTTCTCCAGACCAGTTCACAGATTTATAAATTATTTATGTATCTGTCCAGAGTTTAGTGATTTGCTTTCTTTAGTTACAAAGGAGAAGTTCTAGAAATCATCACTGGAATAGTTCTAGTCCTTCAAATAGAAATGCACCTGTGCACAAGTAGTGAAGAGGGATTACAGGTCCCTGCTGCTTTGGCTTTTTCTACATTCACCCCCAGTTATTGATGCAAGGTTTGTAATATCTGTGTACTTCTGTGAGGGCTGTCTGTGCAAATCCAGGGCAAAAATAATAATAACAAATAACAATAGGCAAATTATAGTTCTTGCAGAACTTAGAGCAGCTTAAAAAGCCACTGAAACTAAGATTTGTGAGTTACTTTCAGTCAAGTCCTACACAGAGCATATTCAGAAATTCTCACACAGCTTAACTAGCAGCTTTGAATGCCTCATGAATTTTTATGATCTTGTTAATACTGAAATAGTGGAGCCGTTTCTATATTGCTTAGTTTATGTTGGCAGTAGAACGGGGAGTTATATGAATCTCTTGATGCCTGCATCTTTTTATGTCCTCTAGCAAAAGGTGTGTAGAAAATAACGTGTGATTAGACAGATCCAGAGTTTTTGGGGCTTGACAGCTAAAGCCTGGATTTATGCGTGACAAGATGGCTCAGGTACAGTAAAATATTTTTTAATTTAGTCTCCCAAGCAAAATCGACTGTTTTTGCAAAAATTGAAACTGTTCTCCTTGTTTGAATTTGCCAAACAACTTTAGAGCTGATCAGCCTGCCTGACCAGGTCAAAATCCTGGCTTCTGATGAGTGTTTTCAGGGCACTGCTCAGACATGGAGGGGGAAAAATCATGTTATTCAGCCTACATGCTGACTCCAAAATGACACCAAGGCATTGAGAACACCCTTTTTCTTAGTCTCAGCTGCTTCTCTTAAGCACACTTCTCACAGCACCTTCACTCCCCACATAGTTCCAGCCCACTCCTCATACTATCCATCAATTCCATTGTTTCCTGCTTTCTATCAGCTTTTACACCACTGGTGCAAACAGCATTTTTCAGGTTTGTGATCCTGCAGACTTTTGATGAGAACTGTGATTTCCACATTTTCACTGCCACTTCAAGCCAGCCACCTGTGTGTTTGAGCCACTGCTCAGGGTTCAAAAGGTGGTGCAGTTCAGTCCTGCAGGTCACAAACCAAAGCTGCGCTGATGAGAAATGAAACCAATACACCTAATCCAACATTTATGGAATTGTTTAGGTTGGAAAACACCTCTAAAGACCACCAAGTCCCACTTTTGACCCAGCACTGTCAGGTTCAACACTAAACCTGGCACATCTACATATCTTTTAAATGCCTCTGGGGGTGATGACCACTTCCCCGACGACCCTTTGGAACAGGCAGCCCAGGGAAGTGGCTGAGTCTCATCTCAGAGATTTTGAGGAAGAAGGTTTTGTGCTGCTGACATACATCAGCCTCTGAAGGAAGATTGAAAGAACCAGGGCCCAGCATAAAGAAATCCACCACACAGAGAAAAGCCATGTATATAAGAGGTTGCTGCAGAAATGGAAGTCATAAACTGTGCTCTTGCTGGATTCAACAAGAACTAGTGGGGTTCAATTGCATTTTTTTTTTTTTACACCAGCAAGGTCAGCATGACAGTAGAGTAAATGTCTGTGGGAGCTGGGGACGGTTTTTGTCTGGTTGTGCTAAGGAATAAATTGTAGAAAGGTGACTTAGTTGCAGTTAATCCCTCTCTAACAAGGCACTAAGCTACTTCCATGGTTCTCCCATGGCCTTTTGCAGCAGTTTTCTGGTGCTCAGAGGTTCAAACTTCTGGACTAAATCATTGGCAACCTGATACAAGGCAGGATAAAACCTTTATCACAACAACGCTATGAACAGCCAGAAATCACATAGTGAGCAGTAATGCAGTGACAATTTCTCTTACTCTGTAAGTGCCCTGAATCCCCCAGCCCTGGCTGTGAGTGAGAAATATGCAGACATAGGTGTTTCTAACTCCACGTGGAATAATCTCCCTTCATCCTTTTCTCTTTTTCCACACTATGATCAAAGCCTTTCAGTGCAATTTTCTTAACTGACAGAAAGCAAAAGATAATTGTTGAATCTTTGAGTGACTTCACCCAGAAAAGCCTCTCTCCTGTTAATCCATATATTTCTGTCTCCAGCAGAAGCATGCTGTATGATGAGAGGGTTTTTATTTGCTCAGAACTTATTTTACCCTGAAATTTTTTACAGTGCAGCAGAGAAAAAGCCATATCCATACTGAGTGTAGATAATAGCTCTGCAAAATGGGGCTACCTTCTCTCATCCATACATTATCCACAGAGCCAGGGTTTAACTGTGCTCCCCCTGGCTGATGGAAAAAGTCCAAAAAAGGAAATCAGTAGGAATTGGGAAAAGTTTTAATTAGCATCTAAAATTCAAAATGCTACACATATCAGTCTGGAAAGTCTCTAGTGATTACACCTGAGCATCACAATATAGAAATGCCACAACACTCAGTTACATTGCGTTTTAAAGCCATGTGGCAAAAAATAAAATAAAGTTGCTGCTAAATTATTTTATTCTCTTGGCTCAACTTTAGTGGAAGCAGTGATTTGTGTTGATATTCTGGAGCAGGAGATTCCAGTTTGTGTCATCTGGATGGAACCAGTGGGTGGTGTAAATGTGCTCCTCATTACGGCAATGTTAAATGAACAAGCTCTGCCACAATCTATTGAGAACTTTCCAGGTGCCTTGCTGGGCATTGGAACTTGGGAGGTACAAGTTAATCTTCCCAAATGAGTCACAGGAATATACACTTGCACAATATCATATTGAAAACAAACAACAAAATGGAGTCTCTTCAATATATACTCCAATTCCCAACATCTGCTCCACAATAAACATACTCTGCAGAGTTGCTGAATATTAGTCCTTTCATCAGCAGAGGTAATCAACTTTGAATAGCTGACTATTTCCAGTTGTTACATAACACTTTACCTTAAATAGCTCCCTTGGAAGAGAGACACCCTATGAAGTACATTTTAAAGATCACTTTCCAACAGCATCAGCGTGGTCATGGTTACAGTGTCTGCCTCGGGGCAAGCTGTGCCCCGTGACCTCTCTCAGCAGCTCAGGTGTCACTGTGGCAATGGCTAGCACCACACAACAAGCAGTGAAGTTGTTCTGCTGCAAGAGCTACTGCAACAGTAAAGGGTGAAATGTGCCTGCAGGAGGCTGGGAAAACTCAGGAACCCATCTGCAGATGCTGCTCGTCCTCCTCTGAGGGCAGAGCTGTGGGACTCCTGGGGAGCTGCTTCATCTCCACTCGTCTGCTCCAGGTGGTTTTGTCCCATCAGAGAGGGCATCTGGAGGCATGGGGAGATCTGATGGGTCTTCCCCTTATAAAGATTGTCAGATGAGGCTGAAAAGAGGCAGGGAAGCTGGCCATGCCTATCACAGCCAGAGTGCCTCTGAGCAGCAGAATAATACCAAATGCAGCACATACTGCAGTGGCAGTAGTGGCTTTAGGCAGGAAGGATGCATGGCTCCAGCCCCGCTCTTAGCTGGGAGCACAGCACCCCACCAGGACACACAAGCAGGGGGAGAGGAGACCTCTAACATCCTCAGCTTACTTTTTGGCACGTAAATTTCACCATAATCATCTCTCAGGCTCTAGAAGCCCCTGATGCAGGTATATTATTACATGCTCAATTGTAAATGACATTCAAAGCCAGAATTGCCTTCAGTGCCAGTGACCCTTGGGGCAGAAGGGGCCTTCTCTCTCTGTCCTACAAAGGCTTTTTGTGGTGCAACAGCAGCAAATCCACACTTTATGGCCCATGTGTCATCCTTGGCAGTTACAACTTATCTAAAACATCCGAATGACTAAAGAACTACAGAAAACGAGCCCCAACCAAAACAACTTTGACTGTTCACAGAAAACAGAGGACACCTAAGATCAGGACAGTGGCCTGAGTTTTACTGATCATAAAGTCTAAAAGCATTCTTCTAACAGTATAAGAAAAATAAGGGCTAGTTATAAAATTGTTCCCTCCCACCCACAGCCCAAATCCCAATGTTGTACTGACACTTCTTGTGCTCACTTCATCCATGGCTCACAGAACAACACCAGTGACTGGCAATATTTAATAAGTTGGATTTTTTCTTTTATAAAATATTCGTGATAAAGGACAGGGTTTTCAAGAGACCTTGAAATGCTTATGAGAAATAACAGAGGTGGCTAGATTTTGATGTGAAATGAGTATGGCAAGTTGGGCCATGAGCATCTTTAAAAAGGGCTACTCTGTCAGCACCTGAGCAATGGGAAAAGGTCTGCAAGCAGAGTGGGTTTGAAATCTGTCTCTTCTAAGTTATTCAATATAGCTTTTAAATGTTATGGTTTGAGTTGGTCTTTAAGGAAATAAATTCAAGTGCCAACTTTTTGTAGCTAAGTTCCTGCAGTTATCAAATCTGCCTCACTCAAATTTCTGCCCAACTGCTCAGTAATCTAATAATCACCTTTCAGTTTTACAGGTTACACAAATTATTTTTAAATAGAAAGATATGACAGACAGGGAGAGAAATGAACCTGAGAATTATCTAAATTAGTCTTTCCCTGTCCATCTTGACATTTCCTAGCTTTTCAGAGATACCAGGCTTACTAGAGTCACACCTTTAATCACTTTGTGCCAGGAATATCAGGCTGAAGAACTGATAAATGTGTGTGGTTTGCAGAAAGATTAAGAAAAATAAGTACTACCTGGACACCATGGTGATAAGTGAGTGATAGTATTACATTGCTTCCCACCAAAAGTATTGCCTGAGCTGTAACCAGGGCTGGATGCAGGGCTTTGTTTCCATAGACACATAATTAAATTTTAGATCAATGACTTTTTTAAAAAAATAAAAGATTTAAAAATACTATTTACCTGAAGTAAAAACGATCCTCTAAATTCTGGTGAGAACCTAACTGCTATTGTGCCTATGTAATTTTGCATATATTTGCCCTGGATGTATATCACTATAATGGTGATAAAGTCCTGGTCTTTTACATCTCCAAGAAGAAATGAAAATTTTATGCTAAGGTGAAATGTGAAAAATTGAAACTTTCCTGATGACAAAGGATTTTCACAGGGGGAAAAGACTTGCAGACTTTCCAAGGTGCTGAGAGACATCCACAAAGGCTGTGCTTAGTCCTGGGGCTGCCTGCCTCCTGCCTGCTACTCAAACTGTGTCCTAGGGAGTCCTTCCCTCCCTTGGCTATAGGGCAGCCAAGAAAATGAGCCACACCAGGTGAAAGTGAGCCTTTTTTTTTCTAAAACTGCCTCACAAAGGGATACACATTGTGTGGTAAGTGTAGGCCACCACAAAGCCAAAGAGGTGCAACCTTTCTTCAGTGATCCGTACTGAAACTGGTGTCAAAAGATCAAACGTACACAGACCAGCTGATTAATGAGCACCTGGTCCTTCGTGGGTTACAGTTATACCCATGCTTGCACAGACCTGCAGGAACACCCATGCCATCCCAATTTGAGCAGGAGCTTTATCCATGGCCTGACAGTTCAGCCCAGCCCCAGTGAGATGAGCTGGGAGAGAGAATCCCAGCTCCAGCCTCTCCTCCCATGCTCCTGAGCAACCAGGTCTAGTGGAAGGTATCCCAGCCCATGGGAGTGGGATTGGAACTAGATTAAGGTCCCTTCCAATCAAAGACATTCTATGTTTTTTTCCATGTACTGTTTTCTTCAAATAAGTATAGATTTATCCAGATGCCATTTTTTTCTTCCTGGATCTTTTTGTTGATTTTTAATCTTAATCAAGCTCTGCTGATTCTGTCAAAAGCAGACCGTAAAGTGTAATGGTAATTACTGCCATTGCAAGCACAGATGAGCAAACTATTCAGTCCACAAGATTTTTGGTTTTCAGGAAAAACCATTCCCATCTACTTATGCCATTTATCTAAATGTGCTTTTAAAACAATTTGGCAATGCAATAATTAGTATTGTTTTCACAACTATCAAAATCCCTTTTCTACTATCATGTGATTTTCAGTGGGCACCAATAAATAAGCAAGAATGAAATAAGTGATGTAGGTTTGAACACGTGGACACATTTTTATTAATAGAGTAGAAATTTTTGGGATCAGGCTTCATGAACCTGTGTTTGTTTGGTCCCTTTTCCTTCCCTCTTCTAACACCACAGAATATGTCTTGTAAGTTTTTTCTAATAATCTTTCCAAAGTTGAAAAAAATCATAAAAACATAGAATGGTGTGGGTTGGAAAGTACCTTCAAGATCATTTTATTCCAACCCCCTGCCATGTGCAGGGACACCTTTCACTAGTCCAGGTTTCTCAAAGCCCCATCAAACCTGGCCTTGGACACTTCCAGAGATGGGGCATCCACAGCTTTTCTGGGCAACCTGTGCCAATGCTTCAGCACCCTCATGTAAATTTCTTCCTAATATCTAATGTAAACATGACCTCCTTCAGCTTAAAATCATTTCCCCTTGTCCTATCACTGTGTCTGTAACCTATTTTAAGGTGTTCCTGGGAGTAAGTGAATCTAAGTCCTGACATCCACACAGCATTACACCAAACTCTGGGTCTCTGGTCCTATATGTTGGTCGTGGAAAGCCAACATTCAAATACTTCAGAGCTAGAGACTTCTTAAAAAATAAGGTATGCACTGGATTAATGTACACACAGGCTTTGAACTGCCTGCAATAATCTAACATCCTGGCATTTCCAAGCTACTTCAGATGTAACAGCCAGGTATCTGGAACTGATTTCATTGTAACATTACAGCTGCCAGGAAAAAACATATTTTTCTATCATTTCATAAAGTATCTTATAGAATGTAATCAATGTGCACTATGGTCCACAATTTATTACCTACAAAGGCTTGAATTTATCTCCCAAAGCACACACTGTTACTACACAATATAACACAAGTAATTTCTGGAATCATTCTCCTGTCCTTTAGGATTAAATTCAATGTTAGAAAGTTCCCCACATGTTTCAAAACAAAAACTGTGTAAAAGATGGTAAATGCTGCAGTTTGGCCCAAGTCTATTACTAAAATAATAAACAGAGGCAAAATCTATTCTGTATTGGAAACTACTTTTCAGATCACTTCAGAGAGGACATGAATCTGAAAAGAAAAAGAGATAAATGTCTCCCTTAATGTATATCTCTCTTTTCACTCCAGCAGAGTAGCAGGTTATATTTAAACTCTAGAGGACAGCATCACCTTGCCCCTCTTGTTGGTAAAGATATTAGCCCCTAAGTTTTTTCCTAAACAAGTCAGTATTTATTAGGCTCTTGTCCAAAGCCTGACATTCATGAAGGACTGCACACAAGTCCCATTTAACTCTCTAACTTGCAGAGACAGGATTTGTGTTTCAATTGAAATTCTAATAGGTGATGTTCATACCATCTGCCTCGTCTCTAGTGGAAACCTCCTGCCATACCTCACTGCACACTGACTGCTCCTCCACACAGTCTTGCAGAAAAGCTGCTGGTGGGACCCTCTGCCCCTGCTGCCCCTGCTCCTGGTCCATAGCAGGGATTCCTCCTGGCTGTACCGCCTCCATGCACACATCTTCCTGCAAATCCCACGTAGGTCAGATGGCAACAGAGGTGCACAGAGGAATGGCAGTCATCTCAGTGAGATGGTCCACAAGATAATAGTATTCCTTATGTTCTCTGACAGTTGAGCCTAGGCCTGTAAATCAAAAGAGAACATGCCCAGACACACTCTAAATTTACAGCTGTCTAGCACAGAATCACTACAGAGATGCCTGGCTCAGTTTTGGCCCATGCTGACCAGCAGCCTCCCAAAAATTTCCCAGGCAAAGTCTGGGAGCTGGGACAGGCCAAGGACTATTCCTGATAAACAGTTTCTCATTTCTCTGTCATTCCTTACAGGAGATCAATGTGATGAGTTCTTGCATCTAGATAATAGGTCAAATTTCCCTACTGTTTGGAGAACATGTTTGTGTGTAACATCATCATATCTCCCAGAAAAATGCTATGCAAAATTTTCTGGGGTTTTTTGTTGAGGTTTTTTTCAGTATGGAGCAGGAAAACAGAAAACAAATTCCAGGTTCACACTCACCAATGTTTTCCTATTAGCTGGTCCCTAAAAATTTTCTGGCTACAGATTCCTGTAGGACACAAAGCTCACTGACAGGAAAATTGCTTTTCTTAGACATTTCCATGTACCTTCTGAAATAACAGCTGATGCCCCAGTGACCAGACACAGGGTGAAGCCAGTTGTCCAAGCACAGTCCTGCAGTTTGAGGGTGAGGAGAGCCACCCTTCTGTTCTCTGCATTTTTCATACTGTACTCAAGCTCCCTAAAAGACAACTGCCTTAATTCTTTGTGATTGTTAAATGGCAGGAGATGACTCATTTTGAACTAGCAAAAAAAATCAAGAAAGAAAATGCCAAAGTTCCCAAGTTCAGCATTCCAAAAATGACTTTCAATTTGACAAGCATGAGTGGAAAGAGCTCTTCACCAGACTTTGAACTGCATCTCTGCTTAGCTCAGGAGCAGGAAACCACAGGTCAGGCCAGTGAAATACACAATGGAGAGCAAAACAGAGAACTGACAAGGCATTTGCATTCACAGAAGAAAAAGAGAGGAATCATTCTGACATAAGTCTAAAAAAACCAGATGATCATTTTGTTTTTAACAGGAATAAAAGAGGGGTGGTACACAATTCAGTCCGCTCCCTAGGAGTAAAGCTGTTGCCATTCTCCAGAGTATGTCCAATGGCGCATAAATCAAAATCCTGAAAGCAAAATGAGATGATTCATCTCTCAGATGGGCATCTGTCTTGCTGAGAGCAATGCAGAGTAACATTCATGGAGAAGGTATTCTGAGGAAACAGACTTATAAGCAAACTGCTACCTGTTGTGTGGTGAGAGTGAACTTTTCTACATCTTGTAAGATGTGGTATCTTCTCAAGCCCTTAATCAGATTATTGCATTCATATATTTCTGAAAGCCAGGATGTGGAAAGATTACCTTTCCAAGAACATTTCCTGGTTTGATTTCAACAGCCTGGTAAAGAAAAATCAACTTTTCTAGAAAGGTAAGTTTGCATTCCTGGGGGAGGTTACATTAGTGCTCAGGTGTAGCAAAATAAAACACCCACATTTTGGGCAGAAAAAACATAGCTTTAAAACAGAAATGCAACACAGCATCAATCAGTTTGGCTGTGTACAGTGGGCATGAACTTTCTGTTGGACAAGAAGCCCAAAAGAACAAGATGTGGAAGAATATAGGAAGTTATCTGTACTATCCTAAAACAAGCTAACAGGTAAAAAGTTGTGACTAGAACTATGTAATAAATATAGTTTACTGGCTCTCTGGGCATTTTTGTCTTCGCTTACTAATCTATCTTCCATTGCAACCATCATTAACATTTCAAAATGTCAGCAGCTTTCAAAGAACCTCTGTGTCTTTCCAAGTGAATAGCTTAAAAAAACCCTCTTTCCCAAAGTTCATTAGTAATGCACCTCTGTTGCAGTAGTTGATGCTTCATGCTGATGACGTGGAAGCATTGTGAACTAGCATATTTTTATTTTATCTTAAATTAGAGGGACCATCCCGTGAAGGCTCACTGCAGGTTCAGGATGGCTGCCCAAGCTAGAGAAGTCAAGCTGAGGACAGCCCTGCCTCTTGCAGACATAGCAGTGAACAGAGACCAAGGACAAAGAATTTGCAGACAGCTTCACTAAAGAAAGTTTTGCATGGATGAGAACAGCTTCAGAGCAAGTGAGTGAATGACATGATGACAACTAGATACACAGATGTATTTTTTTCCCAAATACCATAAAAACCCTGTGATATAGGGAGGGCCAGCAAAATGTGCACAAAAAGGAATCTAGGGAGCTCTTCTTTTAGCATCTCCAAAAGCCCAAGCTGAAAATTCATGCAGTTGTACACAGCCAAGTGGTATTTTGTAAAACAGAGTGGAGAAAGAAAACCTATTTATGAGGTATATGTCTTCTGTCAATTGCCTGTTATGGAGCAGGCCTACCTGGTAAGGTAAGTCATGAACTTATGTTTTCTCCATCCTTGGCAGAGCAGCATGTACTGCAGGGGCATTTTAATGGCTTTAAGTAAGGGTAAGTTTACACTAGATACTAAGAATAAATTCAGCAACAATTCCATACCTCTTAGCCGTGGCTTCATTCTGAAGATCAAAAATCCCAAACACAGCTGAAAAAATTTACATCATATAAAGGTTTCCTAATGGCCAGCCCCTGAGTATAAAATATCCAGGCAAGAAAGCCACACCTGAGCTGCTATGGTCTGACGCCACCGAAGGACTTTGTCCCTCCAGGTGAGGGAACACAGCCTGGCCTCCAGGCTGAAATGCAAAGGAACAGGTGTCTGGCTTCCATACTGTGGGAGGACTCCCCAAAAGGGATACAAAAAAAGCCCACAGCACATGGAAGAGAGCTGTCCAGAGCTGGTGCCAAATACATGCTCTTGGATTGAAGCTTGGACCTCAGTTCTGAACTGTAACATGGGTGATGGGCTTTCAAGCTTTGGGGTTCAGAGACAGATCTGCTGAACATTTCAAAGAGCTCCTCTGAGCTCATTCCCTTCTCTGTCTCTCACCTAGCATACAGAAATCTGGTTAAAGTACAGCAAGAAGACCTGGACTTATTGCTTTATTTTTGTGCGAGACAGGATGTTCAAATTTTGGCTTAGTGGGAGAAATTTAGACAAAGCTGCTAAATGTTTCTACAACATTGCTTAGGCTTCTGGGGACATGCCCCAGGTGTCTTCTTGGTTTTATATCTTCAAACTAAAGGAAAAAATATGTCTTTCTAGCCTTAACTAGGAATTGCTGTGTTGCCAGCTCTTCAGTTCAGGTCATGACTCAAACCTGACAATCACAAGACAGAAATATCACCTTCTAGTCTAGGGGAAGCTAGGATGGTGAAAAAAATTATTAAATTTCATCACTAGTCTCTCTACCTTTCTATTTCACCTCCCTTTCCCACATAGCTGTGATAACTGTTAACGTGTTTCCTTGCTAATTGCACAGAGGGTGAGTTTACTTTTATTCTCTTCAAAAGAAAATTACAGTAATTTTCAATTACTCACTTGATTAGTTTCCTTCTTAGTGTCTTACCTCCAGTGCGTGAACATCCTCTCCAATATCCCCCTGTCTTCCTCCATACTCTTCCTTGCCTGTAAGTGAGCCCCCTGGCAATGCCAATCCAACAGCAAGTCCTTCAGCTGAGGGCCACGCTCTGCTCTGTCCCATTCCTCCCTCCTTCCTCCAGCCTCCTTCACCTCCTCACTGGCCATGGACATATCCCTAATTTATGCTGAAGGGAAAAGAATCACACTGATCCCCCAAGACACAGCCAGTCCTTTGTTGTCCCAAACAGCAGCTGTACCTGCAGCCATAGGACCAAGGTGTGTGTGATGGCACTCATGTAAAATGACCAATGTTTGGGATCGTTCACAAGCCTCAACTTTAGGGTGGCATCCTGCAATCGCTTCCATGTTTCAGAAGGTCCTGCCATGGAGCACGACCTTTTTTTTGTCTGTGGAAACCTGAAAAAATAGACATGAATGAAAAATGGATGAGTTTTTCCATCCTGGCTGCTGCTTTTTTTTTTCCTTTAGAACCAGTGTGGGATTTACTAGATAGCTATATAGAGATAGATGATATAGAGATATAGAGATATAGAGAGATAGATAGATAGATAGATAGATAGATAGATAGATAGATAGACAGATAGATGATAGATAGATGATAATAGATAGATGATAGATGATAGATGATAGATAGATAGATAGATAGATAGATAGATAGATAGATAGATAGATAGATAGATGTGAGGTGTATAGTGCACTCTTTGTTTGCACCTCACTGTGAAGCTGCATGATTGCACAAGGTGTCTGACCTTGCTCTCACTCAGTCTCCTCTGTCCCTGGTACTGCACTAAAACAAGTGCTTTACCTCCTCTACTGTTCAGTAAACTCACCCACAATGACGGCTACAGAGTGACCAACAGGTAAGGGGAAAACAATGGTATCATCAAGGGATTAGTAAAAATAGAAAGACAAACATTACCTGGAAATGTGTCTACTTTTGTCAGCCTGTGTCATTTTTATCTGAATTGGAAAGAAAATTTTGAAAATAATTTTTTACTTGGATTTGAAAGGAATATCTGAAAAATAGCCCCTAAATAAGAACAAATGTAGTTTAATAGAGCAGTGAGTCAAATTGGCAAAAGAAAAAGAGATGATTTCTTTTTGTAACATAATGATAATTCCACTGACATTAAATATCTCTCAATGCATGATTGAAGGTAATACTCAGACAAATGTCTGCATCACTAAAGACATAATAATGACCCATAAATTTGGGGCATATTCAAAAACTTGAATTTCATCAGATCATCCATGCAAACAGCAAAATTTTCAAATCAGCCTTCCTTCATCTTGCTCTTCCCACCTACAAAAGACACCATTCATCAGCTCTTCCCTTTCTCAGTTTCTTTTTCCTCTTTTTAAGGCAAGTATCTGGTTCTGGCAGGCCGCTGGGCTAAGATTAGATACACTGTGGTACAAGAAGGAAAGTGACAGGGGCCATTATTGCCCACAAAGAACCAGCATGGAACAGGTCCCAGAAGCTCATGGTAAGGGACGCTCTGCCCTGCCCACCTCAGTCACAGCTGCCTGTGCCTGAGGATGGGGGGTTCTGCAAGCCCCACAAATTTCACACAGCTCCCTGGGCTTGGGACCATCCCACCCAGCTGCAATTGCCCTTAGCAGTCTTGTCTTTAACTTGCATTTTTTTTGTGAGGGACGAAAAGAGCTAGGGGAAACATAATACTGCTGATGGAAATTCCTAACAATTTGGCAATCAACTGGAAAAATACAAATTACTTTAGATGCACCTGAGTGAAATATTTTACTTGAATCCTCACATGGCTTGGAGTCCGAGTTTCTGTGATTTGGGTTGGGAAGGGGGAAGAGACCTTCTAGACTCATTAGATCTCAGCTGTCAGCTGCACCTCCAAATCTGTGGATACGTGACATGTTCACTTTTGTCATCCGTCACCAGCTTTAGAACCAGATTTGTCCTAAGAAGGATATGGAAATTAAAAACCCACTCAGTTACAAAACTAGTCAGTTACTCCTACTAGAGCAGGAGGCTGCAGTTACTCTTTTGTTGTTGTAGTTACCTCCAAATTTTAACACTGAAATAAATAGTCTTCCTCGTTTCAGTAGCGGGAAGGCAAACAGCAGCCGGCCTCTGCCGGGAGCCGCACACGAGCGGCTCCTGCCGCTGCTGCCGCTCGCACGCCCGGCAGCGCCACACGGGGCTCCCACGAGCCCCGTCCGCAGCACCTTCTCTCATTAAAAAACATTGGTTTCCTCCCTCAGCCTAATATTCCTTTTTTATCCCAATAAACCCTGCAGCTATAATCCTCCAGGCAAGGAAAGGACACTGGCTGAAGAAGGTTTTTTAATGGCATGTTATCTGCGCAGCACTGACTCTAATAGTTAGTGATGTATGGGGACTTTAAATAAAACTTGCCATTTTTTTTTTTATCCAGCCTTTCACCCCCTAGATGTATAATTTAAAAAATAACTTCAATGTTTTCCCAGATCTGCACAGATCAAGGTAGTTACTGTCAAAACTTCCGTAAGATTGAAAATACATGGAAAAAGAAGACAACTCTCTGTTCAATGGCTCTGAGTTGCATCAGTGGGTTAAACTCTATCTGAACCACATTCCCTGCTTCTCTTTTTTTTTTTTTTTTTTTTTTTTTTTTTTTGTTTTGCTTCTCTTCCTGCAGTTTTGTTATCAACTAATTATTCCTACTAATCAATTGCAAATTCACAGCTGTGCTTTTACTGAGATTACACATTACACAATAAAATGGTGTAAAAGTGCCATAATTCACCTCCAAATCAGGCCAGCAGTGTGCACAAGATTCTTTACATAAACTAGGGAGGTAGAACTGTAGTAGGGCACAGGTTCTGCACAAGAACTACGAGAGTCACAAACAACTCCACGGTAAAGTGTAACAGAAAATTTGGAACCATTTATTTAACAAGCAGAGAAGCTCACGAATACACTAGACTGGGAGAGTTTGGTCTCTTTGCCATGTGACATAAGAAACAGGGAAGCATAAGATGAAACAGAAAGGCAGTAAATCAAAAGCTGATGCCAGGAACTAATTCTTCAGTTTGACATCCTCAGATTTGAAAGGGAAACTGTGGTGAGCTTTTAAGACCAAGTTGTTTATTTAGAAAATCTTCAGCGATAGTTAAACTGTAGAGGAACCACTGCTCCTCAGGGCTACAAGCACAGCACTATTTGTAGCAGGTGGTGATATCTTTTATCCTCTATGACAAACAGAGACTTTGCAGCACACACAAGTTTTTTCACTAGGTACAGAGGCAAAATACTTCAGACCTGAAGTAGGGTTTTTGTTCCCAGAAATTTGACTGTTATTGTATTGGTTAGACAGAACATATCATAGCTTTGGGGGGATTTATAATACTCAATGGCAAAAAAAATCATGGATGGAGTATAAAACATCATACCTCAGACACCAGTATTTTAAGCAGAATTTAACAAGGAGCAGCTATAGAAAAGGAAATGTCTTCATTTTGAGTTACAATATTTGAAAGGGTTAGACAAACCATGCACACAACTTACCAAGGGTAACAGTTCCTTTTGTCTGGAATTTCAGTGCAAGATCTTCCTGAAGACATCAGCAATCTCCCTCCCCAGTCCGGGAAAGAATTGTTGGCTCATTTTCAAATGCCTTCAATACCAGACTGGCAGACAGGACATAAACTTACTTAACTCTGGAAGAAGTTAAATCTAGCACTTCACCACACCCACGTTAGGGCTTATTAAAAGTTTGACAAGTGACATTTAAGTCACTTTTTGGTATTTTTCCTCTATTTCTCCCTATAGGAAGAACATGCTGTGGGAGTACAATAATTTGTCTTATATAGGTCACTCAATGGACTTCATTGATCCTGTAATCACTAACCATGTCTGGATTTAAACCAGAGGCCAAATACAGAGATATTTTGTGTGATCCACCTTCTTAGGTATTTTTTGTTGCTGTATGAATTATTGGCTAAGAGGTGGGAGTGGGAGGAAGCAGCTGAGGCTGAAATGAAGCCAGAAACAATCCAATTACTGCTTGCTAAGCCTACAATATTTTTTGTTGGGCTTTTTTTTTCTCTAACTTTTAAAGAGTAGGTTTGTCAGCCTGGACACCTCATCTTTCCTTCTAATCAAATTCAGAGGTTTACCAGTAGGGAGGAAATTAAGCCAGTGGTCTGCACCACGTGGGTTGCACAGCACAGTAGTCAAGAGGGTAAAAAAGCATTACAATTTCCATTTAACTCTCAGTTTTGGAAAATCAAAAAGGAGTGGAATTTATGGGATGAGAATACCAGACAATTATTTATATCAAGGACTTTAGATCTGGAGTAGGCCTTTGAACAGGTGGGAACCGTAGCTGGGCTAAGCTTGCAAAGGACACTATCTACACCAGGACCCTCTGAGCTCTGCCCACTGGGAGAGGAGAGCTGGACAGAGAATTCCTGCAAATGTGAGTCTTGGTATGAGCTGTCCCCAAGCCTGTCCTTGAAGGAAGGAGATACACGGGTGTAGCCAGCTCATGAAAAGCCAGTTTTGCATGGGGTCCTGCTGGGACCACAAATTGTTAAGTCTTTTTGTAGCTATTCACTTTGTTTATATTTCATCCTTCTTTCCTGTATTATCTTTTTGTGTATGTATATTCTAACTCACAAAGACAGCGACTGGCCGCACTATGTTGCTCATGCTGTAGAGAAAGCAAAAAGGGGGCACATAAGAAGACATTTCCACTATTCAGAGCCTTGATGGATACAATTTGAGTCCTCAGTGCAGGCAGGTGGTGCAGGTCCCACCACCTCCAGCAGAGTCAGAGTCACTTCACTGAATAGATGAGAGCAGCAGGAACTTCGTAACCTGACACAAGAACAGGAGACCTCCAAGGGCTCAGGAAAGTGTGCTCGTCTTTTCTCAAAGGAGAACAGATTCTTAAAGGGATATGGTCTGGCTCCAGAACTGAACAGAGCAACCCTGATGGACCTTGAATGTTCCATCCTCACTTCAGTCACAGGTCAGTTGCAGGTAAGCCAGAAACCCAATTCCAGTCTGGACTGAGATCATCGCTGCTTGCCACTAGAAAGAATGCACAAAGAGGTGTTTTCATGTGACCTGGAAGCTACTGACTTGAACACAGAATGAGATGTGCAGAATTAAGTCTCCTCTTAATTTGGAGTTCCTTCACAAGGAAAAAGAATTTGTGAAGGATAATTCCTAGCAGAGAATCCTTTGTAGCTGTTGAAGGTGAAAGAAGAAGATTCAATTTGAACATCAATAGGCTGCAGGAAATTGGTGTAGAGAACCAGTATCTGAATCCAAACTTTTGACTCTCAAGCAGAAGCCTGCCACTACAACTAATACAGACATATAAAGTTTGATAAAACCTGGACTGAACAAAAATGCCACCATCCTAATCCTCCAGAAAGAAAGAAGTGTAAACCAGTCACTAATTGGCTGATCATGCAATGTGCTTCTGTGGTGCTTGGGGTTCTGGAAAGCAGAGGTGGTGCAGAAAAGTAGAATTCCCAAAAATAAGTCATCTTGGAAAGAAGAAGGCATCACAGAGAGAAGAAAGATGAGATCTTGGCTAGAGGAAAGATCTGGAAAGTATGTTTCTTCCAGCTACTGATAGGCAGCCCCTGAGGAGATTATTTGACACTTTCAGAACAGTTTATCATATCTGATGAAGTAGAAAAAAACATTTATTCCTGTACCAAACAACTGTCTCTGGTGCTCCAGCTAATATGCTTGGAAAGAGAGGAGAGGGAGAGGGAAAGGGAGAGGAAGAGAAGAGACAAATTTAGAATGGCAGTCGCCCCTTTTAAATCAGCTTCACTACTGAATGATCTGTCCTAGTAGATTAAAGTTACAAAGTTTGTATTGCTGCCATCGCTGTGTTCATTCCATTTGCTTTTATACACAAGGCACTGAAGCATACTATTTTTTTAAAAAGCAACTGAAAGTCAGCTGTGCCTCTTTGAGTTACAAAATAAACCTCTCAGCCCAGAAATGTGAAGTTAAGGGCATCTCTTAGGTTCCCCAAGGCAGCCTGAATGCTGTGCAAAGAGGCACTGATGTAACACAAGCTGTTCTTTGGCCAGCTCAAGTTGGGGAGCACATCACATAGAATGGTCCTCATTTTACATCCATTGGTGTCAGTGCTGCAAAATCCTGCTCCAGGGCTTTTTAATAACCCCTGAACATGAATCAGTGCAGCAGGATGTGGGAGGCAGTGGTTTGCTTCAGCTTACTGTGAGACAATTTAAAGCAGATGCTGAACCAGGTGATGCTCGCAAGTGAGCAGGAATGATCCTGCCCAATCCAAATTTACAAAGTCATCCACTTTGTACATACACACTTATGCTGCATTTAAAATCTTGACCAGCTGGGATCCAGATTCATCTGCAACATCTACAGGTATACTTGGGTAAATACATCTGTAACCTAGAAGTATTAAAGTTCTTACATTTTCATTTACATGGAATTTAGGCGCCTAAGAGCAGGACAAATGTCTTGAAAAAATCTTACTTCCACACCCAGATGATTTTTCAGGCAGTATCCATATTGTCTCCATATGCCTTAAGGTGTGCCATCACATACACTGTGACATAGACCCCACTGGTCTTCATTTTTGCTGAGACATCTTCCCATCAGCTCTGGCACCTGCAGACCAGGTGTTGCTGCGCTGCTCCCACTTGATTTACTGAGCACACTCAGAACCTGACATTTAGCTTGACTCAGAAAAATCCAGTAAGATGAGTTATTTGCAATGTGTATCACACACTAGTGGCTAAGAGATCCTGCTGAAAACAGATTAAGCTTCTGCAACCTCCAAGGAGAGAAGGGTGAGCAGGGGCACTGTCTCCTCTTCTCAAGCCTGGGGCACTACTGTGGTGTGCACAGATCCAGGAGGAGTGCAGATTTGAGGTATTGAGCTTTACCTGGCGCAGGTCTTTTTGCTAACATGGGAACACACTCAAGCAGAGGTATCATCACCTCTCTTTCAAACAGTACATAAGCAAAACATTTAAATCTTGGAGTTTGCTCTGCAGATCTCGGCAGGCTGTTACCATCACCTGGATATCCTGAAAGAAGCTACTAACAGACTAAAAAAAAAAACAACCACACATTCTGCAAAGATGCAAAACAGCATGAGCATTGCTACCTTATATACTAAAATTTTCCTATTAGATACTACATGACATATAAATATTTATGTATCAAGTTAAGCTTTCTGTCTTAGGTCCATCTCCAGCTGTCCTATCACTGTACAAAACTATCTTTATTCAACGAGCAAAAATAGTAAAACTTGGTACCTCTATATTTGCAAAAATATTGCTAATCTTTCACTTAGCAGAAAGCAGAGACCCCACATCACTTGTACTTACATGCTGGCAGATTTAGGCTTGAGTCACTAAGAGTCACCTCCGTATCATCATGTTACAAGTCACCACAGATCAGCCTTTCACAATGAATATATGTATTTAATACATGGCACCAGATTTTCACTATGTTCCTTATGCACCTTAATTGCACAGGTTAAAAAAATCATAGCACTGACATACTGAGGGTCATTCTACCTGAGATTTCAATTAGGCACCTTCAGAAATTTTCTGGAAGACAGACTTGCTTCCAGCCATCCAGCAGAAGAAATCTCTAAAATGTCCTGCCCTTGTACAGTGAAAATAGCACCATACAGCACAGCAAAGCCCTCTCTGATGGTCCCTTCTCGAGACAGTATTCCTTGCAGGATCGTGTAGGGTGTTGCTGTGGGAGTTATTCTCCAAGCTGTACCACAATGGGATAAGTGTGACAGCTCTTCATCTGCTGCACACTAGACAGACACTTGAGTTGCATGTGTTTTACAATAAAATGCAATGGCACTACTGAAGTTATTCAGAAGGGGCAGGAGGGGATTGCACAGAGCAGGAGAGTCTGTGGTTCCTGGGAGGTAGACAGGACTCTCAGCCCTTCTCTGTTGGCTTCCTCATGTACATCTCACTCATCTCTGTATGGCCTCCCTGAGCCCCATGAGCCCTTAGGGACCGTCCCTACCCTGGCCCCATCCTGACCCCTTCCAGTCCCCTTTCACCTCCTTGCTCCAAAATCTACTGACCTCTCTTACCATCCCTGCCTCAGCCACCAGGCACCATATCACTTCCTCCTGGTCCCTTGCCTTCTTCAACCACCACCAAATTTGTGGATTGATGGAATCTCAGCTGGTTTCTCTAATTCCTACTTAAATTCTCTCCCTCCCTTCTATCCAACTATTTTCTTTCCCATGCTCAGACAAGAGCTCTGCTATTGCCAGGAACTTCAATCCTGCCACTTTTTTTATTTGAAATTATTTGAATTATCACAGTAATTGTTTAATAGAGAATATGTTTCTACCTAAGAAGCCATTTAACATTCAGACACTGTCTTACCTCAGTTGAATGTTTGGAGATTATGCAAAACATTTTTTCTTCTGATGAAGCAGAAATTCTTTGCACACTGTGAAGAAGTTTGCATCTTTGTTTTACTGATCCAGAAAGACAAAAGTGTCGTTTAATATCCATTGTTGAGAGATGTCCAGAGGTACTTCTAAATCATCTTCTTTTCTTGCTGTCTCAGAATGCTTATAGATAAAGATTGATTAGCAAATCTTTAAAAAACTGCTTTGAATATAAAATAGTTGAAAGAAATTTGCACTGGGATGTTTAATCTGGGAAGACTATGTACTAGTATTTTATTCTTGTAATGAAAGTAAATAAAATTATAAGATCTTCTTCTGGATGAATTTGTACATTTTACATGCATAGAGAGAAAAATATATTTAATTACCCTTTAAATATGATTGAATCTTTTTTTAAACATATGTAAAAGAACTTATAAGTGCAAGTATAAAAAATTGAATGCATTACTCTTCACAATGAAAATATTCAGCCTTTATTTCTAGAAAAGCCAAAAAATTAAACCTTTTGTATAAAAAACTCCATTACCTCTATGTCTAATACTGATCCATTCTCACTTTGTGTTCTCAAGCAAAATCCCCAAGAGCTTTTAAAAAAATCCATTTACTCTTGTCCTCTCGATTTGGTGAAAAATCTTGTGTTGAGAAAGGAAATGTTGCTTGGGAAAAAACCACAACTAGCAACAGCAACAAGACCTATAAGATTCCCTTTGGGCAGAGAAATAATGTAATTTAAGTGTAGCTTGAGGTAGTTCCAGATCTGGTGACAATAAGGTACCTGAGCAGCAAGATCCATGCCAGGAGCTTCTGCTCACCAAAGGAGACTAATTATATCAAGTCAACAGAGAAAGCAAAAGGTCAAGGCCAAAGGCTAGAAACTTCGATTTTGAATCTTACTGAAAACCTTTCAGATTGGAAAAATGAGGTCAGAGGGTAAAAGCAAGTATGCTGAACTTCCTGGTTAATATTTGATTAATGGGACATTTCCAAAATTGCATCAGGTGAGCTGCAGACCAGACTTCTCCAATTCCTCAGAAGCAACCAAGCTCAAGCTGTGGTCAAGGCTCATCTCTGCTATGCAACTACCAAGGGCTCTGGAAAAACTATATGAATTTAGGACTGGATTTCTTCAGTTCACTATTGGACTCTTAGACTATGACCCACGTGCAGCTCAGACAGCAAAGCCCCAAGCAGCTCTCGTAGCCACATCCGTTCAAGCCGCAGCCAGGCACCAGCTACGCCGGAGAGGCCACGCTACGCAGATCTCATTTGAAACCACTTCATTCAGAGCAGAAAAGAAAATGCGGTTTCTCTTTTATTTATCAACCTAAAAACATCTGTTGTTTAAAAAATTCAGCATCACATGCAGATTTTGAGCACCCACCTTGGAAGCAAGGAGTCTACCAAGGAGCAGGCATTTGTGGTGGAGGGTGAGGTTGTGTGTCAGGAATGGCTCCCTGCCCTGCAGTGCCCTGCACCGGCTGGCTGACACCAGACTGATTTCATGCAAACTGAACCCATCTGCACAGGATTTTGCCATTTCTGTCCTTGTTTTCAGACCTCCCTCCTACTGTGAATCAGTAGATTAATAGTAGAAGGTTCAGAGCTTTCCAGCTTCTTCTGGTAGCAGTGAGGGCACAGTTCTCAATATAAACAAGTATTTGCTGTTAACTGCAGGGAATAATTCACAGGAAGAATTTTTTTTCACAGACTAGAATTTTTAATTTTTTATGATTACTGCAAAGTATTTTATAAATCTCATAAATGTGACTGTGATGGCTATGATATAAAGATTAAGTCCATAAAAGTATTTATCCTCCTTAAATAACTGCCCACTATAAATATTATTGACTGTTATCTCCATTTACAACTAAGAATAGATTTCAACATATAACAGTTTAAAATCATCTTGTAAATTTTCCATTAAACTAAACTATCCTGGGAGAGACAGCAGGTTCTCTGAAAAAAAACAATCCATCATCTGCTTCAGATGATACTATTTCTATTTCCACTCTTGACACACCTAATGCTATTACTGTTCACTACCATCAACTGCAACAACAAACAAAAGGCTGATGAGATGAATCTTTGATGCCCCATTAACAGGAATATCCTCATTTATAGTTTGTTTTGTGCACATCATTGTTTTTAAACCATAGGTATAACCTTATCTTTAAAAACAATTAAAACTTGGAGGGTAAAATTCTGTCAATAAATACATAGTGCACTATATAGTTAACAGGGCACTCAAAATGCAATAGTTGTTGCTGATCTATGATCAAAATGGAGATTCTTTGTGTAGACTTTATGAAGCTTCTGAGAAGTTTGAAAAGTCTTTCAAAGTTTGAAAGCAAACAAATACATCTGAGTAAAAAAAAATATTTCTGCATTGCAGCAGGCGAAATGTTTTGTTCAGTGTGCCAAATTTAACATGGCTTCATCCACTGTCAGAGAATACCAGTGACAATATTCATAAGAAGCAAGGAGAAATAATTTCATTGCTCTGTGACCTAAGCACACATTCATCCCTGAGGTCTTCTGCTGAATTAAATAGGCACTGCATATTTTTAAAGATCTTATGAATTCAATTAAACAGTAGTGAAGATGGCCTCAGAGGAAAGAAAAATCTCTGCATAACTATTAACACAGACATAGGTGTGTACCCTGCCTTATGTGTGACAATGACAAAAATGGCTTCCTTATTAAGAGTGGCAATTTTGGTGCATAGAAACAGCTAAGGAACTTGTGACCTCTCAAACCTCCAGTCTGATGCATGTTCTGAACACTGCCTCCAGTCCTGTCAGTCTTGAATGCTGAGTTTATACATGATTGACTCCTAAATGCCGTAAGATTGTGCTTAGTGTCATTGCTACAAGAAGGCCTCCTAATTTTAAAGCCTTTTTTGTTACATGTAACAAAAATGCAGGAATTCTCGGTAGGGAGCCTCCCTGCAGAGGCCATCAGATGTGGCTGGCAAAAGTAAAAAACACAATGAAAGCAAAGCAATAAAGTACCAGACTTACCAAAATTACTGCAGTGGTTTTTCTCCCTTTGGAAAGTGTTTTATTTGTGTTCATCTCTCAGAAAGACACCTACATTTCCTTGGCTTGTGGGAAAAAAAAAAAAAAACACTATACAACCCAACATCCATTGTTAATGCCAGAGCTGTTAAAATCTCTTTGAGGGTTTGAAGAGTGAAAGATGGTGTTTGCAGCATTTTACACATAAAACACAGAAATTTCACGTTCTCCATGTTCCAGCTTCTTAAAAAATTAAGATACTTTCCCATGTTCTGTTCTTCCATAGAAGACGTGAAATGACTCGTTTGTACACACAAAGATACAAAGATACACAAATACACTGACCCTCCTTAGGTATGGTGCTATCCAGGACTAACAGATCCAGCTGGCTAAGAGGTAATGTAAAAGTGAAACAAATTGCAAGGTAAGATTTCTAAAAATAATACAAAACAGAAACTGAAAACAATCTGGGACCTTGAAGATCAGCCACCACTCAGGACTAGATTAAGTCAAAGTCAAATTTTATCATGAATTCAAATCACTTAGGTACAAAAAAAAATTTAAAAAAATTAAAAATGCAGATGAGAGGCATAGAACCATTGGCATAGACGAGTTCCAGAGGCACCACAAAGATATGAGGATTATAAAACCTCACTTGCACTTCCAGTGAACTCCATTCTATGTATAGGCAGATGCATTAGTCCTTAAGAGGGAAACCATTAAAAAGTAGGGCAGCAGTTTCATCTGAGGGAAACAAGTCAGAACAATCCTTTTGGGGATGTTTTCATTAAAACGGGCTGCCCCTTTTTATAGTCCAAGGCAAGATACACATTTCTTTTAAAAGTTTATCCTACTAATTCTGAATACTCTACTTTTGTAAGTGGTAAGTAATTAAGACATATTAAAATGCAACAAATTGTTCCTATGAGTTAAGAAAATATTTTCTTTAAGATCCGTAAGGTCAAGCTCTGCTTCCAGCAAAAGAAGTGCCTTCTGTCTGTCTTTTGAAGCAGAAATGTTCCTTTTCTGATGCTCCTAGGCTTCGAAAGATGAAGCCCCCTGACAGACACATATTTCAAGATGAGAGATTGCATCACAGAGCTACTATCAGAAATCATTTACCAAATGAAGTCATGAACTGAAAATTACTAATGGAAAGTGGCAATTTGGCCAGTTTTCTGTACTGCCCTAATCATGCTCACAAAATCTAGGGGCTGGCTAAAAAACGCCTTCCTTCAGAGCTAAGATAAGGACTGTTTCTAATATTCTGCAGAAAGCTGTTACATAAACCCACCGATGGAGATGTCTTCTTGCATCCCAGAGCCAGCCCACTCACCTATTCCAGAAAGCCAGGCAGGTAAAGCCTCAGTGAGGAGAACACTGGTCAAGGTGATGCACTTTCATCTGGTATACACCTACCCCTGTGCCACAGCTGCAGTGAGCTGGAGCCAAGGGAGCTGTCACAGCCCTGCACAGGCATCGCTGTGAAGCAGAACAGACACATGGGCAGGTGGGGGGACACCCTCTGTTCTGCTGCTCTGTACTGCCCCTGGAGCAGGGGAACCACACAGCACCAGGCTGCACAGCTTGCTGGCACACAGGTGCTCAGAGAGAGGTCATGATTTCCTATCCCCATTTCCCTGAGCTGCTTCTGATTTAATGCAGACAAAACTGGATAAAATACAGGCATTGCCCTGGGAGCTGGAATCAGCGCCAGGTGCCTGCACCTCTTTCATCTGATATCACTGGTTTTTTGCACAAATCCAGCTTAAAATGCTGTACTAGCCTCAATGTTTGAGTAGTAACTAGAAAATGCAAAAAAATCTAAACTCAGGTTGGGATAATTCATTTCTGCACCACCAGAAGCAGTTTCCTTCATTTTTTTAATGGAAAGTTATTTTATTTGGGGCAAGTTTATCTAACCAGCAGGGCTAGAACTGTGGTTAACTCTAACAACATATGATTGCTTTAGCATAGGAACAGTAACATATTCACCCTCGATGTCAAGCCATTAGTAGGTTGAACCTGGTTATGGGCATGAGATATGTTCCTCAAGCTTCCTTAAGCCACAGTCACAATACCCTTCCCTAAGGAATAAAGGGAAGGGATATTACACTGAAATTTCATATCAATAGCAAAGAAAATGCTAAGGTAGATGTCAATCTTCAGTGACAAACAATTGAAAAGGTAATCCAAGGTGACATAATATCAAAGACTAAATACATAAAACATTGCTTGCAGACCAGATTGCAGGAGAGGCCACCACAAAGGGATTTCAATCACGTCTCCTGTGCTTCTCCCACCCCATATCCCCAGGGGGTAAAAGATTACCCTCAAACCACTATTAAGGGTTTAACTTCCAAGCAGGCTCAATACTAAGCCCATAACATTCACAAGTTCCAGCACCTGGCTAAATGATTTCCCCTGAACCATGCAGATCCCCCTTTTCCTCCACACATCTTACAGGGGCCTTCAGCTCCCAGATAGGCAGGATGGGGAGGCCCCAGGTCAGGGCCATTAGGAGGGAGAGCTGCAGAATCTACACCTAGCATTCAATTTAAATCTGCTCAGCTCATGGCACACGTATTTCTAAAGGGTAAATTAAGTCAAGTGTTGTTCACTGAGTCAGAACTTGAAATAAATATTGGTATTGCTTTTACTACCTTTGATCACTTGTTTTGGAAATAGCATCACTTGATTTCTGAGCTGAAAGCTTACACCTGTTTCTAATATTCCATTTGATGTAAATGATTCAATAGAAACAGAGTCAAAAATACTCTTTTCAGTTTTAAAGATTGCTTTAAAATGTTTAGTATAGTTGAAGTACTTACAGCACCTTTAAATTCCAGTAAGTAAGTAACTAAAAAAATACATTAACAGAATTCTTTTCTTCTCTCAGTGTGAATGAGTTCTCTAGTGTCTACACTGGGAAATGATGATCATTAATATAATTTTCAAACATAATTATTGTTTTTAGACACACCCAGCTCCTTATTCTATCACTAAACTCTTTACATTAATAGCATTTTTAAAAAGTAAGTTCAAGTACAGAATAAAATTGAAAGTTTTAATAGCTTATCCATATGTATACTTGATATTCTTGGCTGAAAAAAGAGAGAGCATCATAATATTAAAGAAAAACAGGTATAAATCTAGTTGTAAGAGCCATATAAACAAGTTCATCTATGTAAAGAATTCCTATGAGCCTCACTTTTACTCAAAAACTGTATTTTCTAAACAGATTATTTGCTTTTAAAATAATAGGGTTAAGCTGTTAGACATTCTAACTATTCATACAGAAATGCTAGTTGGAATACTTCTTGTAAACCTTTCAGGGTGATAAATGAAAGATAATAAACCCTTGATCAATATAGATTTTATTTATTCATTCAGGAACAGAGAATATCATAGGCAACAACGCCGCCTAGGAGAACAAGGATTTCACATAAACTGTTTTGGCAGAAACACGCATTTAAATAATCATCCAAATCACCACCTATCTCTATCTTAAAAAAAGAAAAAATCAAAACTAAACAAACAAAAAAATGGAGAAAAAGAAACAGAAGATCTGAATAAACAAACAGCCCAGATTTTTTTTTATTTAATGTCTATGCCAGCCACATCTGTCCCTGATTTTAGAGGTCATAATACTTAGCAGTGACAACAGCACCTTCCATTTGCAAACACGTTATAAACATGAACTGACTGCAATTATACCACAATACCTCACCACAGCTAATCAACACGATTGCCTGCTCTGCCCTCAGCCTGAGGAGCGCTGATTTAAGCTTCTGCTGCCAGCCCCCTGTATGACAGTGTCTACATCCTGCAAAGTACTACCCAGAGAAGTGAATTTAGCATAAACTGACCGACCAAACTACAGCACATCATCAAGCAGGTTTCTCCACTCAGTGCTAATATTTTCTTCTGTAATCCAAGAAGAACTGACCAGACCAGGATGCAGTTTAATGTAAACCATTTGGAGTGAAAGGTGTTATCTTGCTTAGCGAAATCTCTCCCTCACAGTCCAGCTCACAGGCAGAGTCAGTGGCAACCTCATGGTCAGGGGAGATCTGGGACATCCTATCAAAAGGATCCTCACGATTTTCCTCACAGTCAACCACATTTGGGATCATGTTAACATAAGCAGTCACTATCTCCTTATGGTAAAGGGTGTCCTGGTTGTAAGAGATCAGCTCATTGCTTATATTAACAGTCTCCACTGCAGTACCAGAGCAAAACTGACCGCATCCCAGGAGGTTGGAGAAAACCTTTCTAAAGTCAGCATTGAAGGCATAGATGATGGGGTTAAGAGAAGAGTTTGCCCAACCAAACCAGACAAAGATATTAAAGGTGGTCTCACTGACGCAGGGGAGGCCAGCGTGGGGGTCACTGGGTGGGCTCTCACAGAAGGGAACCATGCAGTTCAGGATGAAGAATGGCAACCAGCAACAGACAAAGACACCCATGATGACAGAGAGCGTCTTCAACACCTTGGTTTCTTTCCTGATGGAGGACTTGAGGCTTGTGTGATGGTGACAGTCAATGTGGCTGCTCCGGCAGCTCTGTGCATGCTCAGCTGCCCTCTCCAAGGAAGAGATACGACGAATCTGCACCTGGGCAATGCGGTAGATTCGAGTGTAGGTAACTATCATGATAGCCACCGGGATATAAAAACTGATCAGGGAGGAGGAAATAGCGTAAGTCCTGTTGAGGCTGGAGTCACAGCTCTCCGATTGTCCAGTGAGGGTATCATTGTGGCCAGACGTCCCATCAGAGGGTCTCACTGCTGCTAATGCCACCCATGTGGTACTCATATCTTCTGCCCAGGTGGTGACAGCACCTGCTGCTGCCCAGGCAGTTCCAAATCCATCTCCAATATCAGCAGCAGCAACAACATCCTCACCTTTGTGCCAGTTGAGCTGGACAGGGATGAAGGAGATGAGCACAGACAGCGCCCATGCCATGCTGATCATCACCAGAGCCAACCGCTGGGTCATCTTTCGCTCGTAGCGGAAAGGGCTGGAGATAGCCCAGTACCTGTCCACACTGATCACACACAGGTTGAGGATGGAGGCCGTGGAGCACATGATATCAAAGGCCACCCAGACGTTGCAGAAAGCCCCAAAGGGCCAGTACCCAGCTACCTCTGCCACTGCCTTCCAGGGCATGACCAGCAGGGCCACCAGTAGGTCCGAGACAGCCAGGGACACGATGAAGATGTTGGTAACCTTGCTCCGCAGGTGCCGGTAGCGGACGATGGCCGCGCACACGAGCACGTTCCCAAAGAGCGTCCAGAGGATGAGCAGCGCCAGCAGGCTGCCCGCCGCCACCTGCGCCGCACCAGGGGCGCCCGCCGGCCCCCGCGCCTC